>CM072879.1:18977500-19455000 GCA_036937835.1 Pampus argenteus
TCATGAGTCCAAATTAACGGCGTCATAAAGTGACTTCTGGATAATAAAAATATAAAATATTATTATACTTTAAATACATTTGATGTCCCTTAAACTCCAGATTCTGTAATAACTGCCGATTAATTACATCCATATAATATTATTATATTATAACAACATATATTGTTATAAACAGTCCATTTACATCCATAAATTACCAGATTATTAACAACTATTGATAGATTTTAACTGATCATTAGTAAATGATCAATATGTTGCATCAACTTTAACTTGGAGCAGTTTTTTTTATGATTACATCCTTCCCTGCTGTCAATCATCCCTCTCATGTTATCATGTAGAGAAGATGAACACACACAGATCTGCTGTTTCCTTCATTAATGACTTACACGACGCTAATTGTTGCTGTATGTTTGAATCAGTCATGCTGTCAGTGTGCGTGACGTGTCCTCAATTCCTGCCTGCACGCTGCATGCATGCTGTCCTTAGTGCGTGTCTTCTTCTCCCTCGAGCCTCCAACACACACACACACACACACACACACACACACACACACACACACACACACCAGTCCCACCGCCCTACACCCAAACTACAGTGAAGCCCATTCAACCGATTCTCCGCAGTGCTGAAAGAGCAGAGTGAAGTGAAGAAGGAGAAGGAGGAGGAGGAGTGGGGGAGCACAGAGAGGAGATACGGGGAGTAAGAGAGAGAGAGAGAGAGAGAGAGAGAGAGAGAGAGAGAGAGAGAGAGAGAGAGAGAGAGAGAGAGAGAGAGAGTGGGGGAAAACTGCTAATCTGGTGCCAGGCTTCCCAGTGCGCTCGGATCTGTCGTCGGCTGCACCGTCCGACCAGCTCTCCGCTCTGCAGGGTGAGTAAAGATGCTGCTGCCTTATTTCTAACTGCGCTGAGCTCCTTCTTCCACACAATTATAACTCATCATGTCACCTCACCCCACTCTAACCTCCCCCCTTTCTCCCCCACCGTCTCACGTCTGTGTTTATTAATTTTATTTTTTAAAGCCACTCTTTTGGCCGCTTCTTCGGCTGCGCACGTCAGGACTTGTGTTTGAGCTGTAGGACTGAGATGATGCTGCTGCTGCTGATGATGCTGCTGCTGCTGCTGCATGTGACTGTGCACTGTGTGTGTTGACATTACACTCCAGCTTCCCTCGTCATCCTAAAATAAGACAGGGCTGTTGTATAAGAGAGGGGAGCCTCAGGTCGAGAGACGTGCGCTGTTTTTGGTGCTGATGAGTGTGTCATCAGCGGCTGTTCGCTGTGTTTGCGCGGTTCTTAGAGGAGGAAGGTGCTGTACAGTGATCAGTGTGGCGCATTAGGAAGGAGCCTAACACTGTAAAGTCTGGAAAAAAAGCACAGTGTGTGGAGAAGAGGGAGAGAGGGGGGTTAACTGTGTGAGGATGATGTGATTGTGTCACTATGTGTGTGTGTGTGTGTGTGTGTGTGTGTGTGTGTGTGTGTGAGAGAGAGAGAGAGAGAGAGAGAGAGAGAGAGAGAGAGAGAGAGAGAGAGAGAGAGATAGAGAGAGAGAGATGAGAATAGGGAGGAGAGGCAAACATGTGTGAGGGTGAGTGTGCACATTTGTGTGTGTGTGTTTCTAAAAACTCTTGGCTCCTTCTTGGGGAACCCATCCTGTGATACTGTTCCAGCAGACTGCAGCACTTCTTACTGGGTCCATCTCTCTCTCTGTCTACTTACATACATATGCATAGTGTGTGTGTGTGTGTGTGTGTGTGTGTGTGTGTGTGTGTGTGTGTGTGTGTGTGAAGAGCTGACAGAGATGTGCAGAGAAGTTCCTCCTAGGAGACAAAACAGAGTATAAATAACATGTAATGATAGAACAAGTGTGTCCACTGTCATATAACCTCAATACATCAGAACATATACTGACATGTCTGCAGAAATACATCCATATAACACAAAAAAAGATGTGATTCTGTCTTCAGCTTTTACATGCGCTGCATTCATGTCATGTGAGATGGAGGACGGTGATGTTTGCAACATGCAAGCATCCTGAGCATCAGACGTTCAGCATGGTGATTGGTGGAGTGTTTTACTCTCTAGAGATAAGGTTCAATAATAAAATGCTGCATTTACCAGAAGTATCACCATCATGTGTTGAAGTATCACCATGATGTGTTGAAGTATCACCATCATGTGTTGAAGTATCACCATCATATGTTGAAGTATCATCATCATGTGTTGAAGTATCACCATGATGTGTTGGAGTATCACCATCATGTGTTGGAGTATCACCATCATGTGTTGAAGTGTTGAAGTATCACCATTATGTGTTGAAGTATCACCATGATGTGTTGAAGTATCACCGTCATGTATTGAAGTATCACCATCATGTGTTGAAGTATCACCATAATGTGTTGAAGTATCACCATAATGTGTTTAAGTATCACCATCATATGTTGAAGTATCACCATCATGTGTTGAAGTATCACCATCATGTGTTGAAGTATCACCATCATGTGTTGGAGTATCACCATCATGTGTTGGAGTATCACCATCATGTGTTGGAGTATCACCATCATGTGTTGAAGTATCACCATCATGTGTTGAAGTATCACCATCATGTGTTGGAGTATCACCATCATGTGTTGAAGTATCACCATCATGTGTTGAAGTATCACCATCATGTGTTGGAGTATCACCATCATGTGTTGAAGTGTTGAAGTATCACCGTCATGTGTTGAAGTATCACCATCATGTGTTGAAGTATCACCATCATGTGTTGGAGTATCACCATCATGTGTTGAAGTGTTGAAGTATCACCGTCATGTGTTGAAGTATCACCATCATGTGTTGAAGTATCACCATCATGTGTTGGAGTATCACCATCATGTGTTGGAGTATCACCATCATGTGTTGGAGTGTTGGAGTATCACCATCATGTTTTGGAGTATCACCATCATGTGTTTAAGTATCACCATCATGTGTTGAAGTATCACCATCATGTGTTGGAGTATCACCATCATGTGTTGAAGTGTTGAAGTATCACCATCATGTGTTGAAGTATCACCATCATGTGTTGAAGTGTTGGAGTATCACCATCATGTGTTGGAGTATCACCGTCATGTGTTGAAGTATCACCGTCATGTGTTGAAGTATCACCATCATGTGTTGGAGTATCACCTTCATGTGTTGGAGTATCACCATCATGTGTTGAAGTATCACCATCATGTGTTGGAGTATCACCATCATGTGTTGAAGTATCACCATCATGTGTTGAAGTGTTGGAGTATCACCATCATGTGTTGAAGTATCACCATCATGTGTTGAAGTGTTGGAGTATCACCATCATGTGTTGAAGTATCACCATCATGTGTTGGAGTATCACCATCATGTGTTGGAGTATCACCATGATGTGTTGAAGTATCACCATCATATGTTGAAGTATCACCATCATATGTTGAAGTATCACCATCATATGTTGAAGTATCACCATCATGTGTTGGAGTATCACCATGATGTGTTGAAGTATCACCATCATATGTTGAAGTATCACCATCATATGTTGAAGTATCACCATGATGTGTTGAAGTATCACCATCATATGTTGAAGTATCACCATGATGTGTTGGAGTATCACCATCATGTGTTGAAGTATCACCATCATGTGTTGAAGTATCACCATCATGTGTTGAAGTATCACCATCGTGTGTTGAAGTGTTGAAGTATCACCATCATGTGTTGAGGTATCACCATCATGTGTTGAAGTATCACCATCATGTGTTGAAGTGTTGAAGTATCACCATCATGTGTTGAAGTATCACCGTCATGTGTTGGAGTATCACCATCATGTGTTGAAGTATCACCATCATGTGTTGAAGTATCACCATCATATGTTGGAGTATCACCATCATGTGTTGAAGTATCACCATCATGTGTTGAAGTATCACCATCATGTGTTGAAGTATCACCATCATATGTTGAAGTATCACCATCATGTGTTGAAGTATCACCATCATATGTTGAAGTATCACCATCATGTGTTGGAGTATCACCATCATGTGTTGGAGTATCACCATCATGTGTTGAAGTATCACCATCATGTGTTGAAGTATCACCATCATATGTTGAAGTATCACCATCATGTGTTGAAGTATCACCATCATGTGTTGAAGTATCACCATCATGTGTTGAAGTATCACCATCATATGTTGAAGTATCACCATCATGTGTTGAAGTATCACCATCATATGTTGAAGTATCACCATCATGTGTTGGAGTATCACCATCATGTGTTGGAGTATCACCGTCATGTGTTGGAGTATCTGTATCTGCTCTGTGAGATGAAGGGAAATGAATCATGTGTTAACTTCAGCTGTTTAAACGGGTGATTGATGGTATGAGTCACTGACTGTGACACGGTCAGTGCTTCATTTCCCACCAGGGTTACTCGAGGTACTGCAGTAGTGTGTTGGATTTATCTTCCCAGCAGAGCGATAACAACATGTCACTGCTGTCATGTTAACACTTCGCAGTAACAAATAACAGTAACAGTAAGAATATCCAAAATGTTTGAAATAAACCAGCATCTGTTGTGTTTTTTAAGCTCACATAACCAGATCTCATCTGGAGATATTTCACACACCTTATGAAGAAAAAAGGTTTTATAAACTCGTCTTAAATCCAGCTAGTTTGAACCTGCAACACGTTCAAATCTAAACTTTAACTTGTTACTGAAAGGACTGTTGGATCGTTATTGCTGATGTTTAGAATGAAGATCTGTGTCACCTGATCTGTTTGAAGCATTTTAGCTCGAAATATAAACATGTCAAATACATACAGAGATATAAGTGAGCAAAGCTAACAGTCCAAACTCTAGCAACATGGCCGTCTTGGTGCAGGATCGTAAAATGTTCACACATGACATCCTCTTTCACCATCGAGGTTTTCATCAGTCCCACTGAAGACTATTAATTGAGATTCAAGCCAAACAGATGTGTTTTTTCCTGACAGACAGTCGTAGTTTTCACCCAGCAGCACTGATACATTTTCAGTGTTTATACAATGATTGATTCCCCCTCCGGCTGCTAAAAGCCAAACATGACCTCAAACTCTAAATTATACCACATTGAAACTGAGTGAAGGTGAAACACAGCACATGTGTGACTTTTTCTGAATGCTGTTGCTGTTGCACGTGTACATGTAGGATGGGCCACAGCATCACCTGCCTACCAGCCCTGGTGAATGTGTGTGTGTGTGTGTGTGTGTGTGGTACATAGAGAACAAGTGTGTTTTTGGGCCAAGGTCTTTCCCTGTGAGCTCCCTTCCCCCCTTTTTTTCTTTTCATATCTCTACATATCTCCCCTTTTCTCTCTATTTACGTCTTCTCAGCACATTAACAGGCCCTCCCTCCTTTTTTCCACAATGTGTGCCTGTTGTGTGTGTGTGCCTGTGTGTGTGTGTGCCTGTGTGTGTGTGTTTTCTTGCCCGCTGCATAAGCTAATTATCTTTATCAGTCCAGCACTTTTTCCAGAGTTTGTCTCCCGAAGCTTTCATCGTCTGTAAGTACTGCTCTGAGAAACACCGACGTGGTTCAAGCGTTGGTTCCTAGAAACGTCTCGTCTGGAGAATATTTTTAAAGAAGCATCTTCCTGAAGAGCATTTACTTCCTCTTTCTCTCTCTTTTATTCCTCCTTACTGAACTTAACTGAATTCAATATTCAATGAATGAATAATTGCTTCCCATGTTTCACCTCAGACATGTTATGTCCCTCCTCTTCTTTTTTCTTTCTTTCTTTTATAAATTCATTTCGAGTTGTAGAGGCGTGTCTGGCCTTCTACTCATCCCCGTTTCCTTCTTCTTCATGACTTCCCTCCTCCCTTCATCGTCTTTTCTATTCTTCCCATCTTTAAATATCCATTCCTCCTCCTGCCAGTTGGCACACGTCTCTCATTGCTGACAGAGGGACATATTGCCTTCTCAACAGAACCTGGAAACACCATCTGTGGAGCCCCGCCCGGCACCATGGGACATGTAGTTTCATGGTACTCAGCAGTTGCTTTACCCTGCTCCATATTGACCCATCAGTGCTGCAGAGTCTTTCATCTCAGTCTCATCTCCTTTTATTTCTTCATCTCTTCTTAATTTTGTTGGCCAGTGTTGCAGTCCTCTTGGGTTGTATGCTTGCTATACGTTTCCTAGAAGTCATAGAGGATAATTAATCCAATTCTTCTTCTTTTTTTTTGACCAGTTTTGTCCAGTCCACCTCGGCAGTGTTTCTGTGACTCAGACGCTGGTTGATAGAAGATAAATACGTCTCTCACACTGAACAGCACAACGGGCTCGTTATTAAGTAAATGCTTTATTTCTGGGATTTAATTCATGTGTACAAAGCTCCTGATTAAAGGAACTTATTATCACTCCTACACTGACAATCCTGCTTTAATGCCTTAATTAGCAACACACACTCATTCATTAAGTTAGACTTTACTGAGGACGCTTTTAAGCCTCCAATAAAACTGAACAGAATTAATAATGGAGCCAAATATAAGCTTAAATGATGCCGAGGAGGATTATGGGGAGAATTTTTACTTTCTCTGTGTGAGATTCACTATCAGTGCTTCAAGTTTATGATTATATTACGTTCAATTTAACATTTTATAGTCAGCAAGGGCAGAAACGTGCATAGATGGTGACATGCAACAAGATGACAGCCAGCAGGAGGATTAAATATAAGCTACACCTCGACCTTTGACCTTTGTCTCTGAAGGAAAAAAAATGCCTTCAGGACGTTTTGTGGTGATATAATAACTTTCTTCTTAGAGATAACAGTAATTATTTAACAAAAGACGTCCCTGTCGATAAATGTAATCACATATTTTGACTCGTTCTGTTTCTATTCTGGAGATAAAGTACAGAAACTGGGTCAAGCAAATATGAGGGCACGACATGTGAAACGCAGATACATTTAAAAGATCCCAAATAGTGATCAGCTGATCGTCGTCAGGCCTCGTGTGTCAAAATGCAAAAACGAGTAGAGATGAAGAGACGCAGAATCAGGGCAGCAGGGGCGGTTTCAGCCCCACCGAGGTGGACGTCGCTGCTGGACTCAAACAACGAGCTGCATGTTGCATTCAGTTAAATGAAATGCTTTGAACGCTCTCAGCAGGGTCCATGATGATCCAGACTTACAGCGTCTCTTTTAATTATATCATCTCGTAATCATAATTAATAATGGAAACATAAATTAGATTTTCATTTAAATCATCTATAAAAAAAGCACTGAAATAATTATCTCCACTAATTTCTAAAATTTCCTCCCTTCCTCCTTTCCTCCTTTCCTTCCTTCCTTCTCCTGTTCTCCTTCCTCCTTTCCTCCTTTCTTTCCTCTAGTTTCTCCCTCACTTCTGCTCCTATCTCTCCTCTTTCCACCTTTTCCTCCCCTCTTCTTACTTTCCTCCTCCTGTCTTCTCCTTTGCATCCTCTCTCTCTTTTTTTCCCCCACACCTTCCTTCCCTCGCTCCTTCGTTCCCACATCATTACCTCTGACTGTGTGTTCCTCAGCACGCTGCTCCATTCATCTGTAATTCATTACATCGCCTCTGCTCCTGGATCCTCCCGGCTCACATGCGGAGTTAGTTAGCGGATGGTGCGACCTGGGAATCGTGGTTATATTCTCAGTGCTTAAACTACAAAGAGAGCCTCATCCCAGCCCATTTGTTGTCAGCTATCTCAGCAAACACAGGCCTGCTTCAATTCTGTGTGTGTGTGTGTGTGTGTGTGTGTGTGTGTGTCTCTAAAATACTCACTGACCCATTACAACAGCTCTTGTCCTCCAAACCCACATTTTCTTCAGGCTTCCAGCTCTCTGTAACGTTAAAGCCACAGTTCACATTTTTAATTTAAGAAAAAACACATCATGTTTTACACAACAGCTACAAAAACAGAAATTCTGCTTTTTAAATAATTAATAATGAGTTTTGTGCATTTATGAAGGGCTGATTTCTTGGCCTCCAGTATTTCAAAGACTCTCGGAGCCCTTTCATAAACCTGAGGTGATCATATTGTGTATTTCTTTTAGTCAGGAGAACGTGAAACCACCTGAATCTCACCAGGTTCGTTACGTACTCGGCTCAGTCTGACATTTCCAGAGACTGACGCTTCTTTACATGATCCCAACACAAACCACAGACGTGTATGTCAGACGTCTTTCGGTGACGTCTTCGTGTTTGACTCTGCAGCTAATGCCGCTTCCTCCAAGGACTGTGTGTGTGTGTGTGTGTGTTTGTTTGTACTTACACGTGCTTGTATGTATGCTATATGTGCACAACCCTGCAGGGGTCTTCTGATTGGCTGGGTTCACCTGAGGCGAGGGGGTGTTTTACCGTATCAAATATTTTGCAACGGTGACTCATGTGTGACTTTGAACGTGCTCCGCAGCGCCCGGCTTCGGTGATGAGGTCACTCCTCACTCTCTTCCTGCCTGACAGCGACTTTCCTTCTTGCTTCTTATCTGTTCCTTTCTGATCTTGTCTCCTGAGTTCATTTTCTTCTCCGCTGTTTTCTTATCAGCTTTGTTCTTTTTCTTCTCCCTCTTCAGCCTCATAAACAACACCTTTGGACTCTGTGAACATCCTTTAACATCCTGTTCTTAATGTCCTGAATATCCGGGGACATTACATGATGATATTTCAGTCCGAAAACATGAACAGCATTTCTGTATTAATAGCAGCGGTGACAACAATCTAAGTGTTTGAGATTCATAATATGAGATTAGTGAGACAAACAAAAGGCCTGAAATGACACCTGTTACAGTACCGACGGCTTTACATGAAAACAAACAATCAATAAAGATAAATATAATGAAATAGGTTGATTTTGGAATAGAAATAAAAACACTGTTAGAAGAAAAGCGCTTACTTCATGTTTCTACATGTGTGTGCTGCACTTCATCTATAAATTTCATCTCTATGTCAGCAAGTGTTAACGTCCGTGTGAGCTAATAGCATA
Organism: Pampus argenteus; assembly: GCA_036937835.1. Taxonomy (NCBI): domain Eukaryota; kingdom Metazoa; phylum Chordata; class Actinopteri; order Scombriformes; family Stromateidae; genus Pampus; species Pampus argenteus. The sequence goes on from CM072879.1 coordinate 18,986,488, forward strand.
AAACACAGCATGAGGCAGAGAAAAAGTGAATTACAGCTTGAGCATATTATATCAAAGTAGAGGCTGTACGTGCATCAGTATCTACGTCCTGTTTACAGGCTGCACTGCAGACGCTTCATATTTCATGAAAGCACATGAAGCCCACAGCATGTTGTATTGAACTACATAACACGGTTCAACTTCAGCTTTAATTACTAGCTTGCTCTGACTGCAGGTGGTCTGGACAGTAATATGATTTTATGCAGGCAGGTCATATCTGACAGTTATTCATGTGCATATGAACACAGTTTTAAGGGATGGACGGTGAGATTTAGGATTCGTTCCTAAAAAAAAACATGCAGAAAAGCTGCGTGTTTACACGGACAGACAGCACATCCTGGTGAATGTGACCTCCATTTTGACTGGATGGATGAAGCACTGTGTGTGTGTGTGTGTGTGTGTGTGTGTGAGGATGTTTCTCAGAGTGTCAACAGCTGAAATGATGCACGGCAGCATGACGCCGAGGCAGCGTTTCTGCCACCTAGTGAGTGTCAAGCTGCACTGCATGTTACCTGGACGCCTGACAAACACCTGAGTTCACTCATCATTCATCATTCAGCCACTTTTATGTTTACCACAAAGCATAAACAGATGGTGTCACTTGTTTCCAGTCTGACACGTCTCCATCTATTGTCATCGTCATCATCAGACGATGTGATGATTACTTATTGATTGCTGATTGGACCCAGAGTTCAGGATGTGCTGTGACTCTGTGACTTTGACTCCTGTTCAGATTAGTGCAGGTACAGCAGCAGCTATGCTCCTGTCATTCTTGTCAATCACACGTTCGCTGCTGCCGTGTGACTCGTTCTTCTCCATTTCGTCTCTTTGTATGAATTTATTCTCAGATGATTCACTCTTGCTGTCACTTCTGCTTTTCTCCTCTCTCACCTCTTGTGCATTTATTTATTTATTTATTTATGTTTTGTTGGCTGATTTTTTGCTGGCTCACGGTCTCTTCTTCTTCTTGAAGGATCAGTCTTTATCTCATGGCCTCCTTCTCTTGTCTTGTTCTCCGTCTCCTCGTCTTTGAATTAAACTAACACTTTTTGCAAAAGCTTTCGACAGTGGTCCCCTGATATATATATATATATATATAAACAAACAAAAGAAGAATATGATGATGAGAAATGGCAGGTGTTTTTGATAGATGGAGTGAGTTTGATATGTTTTATCCAAGGCTGTCCATGGATCTCCTCTCCTCCCCGTCCCTGTCTAATATTGTATAAATATTTAAGAGCTGAAGTCAATGAAAGTCAAGAAAGATTAAAGTCACAGATTCCCCACCTCCCCATGCTGCTCTACGTCTGCATATTTTACATTTTAAAAGTCGATAAATTAAATCAATCTCTGCTCACCTCTCCTTACTGAACGCAGGCTGATTTCTTCTCTCCTCGTCCTCAGATGAGTTCGTTCAGTACGAGGGCTCTGACGCTGCTCTCGTCTGTTTTCGGGGCCTGCGGTTTGCTGCTGGTGGGCGTTGCCGTGTCGACGGACTACTGGCTGCTGATGGAGGAGGGAATCGTGCTGCAGCAAAACCAGACCACCGAGGTGAAGATGGCGCTGCACTCCGGCCTGTGGAGGGTCTGCTTCGTGGCAGGTAACACTTTATGTCTGTGTCTGTATGTCCACAGCTGACAGAGTCCTGCTGTATGTCCGGGTAGGAAATCATCTGAAACAGCATATAATAGGTAGATAATTATGGATTTATACCAAAGTTTATCTGATGTTAATATGAGACTTCATAACATGTTTACAATCGTAACAAAAAGAGGAAATCTGGCACTAAAGATATTGACAGAATTGATCAGCTGAAGCCTCATATTAGGGCTGTTTACTTTCTAATGAATGAACAGGAGGAAACAGACACCTGACAAAAAAACTGTGAACACGTCCTTTAACATCAGATCCAATATCACCATAATATGATGATAACATAATAATATAATATAATAGTTTCTATTGGACGATGAGAGACAGTGTGAGAGTGGAGAACACTACACTTCTACACACACACACACACACACAGATAACTGTCCTTATTGCTGTAGCTGTGTGTGTGTTTCGGGTCATGATGGTGTTGCTCTGGGGAGGCGGCCATGTTTGTGTTTCCCTGTTGTCTGACGCCTGGTACAAAAGGTCAGAGGAGGAAAATGCTGATGGCATTTGGAAATGGCCGTGTGTGTGTGTGTGTGTGTGTGTGTGTGTGTGTCTGTACACGTATGCATCATTCTGCTGACATATTTTTGTGTATATATAGATGTCTGTTTTGTGCTCTGTGTCTACAGTTTGAGGTTAATTGTCGTGTCTGTGTTCAGCTCGTCTCCCCCGTTTTCTCCCAAACCTCCCGACCTCCATCTGTCTCTGCCTCTAATTCACTTTTTCTCCCTCGTCTATCTTCTGTCCTCCATGTTTCTCTTTTTCTCTGTTTGTCTTTTAGGGCCTCTTTATCTTTCCATCTGTCCTTTTCTAAATCTGTCTTTGTTTCTCCCCGTCTGCCCTTTTTTAACCTCTGCTTTTTGGTTTGTTTGTTTATTCCAGTTTTATTTCCATATGCAAATATTTCCATGTTGTGTCTGACCCAAAGAGCACCCAAATAACTCCCACTCAGCCACCTCCTCTCTCTCTCTCTCTCTCTCCCTCTCTCTCTCTATGTCTCTCTCTCTCTCTCTCTCTATGTCTCTCTGTGTCTCTCTATGTCTCTCTCTCAGGACCTGAGAAGGGCAGATGTGTGGCATCAGAGTATTTCACCGAGCCGGAGATAGAAATTACTACGGAAAACACCGCTAACATACTCAGTAAGCCGCACACATACAGTACACACAGACATATACGGCGGCTTGGACTGGTTTAGCTAAAGGAAGCTTGTCTTGTTCCTCCAGATCTGGTAGAAATCGTTCAACGTTACCAAAAGCCACTTTTTGTTAATCAACAGGGAAACACAAAGAGGGAATCTGATGCTAAATGTGTCAGATACTAATGAAGCCTCATATAAGCTTCACATCTACTTTAAAATGCATTTTAACCTCCATCACTGACACTGAAAGCACATTTGAAGCAGATCTGTTAACAGCCAGTATGAACAGGAGCAATGATTACAGTCACTGTTCATGTGGACACCTGACTGATGCGTTAACACACTGGAAACGTGGTGACATTGTGTAAATAGTCCATTTTATTCACGATACAGACGTAGCTGACGAGCTGTTTTAATGATTCAAGACGTCGACACTTTGAACTGCTTCAGTGCAGTTTGTTCTGTCTTCCTGAAGTAAAGCATGCAGTGTTGTCAGAGACACCAGAGGGAGGACATTTGGTCCGTTTAATGCTAGATAAATGTCCTCAGGTAGACACATAAGTCATAACACTGTAGTGGACCAGCGGGAGAAGGTGCTGAATAAATCACAGGAAGTTCCAGCAGTGAAAATTCAGCATTTTATCTGCATGGCGTCACACCTGAAAATGAATTATTAAACATTTGATCCATACGTCTGCATGATCTCACCTGTGTGCCCTTCTCTTACCTTCTCCGTCATCCAGAAATGGTGCGAACAGCCACGCCCTTCCCTATGGTCTCCCTGCTCTTCGTCTTCACCGCCTTCGTCATCAGCAACATCGGACACATCCGGCCGCAGCGCACCATCCTCGCCTTCGTTTCCGGGATATTCTTCATCCTTTCAGGTAAAAGTGCACCGACGAGGACACCGTGAGCCTGACGGTGTGACTGTGAAGGTGTTTTATGTGCTGAGTATCTTCACCACCTGCACAGTGAAGTGAAATTCAACCAATCAAAACTCACACAACACTGATTTCATCCTCTTATGGAAACAACTGCCGACTCGGGGCTTTTTCTTGTTTCCATATTTTCTAATTATTCTGCCGTAGTCTGGTCATCACAGCAAAGCAGCCTGCGAGACAAACCTCAGCTGTCTCCAACATGTAGACGGACGGTCTGCACACAATAAACACATTTTCTAGCTACACAAAATGCAACCTGCTGTGTAATTTTGCCAAAAGTAAAATCAAGCTAATGGGACGGATGCGAATGTTTCCTGGCTGGACATCCTCAAACGTTCATCATGCAGTGATTAAACCCGACCGTGAACTCTCCTCGGTCTCTCTTGTCTTGTCTCACTTTAAATCGGAGGATTTACAGATTTAAAGCTCAACCCTGCAGTACATCGCCACAATATATACTGAAGGTACAAAGATAAGTTATAAGACCTAAAATAATATAGTCAGCAGTCTTTTAATCAACACTAAATTATCTTTTTTTTGCAGTTTTTGCACTTAAAATTCCTCCATTTGTGTAGTGAACAGTGAAAGTAATCCAGATTATGTTTCTTATATATTCTTATATATTCTTATATATGTTTAGAGTTTGTTATGAATGTGATCTGTAGAAACAGGAATAAAAACACCAATAATGGCATCAAAGTGTGAAACTCTTCTCTCACCTGCCGGCTTAAATAAGATATTAAAAAGCAGCAGAGCTTGTTTAAAGTCAACATTCGTCAAGGTTAATGATGAAGACAGCTGAGTGTGTGGAGGACTCGCCGCAGCTCTTTCCCAGCTGACAGCTCGTCAGACGTTAACTAGTTCCTGCTGCTGCCTGAACACCGAACAGGATTTAATTCAGAATAATTGCTCTCCGCCGACGAGGCTGCAGGTCAGCGGACATTTGATGTTTTTCTGCAGGCTTTTTGTGAAAAGTTTCAACTTAAACCAAACAGTCTGGAAAACGACTTTGTTGCATGTTTGACATTTCAATCATTTCCTTCTGGACGACACCGTCAGAGCCAAACATTTTCCTCCCTGCAGTTAAAGGACCGGACATCAAGTCAAACTGTATTCAAGCCACGTAGCTGAAAGACTCGAGTGCTGAATGAAACGTTTAAACACACTTCTGTATCTTTTATAGACCCACATGGCAGTGTGTTAGACAGAGACGCAGCTTCTTTATGCATTTCGTTCATCCAAACTGGAAGGCCAACTTCACCCTACATCACCAACGTTTATGCAGCGGATCAAATCAAAAAAGGGGATTTAACATTTACATGTAGTACGTTTAGTCTGTAGGGCATTACAATATAAAAACACATCTATAATCCATCTTCCTGTTTCAAGGAGGATTAACACTTCGCTAAACTTCCTGTCACATGGTCTCGTTGGCGAGGTGACATCATCTCCAGCTGGAGTACAGCGTCGGGTGTTACGATGATGATGATGATGAAGTAGTTTGTTGGGATGTTTTGGACCTCGCTTCTCTCTCCTTCTGTCTCTCTTTCCTGGAGCACAAAGAATGACATCATCTTCCTGTTTCAGCTCCTTTTTTTTTACCTCACATATGCCATCTTAGCATGGTGGACTGCTGACTACATACACACACACACACACACACACACACACACACACACACATATACCACATCAACACACATACACATACACAGACCTGGATATGTCCTTTAAACTGAATTTCACATGTGATAAATTCACATATAAACATATATACAACATGCATTTTACATGTGCTTTTCTGTAAGGGTGTATGTTGTATTTATAACCAGTTAAAAAGTCAGAAACATATGAAAACATTTAAGTTATTTTTGAAGATGAACTGAAGATCGATTGTTTGTCGGCTACTTTCTGCCGGCTGTCAGACGCTGTTCAGAGATGTTCGATGGCACAAAGAAAAACTCCACAAAAAAAATCAATGACGACTTAGATTCTTATTATTATATACTCGTGCTGTTTTCTTCCTGTTTACTGCAGAAACACGACTCACGCAGCAGAAGCTGTTTTATGATGTGCTGTGGTTCTGCAGCAGAAACAGTGAGCATGTGAAAACTGCCCATCGCTGCCTGAGGTTACAGCATGGTAGCTGCGGACCAGCTGTTTCCTCCTGTCTGTCTGTCCTGCAGTGATTTCTCTCTATGTTTCTACTCTGGTGATTTTCCTCTCTCTGTCTGTGGATGTGTGTGTGTGTGTGTGTGTGTCCAGGAGGCTGAGCATGAGATGAGCATCCAGCTACAATCCTGCCATCTTATGGCTAAAAGGGGGAATCACAGCTTTCTTTTTCACACGTGTAGATTCACTAATCAGTCGCATGTTTTCCTCTAAATATCATGTTGAGTTTAACGTCCTGCAGGTTTTCTTCTCTTCAGACTGACTCTTCTTTCAACCTGAACTGCAGTCAGAGCGCTGAAAACTCATTTTTAATGTTTGGGCATAAATAGGTTAAACGTAGTGATTACATGCGTTATATGAAACCTTGTGGCCACATGACAGCGTTCATCATTGATTACTTCTGGTTTGTTCCTTCAGTCGCCTCTCTGTGTCTCCTCCTGCGATCATAACGCAGCTGCAGCACCAAACGATCTCACTGTTGAGCAGGTATTTCTGCAAAGGACCAGATGGTGTTTCCAGTTAAAGCTTCGCTGCTTGTTGTATATGATAACATCTCATATATAGCTCATATTTTATCAAGCATCAAGCTAATCTTTTAACATGAATATGATAATTAACACTTTTTTTATATTCTCCATATTTAAATCAACGTATTTCATTATTCTCAGTGTAAAACATCACTACTGATAGTTTAGAGCTAAATGAGAGCGTTAAAAAAAGTCTCGTTACAACTGAATGAATCTGGTTCGGAGATGAAACGATGAAATGTTTGTATTTATTATATAATGTTGTATGTTTCAGCAGCAGTGGTGTCGTCACAGATGCATTTTAAAAAGAAAGCAGACGCTTTGTTTTATCTTCGCTGTGTTTAGTTTGTTTCACTGCTGGAGGATTTTAGGATTTTAGAGGTCAGCTGCAGCAGTGAGTCTGTTGACAAGGGAGGAAGCACTGACACACTCCTAATGAGGGTCTGTGTGTGTGTGTGTGTGTGTGTGTGTGTGTGTGAGCCTGTGAGGGTTCATACAGTGTATCTGCATTTGTGTGTGTTTATTGTGTGTTTGTGTCCTTGTTTATCGCTTTAACACAGCACACAGTCTGTTGTTGGGGTTTTCTCTGCCTATTTGCAGTATAACAAGGACACGTTATCATTAGCTATTCTAGGTACAGAGCACACACACACACACACACACACACTCACACACACATACACACACACAGAGTCTAAAGGCCCATTTGAATGAGATAAAGGGTGATGTAACATTAGCGCTGCTTCTTGCTGATTCGTTTGGACGAGTCGACCTTGTCATGATTCGTCTTCAGCACTCGTAAATGTTTTGACTTCATCGTGAAAACCAATTATGACGAACTTTATACTAAACGCCTCAAAAGACTTCTAAAGTGTTATCATCCTACTATACCCTCTGAAGTCTGATTGCTCTGTGTGTGTGTGTGTGTATGTGTGTGTGTGTGTGCGCGCAGGTCTCAGTCTCGTGGTCGGTCTGGTCTTGTATATCTCCAGTATTAATGACGAGGTGATGAACCGACCCAGAGAGGCCGAGCAGTTCTTCCACTACCGCTACGGCTGGTCCTTCGCTTTTGCCGCCTCCTCCTTCCTACTCAAAGAGGTGATCAACACACACACACACACACACATGCACACACGCAAAATGCATGAACACTTACTGGAAACACACACACACTGAGAGGTTGACACTAATATGTACTGACGCTTAACATTTACTGACGCTAACTGACAAAAGACTTAATGCACACACACACACACAGAGTTAGAGAGTGGCTGCGTAGGAGCTCGTCATCCAGCCTGCATCAATATTCATAAATGTTAATAGCTTCATATGCATCAGAATATTTATTCCTCGCTGGGGGGCTCTGCTCCTCCTCTCTCTTTATCCTCCTCCTCCTCCTCTCTCCATCTTCTCCTCTCCTCTCCTCTCCTCTCCTCTCCTCTCCTCTCCTCTCCTCTCCTCTCCTCTCCTCTCCTCTCCTCTCCTCTCCTCTCCTCCTCTCTCCATCTTTTCCTCCTCATGTCTTCTCTCCCCTCTTTCTGTGTCCTCTACTTTTAGCTTTTAGCAAGCTTTAGCTTGTCTCTCCTCTCCTCTCCTCTCCTCTCCTCTCCTCTCCTCTCCTCTCCTCTCCTCTCCTCTCCTCTCCTCTCCTCTCCTCTCCTCTCCTCTCCTCTCCTCTCCTCTCCTCTCCTCTCCTCTCCTCTCCTCTCCTCTCCTCTCCTGTCCTCTCCTTATTTCCTCCCCTCTTCTCTTCTTTTCTCCTCTCTCCTCTTATCATCCCTTTTATATCTCCTCTCTTTCTTCTCTCCTCCCTGGTCTTCTCATATCTCCTCCTCTTCTCTGCTTTTCTTAACTGCTCTTTTTTTCAAACCTGCAACTGGAGCCACAGAACATGAGAAAAACTCACTCGTCGCCTCACCCGCCCACACACACACACACATGCACACACACACACACACACACACACACACACAGACACACACACACACAGGCGCGTTCATCAGCAGTCTCAACTTTCAGGGCGGTTGTAGCGATGATGTTGTGGATGAATAGTAAATGAGCTGTGAATACTCAGCGGATGCTCGCGTGAAAACATGAATACATCTCTGATAATGGTTCATACAGAGAAGCATCAAACATTTATTTCATATTATCGCTTCACATGTTTCTGATTCTGGTGCTGAAAACTTTTATGGGTAGAAATGAACAAAGATGTCTTCTCCTCTGTGTCTTGTTGTTGTTATTTAAGTAAACAATAAACAAGTTATTTACAACAAATGTTGAACCAATGAGACGAAGCGGTTGCAGTAATCTCGTTGTGTCTCCGTCTCAGGGTGCAGGAGTGATGTCCGTCTACCTCTTCATGAAGCGTTACGCTGAGGAGGAGCTTTATAGGCCCCACCCTGCCCTCTACCGCCCCCGCATGTCCGACTGCAGCGACTACAGCGGCCAGTTCCTCCACCCAGACTCCTGGCCTCCACCACAGCGGGGTCGTAGCCCTTCAGACGTCTCCTCCGACATTTCCATCCAGCTCAACCAAACTCCACCACAGAAACCTCCTCCCAAAGGGGGCAGCAGCTCCCAGCCGACGCCCTCCTCCTCTGGGCCGTCGTCGGCAGCCAGCTACCAGCTCCAGCCAGCCTCCTCCTCCTCCACCTCCTCCTCATACCCTCATCCCCTCCACCCAGCTGCCACCTCCACCCTACCAAGGATGTCCCATGCCCATGCCCACGCTCACCCTCAGCCCCACCCCCATCCGAGCGGGCCCCCACCCCAGTCCCTGCCCATGGCGGCGCCACCCTCGGCCGTACCTCCACCCCGTTACCACACGCACATGCGAATGAGCGCCTCGCCATGCTAGGCTACATACGCAGGGAAGGGAGGGGAAAACACACCAACGGGGGTTTAGATTGGCTCTGTTACAGCTGTTACACACCATGAGACAAAACACACACACACACACACACACACAAACCCTGTACACTCAAAGTGTGTGGGAGGAGAGACGCAGAGCAGTGGATGAAGGAGACCAAAAAGAGGGAAGAGGAGGAGGAAAAAGAGGGGAGGACAGGAGGAGAGGCAGGTGGGCGGAGAGATGACTCACCGCAGATGTCGAGACCGAGACAGACACACAACAAAACTTTGAACACGGTGGGAGGGAACATGGGGGGAGGGGCACAGGTAGCTTCATCATCAGGGACGTGATACACAGGCAACAGTGTGAAGCAGCACAGGAAGCAGGAAGCTGAATCATTTCCATAAAAGATATATCTGAATATAAATATATTATCATTTCATCAAACAAGGACTCAAACTTCCAGGAGCAAAAAACAAAACAAGAATTATTGTTCTTTCATTTGATGGACAAGGTTGGGAAGATTATTTTATTATTTTATAAATAAATGTTCTTTTTTTTTTAACCTTAAAACTGGATTTTAAATTGAAAACAAACTGACAGACAACATAATTAATAAAGATGATTAAGTATCGTCCAAACTGTTAATAGTTGAGCAATACATTCATTTGATTACATTAAAATAGTGACATTTTGTATTTGCATGTAAAATGACTGAATCTCAAGGTCATAACATGAGTTATAGGTTCATGTTCATCCATCATTAATAAATCAATAACGTTAAAGGGCCACATGTACACATGCAGACAGTCTTCAATCAATCATCAATCAATAACTCCACCACGGCTCATATTCACTGATCCTGCACATTCATTGCATGTCACACTGTGCAAGATGAGTCTAATCTTTTTATATGCATAACGTGTCTCTTATATAATACTCATCATCCATATCAACATCTTCTATGTGGTTTGTTTCACCATGTTTCTCTCTTTTTTTTTAAACTAATTTATCACTATATCATCTTATAACGAGATAATTTGGTTTTAATGAGATCCGTTTATTTTGTGATATAGTGTAATTAGGTGTTTACTAACAATAAGAACATATCTCTGAATGGTTGTTTATTATTTATTTTATTATATTAATATGTTTTTGTCGCTGTAGTATCACAACGCTCCAATTCAACTGTGAATAATCAAATTATTTTATATTATGGTTTTAATTAGTTGTCATTAATTAACTTCACCCAGTCAAAGGTTTTATTGCTTCCCAACCTTGTTCATGGAAATATATATAAAAAAAAACATGATAAAACACCAATATAATAGAATATATATTGTTAATAATTAGTATTGCTTACAACTTTTGCCGTTGTACCATGACCCACAAACACTACTGTATATGCGTAGAGATTTATACTTCAAATGTATAGACTGTCTTCTTCTTCAGAGGTTTAATCACATATGTCTATTATGGGATGTAAATATTACTGTATGTTTTAAGTGTTTTAGATTATTAAATTTTCTAAGCTGTTTGTATATCGAGAGGGAAGCGTTGAGGATGAATGTTAAACATTTTGTGCAATGAAAAACTGAAAAAAACGAAAGACTTTTTAAAGCACAGTCGGGAAAAGTTTCTGTATCCATGAAATGAACCAAACAGGGACTGTTGTCTGTTTCCACGGCGATCATCCATGGTACAATCAAAACGGCTGCTGTTGCCATGGACGCGTGTACTGTACATAATGTTATATGCAGATATTAAAATAGATGCCAGACCTCTTAAAGCCAGGATCAGTGTATATTCCATTTGAATCCGTTCAATTAAAAATACATGAAGTTATTTGTTATGTATTTGGATGGAAATGAGCTTCCTGAACCGACAGAATGAGATGAACTGGAATCCAGCTCTTCCTGGTTTTATATCAGAAATCACAGGTTTATATGAAGAGTAAAGCCGATGGACGTAAAGAGCAGAAATGGGATCTTATGGGACTCAAACTGAAAACCTGAGTGAACTGTGACAGATGGTCGTATGTTCAAACTCACCTTCTGCTTCCATCTGTTATTAGATGCAAAAATTAAAATAACCTCGTTCCTACATTTAGACTTTAAAATCTCTTTTTCGACATGAATACAAGCAGCTTTTCAGTTTGACTCCCGCTCATGTTGCACAGTGACTTGTTTTTGTAGCATATAAACGGCGTCCAGCATACGGCGCCGTAGTTTGTAGCCATTTATAGACCCTACATGGACGAACGTGATTGGATGCGACCATGTGGCACCGTTAAGGACGAACAGTGTAGCAATGAACTGCAGCGTTAGCATCTTTTAGGAATATTTGCTGTGTGAAAATTAAATAGGAAATCATTTAGCAGCTGAGAGCTTTTGCTGATGTTTCAAGATGTTTATTTTAATTGCCAAAGCTGAGCATCCTTGCTGTGTAGTGTACACACACACACACACACACACACACACACTGATATATATATGTAGCTGACACTGTTTTTAAAGATACATCACAGCAGAGAAGTGGAGCTCTGACGCAGCAAAAACACTTTATGAAATATGAAATGTTTACTTCCTTTGTTCAAACTGTGACTCGGGTGTAAATATTCATACTGAACACGCTGTATTCACATGTTTACATTATATAGGTTGAGTTTATATGGTCATCTGATGTTTGTTTTGAGTCTTTCAGATCAGACGGACTCAACGCGTGTCAAAAAGCAACCGTATAATTATAGAAACGTGTGACTTCTAGTTTTCATCATTCCTGCTTCTGTGCTGTCAGCAGGCGTTCAGGTTTTATCTGCCAGCAGTGTTTTAAGTTTAAAACTAATAAAGCTTGTCTGGTTCCAGCCTCCCATTTGTTTTATATTATTATTATTATTATTATTATTATTATTATTATTATCATCATTATTATTATTATTATTATTATTATTATTATTGTTATTATTATATAAGCTCTATATTTACACTGCAGGGGATATAATGTACTTAAAATAATTATGATTAAATTTATTACTTCATTCATATTCAAAGACTGTTTTAATTTGTTTCATGTCAACAAACAATAATTTAACAATATTCATTTTAATATTTTACATATTACATATAATACATATTATCAATATTTTTAATCTTTGCATAACACAGCTGCTTATTAAATATGTTGTAGAATATTAAATGATAATAAGTTATTAATTAAAATTATTATTATTTCTTATTATTTTGTGGTGACATTATTTAGATACAGTAGCTGCACAGTAACCTTTTATACAAATGTAACATAACTTAAATGCATAATATAAACACCTTTATTCCTTTGAGATGATTAAACGGTTTGTGTTAAACGTGATGTTGGTGTGAGAATGAAGTGATGCTGTCTGCACCGCTGAGCTCAGAGCTGCAGACGTGTGCAGTACAACGTATATCAGCCTTTAGATACACACGCAGTACCTGGACTGATAAATCCTTTTCTCTTTGTGGCTCCATTAGACATTAATGCACTGACAGGAGTTTTATTTTAAACTTTTGTGTAGTAAAGTACAGTATTTTTACTGCTTTTGATCACGTTTTGATGTTATATCAGCCTCCTCAGTCTCGTGTGATCTGCCGCTGTGAGACTGTGAATGTCAGAGGAAGTTCAGTCTGTCTCTTACTGTCACTGCACTTCATTTCTAAATGTTTGTCTTTCTGGACTTGGCATTGATTTCCTCTCTGTCTGTCTTTATTACTCTGCCTTCCCTCCCCTTGTATTCCCTGTAACACACACACACACACACACACACACACACACACACACTCTCCTTCCCCCGGCTGCCGTCCGTATTGACGATCCGTCTTAGTTTAGCTCCCTCACTGTTCCTTATTGAACCTGTAAAGGCTGTCTTGTTCTACCTGCCTGTTCTCCGTGCCACGCCCGTTCTTCTCTACATCCTTTCTTCTTTTCTCGTGTCTTCTGTCTTCTTTAGTGAAACAGCACATGCCTGACAAAGACATTCAACTATATTTATGATGGTATTCTTATTATATATATATTTTATTTTTACCTACATGATTCCCATGTGAAATGAATGAACACCTGGATGCTACAGTCCTGATCCTGATGTCATAACTCTGTTAAAGGGGACGTATCGTGCACATTTTCAGGTCTATATTTATATTTCTATAGGCCTACAGTTATTAATTAATAGTTATTAATTGCAGCCACCTTTAAACAAGCCATTTTAGTTCCTGTATCTTTAAGCACCGCCTCCCGATGAGTCTGATCCGACCAATCAGAACAGAGCATGTTTAACATCTAACACCTGACAAAAGCTGATATGTCCCCACAACAATATTATATTTAATTGTACTATAATTTCACAATTTGATAAAGAGCAGCAGTGTTATTCTATGATGATGATTGTATTGTATGTATGTATTGAGAACATATTCTATTGGCTGCAGGGTTGCAGAGTTGGGTTGTTGTTGTTGGTTGTTGTTGGTTGTTGTGGTGTGAATCATCAGGTACTGAGGCCCTGCAGCGGCCCAGCTTCGAGGCCTGATGTGTTATCTGGGCGCCCAGCAGCTGTCTTCTGATTTGACCTGGTTTTCCACATTTAGAGCGGAGACATATTTAGCCATGAACTTGTCAGATCTTGTGACTTTTGTCTGAAGACATTAAAACATGATTTGGTGACACGTCTGCCTGTCAGATATAAGAACAGCATCTGTTTCCTACACGTCACATCTTCACAGGTACAGACACCAAACACAACAAAGCGATGACATGTGACCTGCTGAACTGAACCCATATTTAGTGTACTCTTGTAATCCATTTTCTAAGGTTTTTCCAGGACTTTCAAGGAACTATAATGGTTTTCATCTGCAGTTTCTCTAATGGCCACTAGATGGGGCTCCAATTAAAATCTGCTGCATTTAAGTTATTAACAAACAACTCTAAAATTCTCTTTTGAATGACAACATTTAGTAGTTTATTTCATTTAATTTTGATTGGTTACTTATGCAATAAACTTTTCTTGTGATTAACTACTATTTAATATAAACTATTATGACTCAAATTCACACATTTGGCACATTTAAAGGATTTTACCAGCCAGAGATCAAATGATTTTCACTAAATATCTCTTCCTCCTTCTCTGGTGAACAGTTTCAGCTTGTTTTAAGACAGATTTGAAAAATGACGGTCCTGTCCTTTAAACATAAACCCATGATAAGCGTAGCCATGACGGGTGCTGCTGTTTCTTCTTGACAGTTTTCAGTTTGCGGTCACAGCGACCTCTAGATCTGCAGGTAGGTTTTAGGTAGATCTGTCTCAGGCAAGGCGTCAACGAACGATCCTTCAGCTTCAGCTTTGAGGAATCTGCATTTCTAAACATGAATCGGTGCTAAATGCTTGTGATTAAGTCATTACACCAACAGGAAGAAAGTTGGATGCATGAAACGCTGTGACCACGGTGCTAATGACTCACACGTCTGTCATCTCATGTGCTATATGCAGACGTGTGTAACCTTTGTGTACCAATGTGTGTGTGTGTGTGTGTGTGTGTGTTTGAATCTGTCGCGTATGACATCTGCACACCACTGGAATTCACTCAAAACAATATTTATTTATTTATTTTTTAATCTCAGCAAAATCCTCTCAGCTGTTACATCCATCCCTCTACACCCCCAGCACACACACACACACACACACAGAAACACATACACACTAGACTTTGGAAACCACTGTTGCCATGGTAACGGAATAGAGCACGCTCTCTCGCATCGCCTGTTCTTTTCTGTTGCTTTATCTCTCTGTGTGGAGGAAAGCCAACGTCTCTTGTTTGACAGGAGGCTAGCTTTCTGCCATCAGCATCAGGTTTCGGGTATTTGTTGGTTTGTATGTTTGTTTGTTTGTTTGTTTGTTTGTTTGTCATCATCATCATCATACAGAATACATGTTTGTACGGGAGATGCTTCTGTACAGGAGCATCCTCTGGTTTTAGTTTTAAAGACTCATGTCACGTTCGTTAATCGAATCCACCCCCCCACCTCTATCGCTTCTTCTCATCTCCTCTTCTCTCACTCTTTCCTTTCTCTCCCTCATCTTACCCTTTGCTTCTCTCTCTCTCTCTCTCTCTCTCTCTGTCTTTCCACTCACTCACTCTCTCATCTGCTCTTTACCCTCCCCGCACCTCTTTCTTCCTTTTTCCCAGTAGCTAAGATGACTGCCATGACAATTCAATGAGAGAAGAGGACACCAAGTGAAGTATCCCCCGCACACTGAAAAGGAGAGAAGAAGTACAGAGAGAAGAGGGAGAAAGAAGAAGAAGAAGAGGAAGAGGCAGAGGAGCGAGGGAAGGGGCAAGAAAGGGAAGGATAAACGGTGGATGGAGGCGGCTCAGACCGCGGAGCGCTCTTCACTGACGAAGAAGAAGAAGAACAGCAGCAGCGGGGGGGAGAGGAGATGGAGGCAAAAGGCAGAAACATGCCCTCAGGTAACACACACACACACACACACTCATGCGCTGGCAGATGTGCATACACAGATAAATAACAAACAACCAGATGCACATCTGGATTTCTGTGGACATACATGACACATACATCCATGCATGTAGATACTTAAGAGTGTATAAACACACACACACACACACACACGTATGAGTATGATGAGAAGAAACGTCATTGAGTTTTCTTTAAGTTGTCTTTAAATGCAGCGTGTTTCTTTTTGTTTTTTAATGCCAGCCAATCAGGATCCAGTAACGTTGTGTCTTTGTCTTTGCTCTCTTTGACTTTTGTTTTTTGTTGTCTGTATGTGAACAACAACAACAAACAACACTGATGAAGCTTTAAAACCATTAGAAGAAAACAACATGCTTAATATACTTTCAGCATATCCACGGAGCAGCTCGTAAACGTAACTTATATATTGTATGATTTATGAAAACAGATTGTGAAGATGTTGTTGTGTATTTGGAGGCTGTGTGAACTCAGTGTGCAGCGTAAACGTGTCCGTATGAACACGGAGGAAACATGTTGATGCCATTTTGTTGATGTGCAGCTGCTCACACGGCAGCTTCTCACTTTGCATCATTTTTATTTCATTTTAAAAAGTTTTGCGACACAGATGTGACACGTCAAACTCAACGTGAACATGTACAACAGGAAGATGTGTGTGTGGTTTGTGTTACTTTGTGTTTCTGGACTCACCTTATACATATTCCAGCAGGCAGGTCAGTTTCAGGGTCAGAGTATTAGTGGTCTCTGTTATTTTGGGATTTGCGTTGCCATGGAAACAGCCCGTTAATGGTTTAAAAGCCCACACTGGGATTGATATTCTCCACGTAATCAATCGTTCGTATTAACCTCACATTTGTTCATCCCATGAACAGAACGTGCAGCCGAGCTTTTTCATCTCCTCTCCTCTCCTCTCCTCTCCTCTCCTCTCCTCTCCTCTCCTCTCCTCTCCTCTCCTCTCCGTGCTGCCAACACTTCTTACTGCTTCAGGCTGTGTACGCTGTTTTCTGATTAAAAAACGCTGCCGTGTGGTCACCCAGAACACAATGGAAAGCTCCCACCAGTCACCTACAGTGGCCCATGGGGGACACATCTTCTATTAATGCATAAATATTTGACAGTTCAATGCATAAATTGTGAGCAGGGTGGAATGAGCAGCGGTTACACGTCCTCATTTTAAATTTCACCACCTTCTGTGACATTTGTGAATACAAATAAACAAATTAAACAAAAAAAAAAAAAAAAACTTATGTAGTTTGACATTTTCCCAAATATTGAAATGAATGAATTATTTGTTTGTGTTAGTAAAACAACATGCAGGAAGTGAGTCTCTTCTCTGTTGACCTTTAACCTTTCAATCTGTCTTATCAGGATCATAAGATAATGTTATTCATCTTTAGGGTAATAAACAGGGCTCAGGTGTAGCCTACAGGTAGATGACTCACTGGCAACATTATACTCTGTTAACATCACCCAAAGCATGATGGGAGAAGTAGTCTTCATAGTTTTGGTTTCTGTTCTCTTTTCAGATATTAGTTTCCTTCCCCGACCAGCGATGGTGTGGTGTGAGCGGGGCATCCAGGTGCTGCTGACCACCATGGGGGCGTTCGCTGCCTTTGCCCTGATGACGGTGGCTATCGGTACCGACTACTGGCTGTACGCCCGGGCCTTCATCTGCAACAGCACGGCCAACTCGTCCCAGGAGGAGTCCAACAACAAGGACAAGAAAGACCCCGGGGCACTCACCCACTCAGGCCTCTGGAGGATCTGCTGCCTGGAAGGTACGGCTGGTTGTGTGTGTGTGTGTGTGTGTGTGTGTGTGTGTGTGTGTTGGGAAACATCTGGATGAGGTAGGGGTTGAATGTGTGTGTGTGTTGGTCACTGGAGGGTCTTGTTGAGGTCAGTGTGCTCATCAGTGTAATCAGAACAGACGTAAATAGGTGTCCTCTTACTCTCTCTCTCTCTCACACACACACACACACACACACACACACACAAACAAAACATTTCCTGTAAGTCAAAACCCAGGGCTTCACCTGCTGATTGTCCACTTGCATATTTCAGATCATATTTCAGCTCTAACAGGAGTCAAAATGAACGATGCTGAACTTATGAGCTGCATAAAGAGCCAGTACAAGATAAATAAGTTGGTTTTTTAACTGTAAATCATGCAAAGATACTCCAAATATAGACCTGGAAATGTGTGATAGAGATATGAACAGTTCAGATCTGAACTTTGCCCCACGTTGTACATGATGTACTAATATCCAGCATGCATATATAAATATACATATACATATAAATATACAGCATGCACACAAACTCTGCATTAAACATAAAGCTCATCATAATGCCCCAGACCTCCGCTATGAGAGGTGACTCATTCAGTGACTGA
The DNA here is from genome assembly GCA_036937835.1 of Pampus argenteus. Lineage (NCBI taxonomy): Eukaryota > Metazoa > Chordata > Actinopteri > Scombriformes > Stromateidae > Pampus > Pampus argenteus. The sequence continues at coordinate 19,004,727 of CM072879.1, forward strand.
TTAAGTAGTTTCCCTGCGTTGCTGCAGCTGACAGACAGACAGGTTTAATAGGACACACACACACACACACACACACGTACATATATAAACACTCCAACGCTGTTCATTTAAAGGTTGGTGTGTTTTAGAGAAAAAGTGTGACGTGTTGCATTTCAGACTCATTTTGAGGCATTAGTATAATTATCTTAAACTTTCTACATTTTCCACTGAGTGACATCAGATCTAAATGTAGTTCGTGTCAGCTGTTTCATCAGGAAAGGCTTTTATTTGCTCAGTTGTTGGACAGATGTTTGGCCCAGTTCCTCTTCCTGTTAGATACGACAGCGTCGTCCTTTCACTGGTGTATCTGTCTTAACTCCAGGTTTGTTCTTAGATGCTTTTCTTTGCATTGGATGATTTTCTTGTTGTTGGCCCGTCTCTTCAATATTGCAACATTGACATGGGATCTGTCTTTTCCCCTTTCATGTTAATTTAAATAGCCGTTAAGGTAAACAAACACTGAAGCGTACAGGAGCTGCTTCCACAGGGTCTGATGCTTGTTGCTGCTCCTCAGTAAATAACTCATGACGTTGTTGTTTCCTTGCTAACAGTGACTTTTTAATAAACAACATGATGCTGTAAACTGGATGATGGATGGAGTTTCTCTTGTTCTTCCGTTGCATTTCTGAGCATGCATGTGCTACATCCAGCTACGCTCTGGGATGTGGAAACTCATCGTCATCAATTCATCCGTCGTCTCTGTGCATCTGTTACCTTGTTTACGCCTCCTGTCTCTTCATCTTCATATTTCTCTTAATTCATTTCCTCTCAATCTTCAATCCTCCGTCCATTTCTCTCCCTCATCCTTGTTTCTTCTATCTGTCCTTCTTTCTCATCTGTTTCTATTCCTTCACCATTTCTGTATCTTCCTCACTTCCTTGTGATCTCAACTTCTCTTCCTCTTCCTCACCCCCCTCCTCCTCCTCACCCTCTCCTCCTCCTCCTCCTCCTTCTCTGTCTTTCTCAGGTTTGAAGCGAGGTGTGTGTTCCCAGATCAATCATTTCCCAGACGACGCAGACTACGACCAAGATGCTGCTGAGTATCTGTTGCGTGAGTGACACACACACACAAACACACACACACACACACACACACACAAACACACACACACACGTCTAAACATGACACAACACACATACACACTCCACAGTCTCCATCACACACGGATACAGAAAGGACAGAAGGACTGGTGGGCGGACATCAATGCATGGATGTCAGATTCAAGCAAAGCTTTCCTGGAGGTGTGTGTGTGTGTGTGTGTGTGTGTGTGTGTGTGTACTGTGTATGTGTGTGTGTGTGTGTGTGTGTGTACTGTGTGTGTAAATGCCCAGGTGCATGGAGTTGGGAGTCTGGGGGTGTACAGAAAGCTTTTTTTTTTCACAGATAGATTGAAAGAACAGCCTTCACTAATGGATTATTTTCAGCAGGATTCAGGTTTCACATCCTGCCTCCATTTCTCTCCATACAGCTCTGAATCTTTACAAAGAATATAATGTTCCATCTATATATCATATAAACATATTTCTGTGAAGGAGGCAGTGATGCTATCTTACACTGTACCTCTCTAAAGGTTTCACAGTTTCTTCTTAAAATGCACTGATGACATTTGTAGTCAGTCCGACTGTTGACAGCCGACTGTAGCTCAACACTGATTCCTTCATGTTGCTGCATGTTTCCTTTTCCAGTTAAGAACGAATCATGTGACACGTCTGACACGAGCTTCTATGAATAAACGCTTATCGCAGCATCATCTGTTCTCAGAGGCAAACAAACGCTAACGTGGCTTATAAGTCACCTTCAAAACCTGCTGAATAGCTTCCAGAGATTATGCTTTTAAATCTTCAATAATACTGCTCTGCTACTGTATAAGCTATATGCTATATATATATATATATATATGCTGCTTTTAGGTTTCAGTTATGCAGTGTTTGTGCATCTGAACCATTTTATTTCTGATATGTAAATGCATCTTGTTTCCCCATTTGCATATAACTGCTGTCAACAGGGTCGGTTTTCCAGTTTTAATGTATAGAGACATCTAGTGTCTCAGGATTTCTCTGTTAATGTGAACTTTTCTGGAAGCCTCAAAATTAAGTTCAAGCTCAAAAACAAATATGATATATACAAACTAAAGAGAGAACCAACATACACTGTCTTATTATTAAAGTGTTCTTCCATATTAGATGGATGGACACCATTCCTTCATTTACACGTCGCCCAACGTTTTTCTTTTTTTTTTCCACTATTTACGGTTTTATACATTAAACCTGATGGAGGATGCTGGTATTAATAGGTAGCCTACAGTATCTGCTGTTCCAGAGCCAACTTGTAGTGTCAGCTATAGCACGTCTTTGTAACACTTGTTCTCCCAGGAGCGGCGCGAGGCTGTTAACTTTGCACCTTCAAATGGTGTCGCACCTAAAAAAAAAAGTAGAAAAGTACAGAATCTGACCTATTTATCAGATGCAAAAGCTTCATAAAACAACGACATTTCAGTGAGAAGGATGATGTGTTTCTGTCGGTGTCGTCATCTGCAGGTGTGGTGCGAGCCTCCAGTATCTTCCCCATCCTCAGTGCAATACTGCTCCTGCTGGGTGGAGTTTGTGTTGCTTCCAGCAGCTTCTATAAGAGCAAAAGGAACATTATTCTAGGTGGAGGGATCCTATTTGTGGCTGCAGGTAAGACTACAGCTTTCCATGTGGTTTGGAGCAAAGGTTTTCAAATGCCTGTCTCAGGAGAGCAGTTAGCAGTCTTGTGTTTCTTCAGGCCTCAGCAACATCATCGGAGTGATCGTGTACATCTCGGCAGCGCTGAGCGACATCTCCCCCAAAAAGGACGAGGATAAGAAGTGGCATTATTCCTATGGCTGGTCCTTCTACTTCGGCGGCCTGTCCTTCATCCTGGCTGAGATGGTGGGCGTCCTCGCTGTCAACATCTACATCGAGAAGAACAAGGAGCTGCGCTGCCGCTCCCGCACTGACCTCTTTAAGAGCACCACGCACGCCATGCTGCGGCTGCCCAGCTACCGCTTCAGACGGCGCTCTCGCTCCAGCTCACGCTCCACCGACCCGCCGCGCTCACAGGAGAATTCACCCATTGGCGTCTCCAAGACCTTCAGCCTGCCGCCGTCCGCCCCGCCGTTCTCCGTGGCCACTCTGCCCAACCCGCACCACACCAGCAGCGGTGGAAGCGGAGGAGGCGACATCTCCATGTACACCCTGACGAGGGACTCCAAGCTGGGCAGTCTGGGAGGCGGCGCCCCACCTCTCTACGGCACGGTGGACCGAGCCACACTCTACCAACTCCACAACTACTTCCCAAAAGATTCCAGCGGTGGAGGTGGAGGAGGAGCGGTGATAAGCAGCGGTACGCTCCCGTCGCACTCCAAGTCCAACTTGGCGGCGGCGGCGGCTGTATCCCAGAATGCAGCACCGCTGAATACCTCCACATCCGCCGCCGCACCGGCCCAGCAGGCTCCAATATCTACAGCCACCATGGAGAGGGACAGAGGCAACGTGGGAACCCTGGACCGACTGACGGCTAAAAGGGACAGGGATAGCAACTCAGATACACTCAACAGGAAAACTACGCCAGTCTAAAACTTAGGAGAAAGACAGAGAGAGAAATAAAACGAATTATGAGAGAGGCTGAATTTAGAGAGATATGAGACAGGAAGAGGAAGGCTGAAGATGTAACGTTACTGTCCTTAGGTCCGGGGTATCCCGCTGCCATTAATACTCACCAAGATCATAAACAGTCATACAACACCTGACGTTATGTGCAAGTCCACTAAAACTGCCTTAAAAATGGTCATTCAGCAGGAGGGGAGTTTGTTACACGTTTGATTTCAGCATCACTCCTGTTCACTGTTTCACGACTGGGAGCCGCCCACCTAGTGCAGGAAGGAAGGGGTTAAAGTGCCTTATTGGTACTTGGGGAGATCAATAGTTAATAATAATAGTTTGGTGATTTGTGGGTCACAAACCGTCAACTGGCCTGAATTTGGTTAAAAAGTGAAAGTTTTACACATCTAGGTTTTATAAATGTAGTTTCAAATGTTATATTTCAATATGAATGTTGAAATATTACCATTATAAAAAAAATAATCTAAATTTTCAAACATATTCAGCTTGGTTTTAACTTGATCCAGATGGTATAAGACACATATTTCTGTTATATTTCTGCTTTTAAAAGAAACCACAGACGGGTTCTTTCTGCCAAGTAAGAAGCTGCTCAGAGACCCAACCGTAACCCAGGAGCTCCTTAACCTCTGGTCCCAAGAGAGCGAGCTCAGCCATATCTAACCTATCCACACACACACACACACACACACACAGAAACAGCCATAGCATTACCTCCATCACACCACTGACAGTTGGTTACACGCAGAAACAAAAGTCCATCTCAACAAGTTGCTTCATCGAACGTTAACGTCCCAGAATCTCTGTTTTGTTTCAAATATGTGAAATATTTGCTGAATTATGGCCCAAGCTCTTATTTATTTATTTATTCATTTATTGTCTGAGGGATAAGATTTAAAACGTCCGTAGTTGAGCTTGTTCAGTTATTGACACTTTAATAAAAGCAAAAATAACTATTCATGACCTTAAAAACGGTCATTTATATCAGTTTATATTGTTGCATGAAAAGTTAAAGTAGTTCAAAGTTGATGACAGTTTTTGTAATAATTGGCATTTTTTTCACTCCATTAGACGTTTAACTGCCTGAAACGGATTTCAGGGTTTGTATGACTGCTTATGATGATGATGATGATGATGATGAAGATGATGAAGATGATGATGATGATGATGGTGGTGGTGTTGCTGCAACCGCAGGCAACAGGGTGGGGGTCAAGTCAGTTTACACTCAGGGGGTGGAGATTCAGTAAAAGCTACAGATTATAAGCATGTGTTACTCCATTATATCACAGAGTCCCGCCCTTCGTCTGCAAAGCACATTGTGGGATGAGTAAAGAAATAAAGTTGGATCGCAGGATGTTTTTTGAGATATTTCTAATATACTGAACTCTGAATGCACTTCTGGATCAACTGCGTGTTCGAGGACGAGTTGGAGGAGGAAGGAAAGAGAAACGAGCACAACAGCCTTCTGCTCCCCTTCCCTCCATCTCTCTTTTAGCTATAACTATATCTACTATTTCACAATCTAGAATAATAAATGTATTATTGCGTATATTATCAATCCATCCGTTCAACAACAACTCATAATGTCTGTGAATGGTAATCTTTGGGAGTGATTGATTATCATAGGTTACATGAGGTTGTAACTATAATTAATATCATGTTGCTGGTGTTTCTATGATCATAATGGTTATTGCAGGGTATTTATACATTTGGAAATATTGTTTTTTTTTTATATTCCTTTTTCAGTTTTGTTTCTCTTGCTTGTGTTCACTAACGTCAGTGGTGTCACGTGGAAAGCATGTGCACATTTTTTTTTTCTTCGTTTGTACGGGTGGAGGTGACTGAGCGTGCATGCTCTTTTTCAGCACCGCCCTGCTTCACCTTCACACACGTTTTCACACACTGGAAGACGTCCAGGAAAACCACCGCCTGCAGCTCCTCGCCGAGCCGCTTCCTTCCCTGGAATATTTGGAGGTTATTTACTTCGCTGAAGGTTAAAAACGGTGTTTCTCCATCTGTTAATCACTTTTTTTTTCTGTATTCTTCGATGCTTCCATGTAACAGTAAACACTCTTTCATTTTTATCTTTTTTATCGTTTTTATTTTTTATTTTTCTCATCATTTTTTCTACATTTTCTTGCAGGCTATCGATTCTTTTTCTCTCTAAACATAACCAACGTAGCCTAATAATCAGTGTTTTTTAATGTTCTGACTAGTGTATAAGTGTATAACATTTATATTTATCTATTTATTTTCGTGGTGGTATGTATAGATATTCTTAATGTTATATTGTTTCTGTATCTTTGGGCTATAAAGGCTCCACGCCTGCCTGTGACATATAGTCAGTAATCTAAGTGCTGGGAAGGTGAACCTCATGTGTCTGTTCTGGTGTCGTCAGTAGTTTTTCTACATGGTGAACAGCCTCACGCTGTTGATGATAGAAACCCTCATCTGTTCCTCTGTTTTCTGTTCATATCCTGGTGTTATTTTATCGTGCAGCTCCTTTTCCCAGCACTTACTGTAAACTACTGACACAAATGGACAACTGATGTGTTTCCACTCAGCAGACAGACACACGTAAAAGACAATAATGATAAGAGGAAGCAATACAATATACTGATCCTCACCAGAAAAGACAAAAAATATAAGGTATATATACATATATATATAGATATATTCAATAAAGTTCTATATGAAAACGTGTTGTCGTGTGTGATTATTGAGTGCTAATAGTGAGTGGACGCAGTCTGACGCTAAAGTTGACAAATGTCAGAGAAACGTGGTAAAATCTTTGGTTGGCGACCGAGTTTCTGCTGCTACAACCACAATCAAGCATGATATGATACAGACGTGACGTTTTAACACAAGTGAGGACAAAATTCACTTTAAGTGAAAGAGAAACAGAGTGTAACGGGTGTAATTAGAACCCAAATGCAGCACACGCAGGAATCAGTCTCTCTGGGCACAGGGAAAGTCTGGGGCCTTAGGCTGGGAACACCAGTCCAGCAAGCAGGTAGGCAGGAGTTGAGGCAGACGTACCAGGAGCTAGCCACCAGTAGCTGGGCCGACACCAGCTGGCAGAATCCAGAGAGATCAGAAGCTCGTGGTCGAAGACAGAAGGCAGGGTCGGTTACCGGGAGTACAGCAAACAGGTTGGTCCAAGGCAGGCAAAGTCGGCAGCGGGAGATCAATCCGAAGAAGAGTGCTGGAAAGTCTTGCAGGAGCATGTAGAACAATCTGACAGAGAGTGAGTGAGCAGGGAGAGCTTAAATCCTAGCTTGATTGGTGATGGGAAGCAGGTGAGGGGAGTAGGTCTGATGAGGGGGGCGTGGCTGGCAGGTGAGTGGAGAGGGAATGGAAAATTACTTAGAGGTAGGTGAAAGGGGGGCAGACTGTGACACAGAGAAAGAACGAGTGATGCATTCGTACACGTAGATTCAAATTTTCTATGTGTTTGCAGGATTACTAACAAAGTAATGAAAGTGGCACAAAGTCACCATTGTCCTGTTTTTCAGCATTGACTTGCATGAATGCTCCAGAAAAGCAACAATATCTGCTCCCCAGATGGGTGGAAGAGAATAATGTCACTAATGTGACCTAAAAAAAGGCAACATTACTGACTGTGACAGGCGGTAATTAAGACAGCGCAGTCCCTTAATAAAGCTGAGACATCTTGTCTGGTGAAAAACACCGAGAGGGACTGTCAGCTCAAGGGAAATGTGACAGTTTTTAATCCCGCTGACAATAGATCTGCTGGCGGAGCACGCGGGAGGCTGAGATGTGTTCGGTTGAAGCAGCGAGGAATTTGATTGGGTGTCAAAGTTTTAATTAGTTGGCCTCTCCGTGTGGACTCCCGACGCTACGGCAGCGTCTTCACGGCTTTGTGCTGCAGTCGCAGGAATAGCAGCTCTGCAGCAGCAGCAGCTTCTGTGAAGTGAAATGTTGTTTTAGAAACTGTGTTTTGGTTACACGCCTTCTTGTTCTGCCCTTTGCAATCAATATATATATATATATAAAAGATATAAAAGAAGGTAACCCATGGTGCACCTGGCTCTCCTGTATTATTACGTCTGAAGCCAGCAGCACGGTCGTCTTACATTCAGTATGTAATGATAATAGCTACCGCCTTGTGTCTTCCAGCTTGTGAAGACATTCTGCATTGTAATTTCCTCATTTCGTCTGACGCTCGCCGCCCAGCCACCGCCGCCTTCCACGGCCTCCTATACGGTGAGGAGTGCAGAGCCTGCAGTGACTGATAATGGCGGCAGGTTCGTCCACATGCTGGCGGAGAGGTCTGTCAGCCAAGATTACGTTCTCATTTCCTCTTGTCCTCAAATCCTTCCTCATGACAAGAAACCTGAGCTGCCTGAGCAACTGAAAACCCTCCGTTAACACACACACACACACACACACACAGAAACAGAACGATGGTTTCTGATGTAGAAAGATGTGTGTAAAGGTTTTAGCATTTGAGGTTTGTGTGTTTTTGTGTACTTTCATATTCGAGCAGTAATGTAGAGACACATCGCTCGTCAACACATGCAGGAGTGAAATGTGACCGCGTGATGAAGTTATATAGACAGTTGTGTTTTTAGCTCGACGACGGCTGTCTAGACGTGGTCTTACTTCTCCCACATACTTCTGTTCTGGTGTAACTGCAAATATTTAAGAGCTTAATATCAGTTTTTATCCTGTAAACTCTTCACATAGTTTTATTTATATATTTAGTGTTTTCTATCAGGTGTCTTGGATGACGCTGAGAGTCAATGACTGTTGGGGCTGCAGCTGTACACACACTGTGTTGTGTTCAAGCTTTAACTAAGGAGGTAAATTAAATCTTTATTATGATTATGACTATTATTTATGATTTATGAGTTAATTATCGTTTCCCTTCTGCAGAAGTCTCAGACTCTTTCTTTGCACTTTGACCAACCACCAATACAACAATTAATCATATTAATAATATAATAATTAATTAATTATCTAATATTCCTACAGTTTATATATTTGCAATCTGACTCTGTGTTTTTGTGTTTAGCTTTGTTGTGTCCTCTTCTGAAACTTGCTGTTATATACTCGAATATCGTAGAAATTCAGTTGAAATGTTTGCTACAGTCACAGCAACAACAATTAGAGTGCAAACAGTAAAACGTTTGTTTAGCTTTAGTTTATATATTTAGTTTTATATTCGTCGTGTCAGATTATCAGAGAGCACGTCAACATGAGTGACAGGTGCTGGAGGAGCGTTGCACTGTTTGCTGACTCAAAGAGGAAAAGTTCTAAGTTTAACATCCTAAGATCTGACCTCACTTCACTTTATGACTTCTCATATTAATTTGAGGAGGATAATTTGATTCTCTTGCGGTGCAGTGAAGTGGGTTGGATGACGTGTGGAGTATGCATCACCTCATTGGTGCATTCATGTGCTCAACGAGAGGCTGTGTGTAATTGAACATGTGAATTTGAGAGTGTGTTTGTGTGCACAGTTTGTCTGAAGGTTTGTGTTTCTCCTGCTACATCAGTCCTATTGGCCACGGTCTATATTTAGCCGTGGAGGTCGCAGCCAAACAGCGTGGGAGAAGCTTCAGAGAGAGAGAGACGTGAGCCTTGGAAGGAGGTCAACATAGTGACTGAGATGTTGTCGTGAGCAGGATAACGAGAACTGAACCGACGGTAACGTTAGCGGAGCCAGAGGGGGCTGAAACCACACCTCGGAAACACACACACCCAAAAACGCTCCACCTGCTGTCTGTAGCTTTGTTTACTTCACTGAACTTTCCATTTAGAAACACAAACAAAGATTACAAAAACAAAAAAAACAAGCTGGTTGGTTTATTTGCAGCTTGATTCATGCAACAACAAGATGGTTGTTAAATGCTGAAATATAAATTATGACTTGAGAGGATGATATAAAGCAGGGCGATGCTGGGGTCGCGCTGGTGGTCTGGAGCTATGCACTGTATCATATAACAGCATGTAACATGCAACCGCAACGTCGTGAGTTCAAATTTAGCAGTGGACCTTTGTTGTATGTCATCACTCTCGTACCCTCTGCTGCTCTTCACTGTCCCATAAAAGGTGAAAGAGGCACAAAAATGATGTAAAATATGTCAATATTAAAGGAAAATTGATATTTTGTGATTTGTGATTGTCATCGAGGAGCTGAGATGTTGTTTTTTTACAGACAGATAAACTACTTTTGTACTTTTGTGGGATTTATTTTTAATATTTAAACTGATTGAAATGAAACAATATATTATTAACATTTATATTTTAGTCCCAGTCTGGTTCTGGTCCTGTTGGTTTGTATCGGAGCCAGTTTGAAGCCTGTTTTCAGTTTATGGTCGGCGCCATCTTTTCCATTTGGAGCCAGGAGTTTCTAGATTATTATGACAGGACATGCATTTAGAAAAATGACTGTTTAGTATTTCTAGAGAGAAGCTGACACTTTTTGAATGCAGAGTTTATTTCAAAAATTACTTTATAATATGTAAAAAAAAAAAAATGTGTGAGTCATTTCTTATAATGAGCTGTGAAGTGGTTTATAAAAACAGCTACTCAGGAGTCAGAGATGATGAGAGAAATGAAACCTGAGAGAGGATGACATTAAATATTCATGTCATGTTTAATAATAAAATGAAGTTATTCATACTTGACCAATTCAGTTCAAAAAAAGTTTCGTTTCACCTTCCACCGATGCACAAAGAAGCACTTTGTTCAAACATAAATCCTCCAAGAAAAACACAGAAAGGTAAAAACACACTGCTAGCTGATTTAACACCATGTAGCATCTACGCTATAAATCTTTACTACACTTACAATGTCTCTGTGAAGCCTGATATAATGAATGATAAATGATAAACTCATAGCCAGACACAGATGATAAATATACAGATAGATGAAAACAGGACGTAGCTCTCATACAGGCACTACCGCTGATATATTATAGAGCAGCTCATGTATTTATAATCTATCTATCTTAATATTTATTGCTGAATAGCAAATCAATAACAAAAACATCCAACACAGACAGTTAAAGTTTTTTCACACGTTACTGAGAATAAACAGAGTTCTCATTTGAGGTTTTCAGATCGGAGATCAATAAACTGTTCAGTTCATTCAGAGTTTGTGTTTTTAATTTTTATTTTTTTTTACCTGAGCAGATCAGTGACTGTAATCAAACAACATAATAGTTTGTCAATTTAGTCTTAAAGTTTCTAGAAAGCTAAAATCTATAATAATACTCAATCATTTCCTTTAAAAAGCAGTTCGTAAAGTGTTGTTGTTTGACAATGAATTTACATCAAAGTAGTGGAGCAGCTAGTATATATATAAATATTATTATTATTATTATGCAAATGACTGAATGAACTAACAGTAAATTGTTTCCAAACCCTGCAGGATAATTAGTAAGACAATACAGGACTGTTTCCTAAACACATCTGAGCAGTGAAGATCACAATAAATTATAGATAGATACTTAATAATCCCAAATTACACGTTTGTTTTGTTGTTGTTGTTTTGGCTCCTATCGCTAATCATGAGGTCATAGATAAAAAACAAAGACCTCAAATTGTCTTTTACCCATTTCGAGAACAACTTTTCATAACAATAACAGTCAGGAACCAAAATAACTTTCTGGGAAACACATTTTAGAAAGAATGAGCGAGTTTATTAATTACTGATTTCTCAAAACATGCACATGACTCCTTTAAGTTGCTACGATGTGTTTGGGAAACCACCTCGACCCCCTGCACGCTCCCGCTTCACAAACAGAAGGGCAGATAAAGTGCAATACCACCTCCAGGCCACTAGCTGCTGCTGCTGTCCTTGTGAGGGAAACACTTCTTCCAGGGGCTGCAGGGCAGCGCCAGCAGCATGAAGAGGATCCCACCGACGATGAGGACGGCCCCCGCACAGCCGATACACGACACCGACCAGGAGAGTTCGTAGTGGAGAGGAACCGTGTGGTCGCTGGCCAGGAAACCCAAGACGGACTGGTGGAAAACCACGAGGGACAGAAGCACCAGGATGCCTGCGGAGAAGATGAATTCATGATCATATTACCAGGAAGATCTGACATACTGAGCTCGAGCTGCTGTGTGTCGTTGCGTTTACTGACCTGACAGAATGAAGCAGACAGATGCCGGCTTGAGGAAGAACAGGATGTCTTTACTGAGCGACATGGTGATGCAGATGGCCCCCATCACCATCAGGAACAGGCTGAAGAGGGCCAACATGGCTGTGGCTACGTTCAGGTCTGCACGGGGAAGGAGGACAGTGGTGTTTTCATCAACTGCACAACTGTACTGATATAAAAATGCAGATAATTAGTAGTTTAGGATTAAATAGGATGATTTTTTTAATCTCAATTGTGCAAAAAGATACAGTCCAACTACATTATTTTACACTCATGACTATATGTATGAAATCCTGTAGCATGACAGAGATGTGGCACCATGTAGGTCTGTCTGTTTTCATTCAGCGACTTGCACTCTGTGATCTTAATACATTATTGAGCTGCCAGTGAAAAACGAGAGGTTAGACGGCAGCTCGGAGACACTCGAACACAGTGTGGGTGGAATAGATTTCAAACGCTCACAGCGCAGACAATGGCCAACCTGAAAGAGCGTGATGAGGAGGTGAAGGGAAAGGACAGAGAAAAAGAGACATGGCTGAAGAATAAAGCCAGACCAAGAGAGGAAGACGATGGAGAGGAGGAGGAAAAGAAAGGAGGGAGTGTGACTCACTCTTCTGCGTTGTCTTCTGAAACATCACAGCATTTTCCCCCGTGGTGAAAAACTTGAAATAGGTGCAGTTTGATTCTGCAGATAGAGAGAAGACGGAGGCAGAGCAACAGCTACTGTAAACCAGGGAGACACAGACTGCTTTATCTTCAACATTTAATTGGGATTCAAGTACTTTACTTCCAATTATTCTCCATCAAACATAATCAGTCAAGCTCAAGGTGACAGTCCAACTGTCGCCCTGATGATGCGCGACAGTAATTAAGAGTTTGGCCGTCAAATCGAGAGTGACACCTCTATCTGTTTTCTCGCACACATCACTCTTAATTAGTGTGATCAAAGCTGCATCCTCGGAGCGTTCGGGGGTGTTTTTCCTCCCCACCACAGTTATCATCGTTACAGCGCAGTTTCTGTCCCAAAAAAACAAATGACGGGTCAGTTAGACAATAATTGACTTTCCTCTGGCCGACCAAAGAGCATGTATACATCTTAATCCCTAATGGAGGACATGGTTCATGTTGTTTCACTCACTCTGTCACTCAGGCTGTGTAATAGTGTCTCAGCCAGTTATTCAGCCAGCAAACAGTGAGCCAAACCTTCATTTATAAAGCCGGTAAGTCAGGTAGATCACTCATTCGTACTCGAGCTGAGCCGTCCAACAGTTCTGGACAGTCTGCCAGTCAATCACCAGCTCAAAGCCCACACAGACCAGTCAGCCGTCATAAAAGTCAGTAAATCTTTGAGTCACCTCCAGGCAGTTCGGCAGGTCCGCAGCTCTCTCTCTCTGGGTCGATATCAGCCACCCACAGGGTCTTGGTGCAGCCCTTCCACAGGCCGTAGTGAGCTGTCAGACATGTCTGCAAAATGAAAGACCAAAATCGGCAACAATATTCCTTTTCCATCCATCGCAGGCTTTTATCCTGTCAGACACCAACTAGAAATCCATTTTCTAACAGGAAATGAGTTTAGTTGTGGTTTTGGCCTCTGTGCAACAATATCCTTCTAGGAAACTATAAATGATCAGGACCGTTTTCTGATGTTTCACCTGGTTGTTATAGAAACTCTTTGGGGGTGACAGCTCCACCCAGAACTCTGTCCCCACCCCGAGGACCGTCAGGACCACGCCCACAATGGCCACGAAGAACGCAAGCTTGATCTGGCGACAGAAAACAATACAGAACAATTTAAATGTCGTACTTTAATGTATGTATGTGTATTTTTAACAATATCATGGCAAAACCAAATTTACATGCATGACAGACGGAAAAGGGAAGCGTGTTGCTTTTAATGCCCTGAAAACATGAAACATCAACCGTCCAACAACACTTGAGACGTGTGTGTGGACTCTTGTACACCTACTGTACCTTCATGAGGACCAGTTTTAGAGCGTTGTTAAGAAAGTGAAGACATTTTGTCTCGTCCTCACTTCTTCAACAGGCTGTTTGAAGGTTAAGTTTAGCATTAGCTTTAGGGTCAATGAAGGTCTTCACGAGTACAGAAGTACAAGCTTGAAAGTGATAAGATTTAAGAGCCTCTTATTAATGTCATTGCATTTGATCTGCTGCAGATCGGCCTGATTTTCGGGTGATTGATCGGTTCCAATAACTTCTGACTACTCTCAAACAGCCACAGGATGAAACCCGTCACCTTTCCTTCCTGGGCCTCGCTCATAGCATGTCCTCCAGACGTTGTCCTGCGTCGTTTGTTTCCTCCGAATGTGCTGCGTCCACTCATCAGAGTGGCCAGACCCACCGGGCCCTGGGCCGGTCCCGGGGCGACGCCTCCCACCGTTACTGCCGTCGGCGGGCCCACCGTGCGGCCCTCCTCATCAGCCGTAAAAAAAGTCGACCACATTTTGTGACACAAAAGAAAGCAACTAAGAGTGAGAGTCAGTCTTTAGTTTGCTGCTGTTTGTCCTTGACGGGGATGAAAGACAGGAACAAAAATAAAAGAAAATGTTTTCTCAGTTTGTGCCCATGAAGAAAACAATGAAAAACAACAGGAGACAATACTGAACTAAAATAGTTGATGTATCTGACAAAAAAAAAGCGTGCAAGGCAGAGAAAGAAAGAGGTAGAAAAATAAAAACAGAAACGTTGAAACCCCAAAACGTCGTTTAAACCTACAACGTCTCTGAAAATGTTAGCAGCAAAGGGCGGGAATCTGCCTTCTCTCCAGAAAACATTTGAGAAAAAACGGCGGCTTTGACGACAGAAACAAAACTAATAAATGAATCATTGTGGAAAAAAAAGAAAATGAAACGTGTTGCCACTGACTGGCTGCCTGGAGGTAGAGGTCAGGAGTGAATGAAGTGATGCTTCCTGGAGATAGAAGTGAAAGAAAAGAAGTAAAAATGATTATTATAATATGTTCTGGTCTCGTATAAACGTACATAACAACACAATACGTTGGTTTATGGTGGTTTGGGTTAAAACCAGGTTAAAACCAGTATTTGGGCGATTTTCAAACCTATAGTTTGTTTGCTCTGGTTTTATTGGATTAGTTGGTAAACTTGTTAAAATGGAAAATGCATCATTAAAATTCAGGTCAGAACATTCACTCCACTCATTTGTCAGTAAGCAGGTCCCAAATAAAGACCAATTTGTTTCACTGTTTATCCAGTTCGCCACTAGCGTCCACCAGAGTCCAATTTAACCCGACAAAACACGGCAGGTATGAAAACAGCTGATTACGCCTCGAAAGTCAAAAAGTGAAGTCTGACCTGATCCTCTTAATGGCACTTTAGGGTCAGGATGTCAGAGTCCGTTTACACCTGGTAATTATATGTGATCTGAATCTGGATCTGGAAAAACACATTGTTGTTTCCTCAAGCAAGTGTCACGAAAACCTACGACGAGCCCGTCCTCATAAATACTACTCTGTTATGTGTTTGTATGGGAGGGATGCACATTCACATGCAGGTTGAATGTACTTATATACACTTATTATTGTTAAGTAAATGTAGATGATGAGTAATGTTACCAAAACTCTAATAGTAAATTATCTTTTGATTGGTTTTCCTGTAATTGTGTGAAGAAATAAATCCATAATAATATCCACATGCAGTTATAATACAGCAAATAACTGAAGAGAGCTTCCTTTAATCATAAATAATTAATTCTAACTGCCTGTTTGACTTTATTCATTAGAGAGACATTATAAAAACACTTAGCATAGTGGAATTATAATCAATTATCTATTTTGAGGTGTTATGTGACCGCAGCATAGAAAACATAGTGAGCATCGTCTCAGCAGCAGAAAAACACTCATCGTGTTCGAGCGATTATCTGTTGAGGATCGAGGAGCCAACTGAAACCTAAACACGTTGTGTCTGTAGGTGAATGAATCAGCTGTCCTGCCTCGTTCCACCAACAGACCTGACATGTGACCCTCCCTCTTGTTAGCAAAAATGAAACACACCCCACACACACACACACACACACACACACACTTCCTGGGGACAACCCGTAACTTTACTTTCACATCAGGGTCCGAACACACAGTAAACGACACATATAGAATAATGTTTAATGTACTTTCTCCTTTACTTCCTGTCATCAATGCACATATATCAGTTTCTTATTTGCATAAGAAAACCTGATTTTATTAAAATTATTTTATACTTTATATTTCCTCAGGTCATATTTGATTGGTTGGAAATTAATAAACTGTATCTTTAAATAAATCTGATATTTAGAAAAAATAAAAAATAAAAATGTAATCAACTCCCTGCAAATTAGTTAATAATTGATAATTGATATAGTATTAAATATTCACACCATACAAAGTACTTCAGTTAGTATTACTGCAGTAGTAGTAGAGGTAGTAGTACCAGCAGTATGTTTTTATTACAGTGTACGGATCAAGTGGAAGAATCGAACCTGCAACCTTTCTGTTACATCACAGTGAAGGTGAGGTACTGATAGCACTTTATTACTGATATGGTTTCATTATCATACAGTTTATAATAACTAACATATCAAAGAAAAGCTCCTAGAAATTACATTCATGTACTAAAAACTGAATAGTTTTCATCACGTTTGTAGTTATATATTCATATTTCTACTGTTTAGTATTTGGTAATAAAAATGTACCAAATCTATATTTTGTTGCTATTTGAAGAAAATCAAATCCTGATTCGTTGCTGCTTCTGTTGATTTACGTAAAGTTAAACTTTTCTTCGTGTTTGTTGGAAATAAACGAAGCTTCTGTTGTTTATGAATCTTTAGGTGTGACAACGATTTTACTTAAATATTAATAAACATGTTGGGCTTAAAGTCACTGCAGATGGTCATGTTTTCATAACCATAACCGAGTGCTGCAAACAACAATAAAAAGTTTGACATCACAGTTGTTTCTACTGGTGGATATTTTACTGCAAGATATGTGTTTTTTAATTAAAATACATGCAATTAGTCAAAATAGAGGCGACAAAACAACATTGATCAACAAGTTAGTTGGTTTATTAATATCAGATGTTAAAAAGCTTCGGGGTACCTGTTAGGAATATCAAAATAAAGTAAACTCTGTTGTCCTTACTCATCAAAACTAAACACGGCTCTCCTTATAAGGCTTCCAGTTGGACACACTGGAAAAGCAGCACTGAAGCACGAGGAAGGAACTCATTACAGCGGCTGCGACCGGCGACAAACACAAGTTCACTGTTTTAAAAATATCCTTCTTACTGCCTCCATAAATAAGCCATTGTGAAATCGGTTCCTGTGTTATTATCACACAAACACTCGGCAACGTTTTGAACACAACACTCCCCCCAAAAGAGGTCAGCAGCCAGAAAAACATCATGCTGGAATCAGACACATTCGATTTATGTTTTTCACTCTTTAACATGTGCTGCACTCGTGCTTCACAGATATCACAACAATGATATTAACAAGCTGCTGACCTGCTTTTTGTGTGTGTGGTTCTGCTCGGAGTGACGAAGGGCGAGGAGAGGCGAGGAGAGGGAGCGAGAGGGAGCGAGAGGAGGAGGTGGTGGGTGACCGAGGGAGGGAGGGAGGGAGGGAGGGAGGGGAAAAGGGGGTGGAGGTCAAAGTAGCTCCGTGTTACGTCTGAGGGAGGATGTGGGGTGAAGTGGGGGGTAAAAAAGAGCATCAGCTAAATGCATTTGTCTGTGTGTGTGTGTGTGTGTGTGTGTGTATTGCGTGTACATTTAGCGTCACAGACATACACATCTGTGTGTGTGCATGTGTGTGTGTGTGTACATTTATCTGTGCATGCCTGCGTATTAGCTTGCAGGCCCCTGTGAACTAATGCCAAAAATGTGTGTGTGTGTGTGTGTGTGTGTGTGTGCGTGTGTGCGTGTGTGTCTGTGTGTATGTGTGTGTGCATGTGTGTGTGTGTGTGTGTGTGTGTGTGTAAGCGAATCTGTTTGTTTACAGTAACGTGGACGTCTTGCTAGAAGAGTCTCTGCTTTAAAATGTACTCGTGTGGAAAAGTAGAGACACACACACAACCCCCATCTCCTTAACCATGCGTGTATGTGGGTTAGTGTGTGTGTGTGTGTGTGTGTGTGCGTGTCTGTGTGTGTGTGTGTGCGCGTGTGTGTGTGTGTGTGCGTGTGTGTGTCTGTGTGTGTGTGTGCGCGTGTGTGTGTGTGTGTGCGTGTGTGTGCTTATGCCTCCTTTATCTATTTTTGCCCCCCACCTGTTAATGACATTAAAGCCAACTCGGGGGGAAAGGACGGCAGCAGGGTGTCTGTGTCAGCTCGACTCTGGCAGTGAAGCTCGTGTCTGCTACGATGTCGCTGATTGAAGAATTGTAGATTCAACACCTCGAAAACAAGTAACGCTGGCGGTCACATGGTCGGATGTTGTGAGTTCGATTCCTGCTGACACGTGAAAGAAGGCCGTGACGTCTTAAAATTAGTCTATTTAAAATGAACATAAAATGAACTTTAAATATCATATATTAGGTTTTATATTCCACACATGCTCCTTCTTTATTAAAACCTGTCACCTAAATTACCCACAATGCAACTTGACTTGATTCACTTGATTCTATGTATCTAATATGCTGTTAAATATCTGCTTATTCAGTTATGAAGTGATCTGTATTAGTATTTATCTGCTGCGTTACCTGTATTGATGCATGATACAATCACATCTTAAAACCAGGTGATGCTGACGTGATTTGAGCACACAGGACCGGATCCCCGAGCAGAAACAACGGCTCCTTTGATTGGTCACTTTGAATACTGATCATGACCTTTGATTGGCTGTTCGGTTTGATTGTTGACACCTTTAAGAGCAACAACGACTTTCATTGGACGACGTTGAAGTTAGTTTCTGACTCGTAGCTTCCAAGTTAAGGTAAACGTTGATAATGATTTTTTATTTTTTAGACACTGTGAAACCTTTATTTTGAAAACTGAATAAAGGGCGATTTCACAGATATTTCCCACATTAGACCAGATCCCGATCAAAAACTTACTTACTTAAAATGAAACCTTTATTCTATTTCCAAGGATGTGAGAAACACACGCAGAGTTACACCCAAAGAATGAGATATCAGATAGAAATGATGCTTCTATACAGACCAAGCAGTCCCTAATATGACATTGATATTATAACCAGGTGATGGGCTGCATCTATACGCTGGTAAAATCATTCATTCCTTCTTCCATCCATCTGATCAGAGGGTTAGTAAACGCCTGGTCCTCCTGCTGCCGGAGTGAGGCAGAAACACTGCAGTCAGATGTGCCTGGCATGGTGATAAATGTGTGTGTGTGCAAGCAAGAAGGTCAGAAAGACAAAGACCAAAGACTGAAGGAAACAGAGGGAAGAGACCTCGGAGCAGACACGCTGAGCCTGACGTGAAGCATAAATATCCACTGATTAACACCAGATTTGTTTTAACTGCTTTCATATTGCAGCTCGTATAAAAACAGATTTTCTTGTCTTTACTGATGTGGATAAATATGATATGAACCTTACAACATAAAACAACAGCAGATTTTTCCTCCAATGCTGACGCTACCGTAGCTCTTAAATGCATCATTCAAATGAGGCAAGAACAGACAAAGGTGCTGAATATGGCATTTGTCTAATCAGCTAGCAGCAGCAGCTAGCCGTCTAATCAGCTAGCAGCAGCTAGCCGTCTAATCAGCTAGCAGCAATCATTTTCATCAGAAATGCACCTTTTAATTTCACTTTCTCTTTCTGATGCACAGTGTAGCTATTAAAACAACGTCTGCATGCATGCAGCAGCGTGAAATGCTGCAGGCTTACATGCACATCTGTCCCGATTATGCAGTAGTGAGCCCTCTCCATGAGATGGCACCACCTGGCAGGAAGGACCTGATACTGACCTCTCCTGATCCTTTTGACATGCAGAGCATTAAGACCCTGAACTTGTGTGTTGCAGTGAGGTCTGATGAGATTATACCAACACAGAGGTGCAAGAGGATTCAATAGGATGTACGACCTGCTGGGGATGATGCACACTTCAGTGCAGGTTCATGTTTACAGACTGCTGCGGATGGACAGTCAGATCAGCAGCTCAGCAAGGCCGAGTTTAAAACACAACGGATAAAAAGACAGAAATGAGACGGGACATTTAAAACAGCAAAGAAATGCTGCTGCGGTGTGAGTTTGATGCCAGATGTTTGAATCAACACGACTCGAATGTGTTCAACAATTCAAATGTTGTCTCCATGTACGACTGCAGTCTGCAAAAGAAAACAGATTGGATTTACTGGGATTTACATGAGCTCTGTGTTTATATAGTTATCTCCTGCAGATTTATGAAGAATAATGTTTAAGGGAAAACTTAAATATTCTGGAGATTTGGTCCACAGGCTGCTATCTGTCAGCTCTCCTCCTCTCTGTGTGTGACTCATCATGTCCAGATGTTGGCAGATGTCGGCTGCACAAACCTTTTTGTGTACATCATGTGTTCTTTGTGTTCCTCGTCGTCTCCGTCACATCGTTATTCGTCCTCCTGCTCCCTCCCTCCGTCAGCAGCTCCCCTCCACCTTTAGCTGTTATTGTGTAAAAGACAATTAGACATAATCATCCACCTGCGTCAGCGCCGACCTGCAGGTCACGGTGGAAATCATCATATTTAAATACTGTTTTACGGTAATTATGGCAGAACAGAACTCAGACAAAGAGGCCGTCGTGTTTCTGTTTGAGTGTCGTTCGTGGAGATAAAGTTTCCAGAGCGTTTTGTTGTTATCTTGGAAACTTGCAGAACATAAAACCGCCTACACCTGCTTCTATTGTTTTATTAAAGACCTTTAAAAGAGCACTTTGCATTGTCTTCTTTCTGCTTGCTCTTCCTTCTGCTTGCATTCGTTTGCTATTATTCTTGTTCATTTTCCAATAGATGATATGAGCAGTGGTCATGGATACGTAAGAATCAATGAGGCTGTAATTTATTTAGACATAGAAGTTAATATTTCAACACTTTTATGACCTGCAAAGAACTAAAAGTTGAGAAACTTGTATGCTACTTTTTTTTTTACATATGCAGTAACATAAATGTAAAATTCCTTTTTTAAAGTAACTGAGTCGTCAGCTTGGAAACTGAACACATCAATACTGCAGCGACTAAAGCTAAAAGCTAAACTTACAGAGGTTAAATATGCAATGATGCTGCCAATCAAATGTTTTATCAGATGATAAAGTTTCAACAGAAATATTCGGATGTGTTCGTCGTTCCCTTCCTGTTGTCTGTCAGTCGTCTTTCACCACATGAAGAGCTTTGTTTTATTCTGACAATGAATTTCCTCATTGTCTATTATTCAACAGCAGTAGAAAAAGTCCGTAAAAAGTCTCAGAGTACCTGCTGTTTGTTGTCCTGCTGTACGTTTATGTAATTTATTTATCTTGAATGTTTCAGGTTAATGTCTCCCAACTGAGCAGCTTTTAAACTAATTACAGGTGTCATAATATACAGCAGAAACCATGCAGAGCTTTGCCATGACGACCTGACCTGAAGGTGACGGTAATAACATGGGTCAGAGCAGGAGAAAAGACCTGGATTTAGCCGTTAGCGCGGGGTTAGGAGGTCAGCCCCAAACACGCTTATGAAACATGCTTAGGCTCCAGAAAGCTGCACAATATACCGGCTCCCCTAGTGGCACACGGAGGAACTTCATCAGTGTAAAACAACAGTTTGGCTCGTGTAACAATTTTTGTCTTTTTTTGCAAAAAATTACAAAATATTCAAGTTTAAACAAACAGTAGTGATTTGCAAGTTTTACAAAATACTACTAATAATAATAATACTTGATCTTCCTTTTAATATTTGGATGTAATATCAGATATTTGCAGCTTATATTGAAACATTTTCAGTGGTTTAAAATCAAAAGTAAATGTCAGCTGTTGCATAAAGTCATGCAGGGATGAATCCATTTATACGCCCACACAGAGAGGCAGAAAATAAAGCAGACGTTCACACTGGTTCTCTTACTATCACTACCTCGCTCCACCTACATGTAACACACAACTGAATGCAACGTTGTCGGACATCACTGGTGCTGAGGAGAGATATTGTTATACTTCAAACCATCTGAAACATCTCCACACACTTGAAAACCTGCTGCTTGTACATGTAACATGTAACATGTGTACTGTGATGCCATCATTAGTAGGTCTGTCAAGCAGCCAATCAGGTATGTGGGACTTTTCCTGTGAGGACCTTGTGGCATGATGGAGGGCAGCTCCTGTGAGGAACTAAATGTTGTAAACACGTGGGATCGAGACTAAAAGGCTCAAACTAATCTTCAATTAAACAGACTTCAGATGCCAAAGTGATTGGAGCGAATTCAAATACAGTTTGATCCAGCTTTCACAGCAAGTGCTTACAGTCAGTAAGACACTGAAATGTGTTTAAAGTGAAGAGAGAAAGGTTTACGGACCGAAGAAATTAAGATTATAATAATAATATACAAAAATATTATAATATTTTTCCTTTTGAGGTTTTTCATGAATCTACAGTTAAAAAAAACAACACAAATTTATTTCATAACTAATAAATCTCAGATATTTAATCCAACATGTTTGTTCACATTATAACATTTTCACAGCTACTTAAAGCAGCTATCAGTGGGTGTATTGAATATATAGACGTGTGTGTGTTTAAGTGTGTGTGTGTGTGAGGGAAAGAGAGAGAGAGAGAGAGAGAGAGAGAGAGAGAGAGAGAGACTTAAAATTATCCACCTAAAGCCAATCCTCCTGAAGCTGATCAGTGCTCTGAATGGACTAACCAGCTTGTGGACCTCAAACTTGCAGGCAGGTAAGAAAACTTTTGTTTCCTTCTCACGAAATTATTATTTTCACAAAAACACAAAGCGAGAAATGAAACTTTTTCTACCGGGAGCTGTTTGAAAAAAAACATAAAAACTAAGCCGAGGTTGTCTTCCAGTGATGATGATGATGATGATGATGATGATGATGATGATGATGATGATGATGATGATGATGATGATGATGCTCCTGCAGCAGATTTTAACATTTCTTCAGGTTTTTTTTTATATTTATTTAAAGCTGTGAGCGGTGTGATTAATTAACTTATGTAATGGATTTTCTGAGTTGACGCTGTAAGCCTGCAGCTTATGGGCCTAAATGTACACACTGCACATATAGCACAGCACTGCAGCAGTAATCTGCTGAAAATACAAGGTACGTAGATTCAACCAAAAGACATCAACTAAAACTAAAAGGCTTTCTATTTAAATAGCCGTATGTCAATTAATATTTGTATTGATTCTGTACCAGAGTTGGCCTCATCTGCAGTCTCTCAGCAAGACACAATTCAGTAAGAAAATATGTACAAACTGAAAATAACTCAACACACGCACAATGTCAAGTGGACGTTTGACAGATGAAAAGCATAGAAGATAAAATCAATGAAATGTGGAGACCGAGTTGAGTCTTTTTAACATCCTGCAGCGTTAAACCGACTCGTGACTTAACAGATGTGTTTATTATCAAATGTTTTGGTGCTTTGACACAAGATCAAGTTATTGCATTGAAAATGTGGATAAATGTTGAGATTTATTTCACGTTATTTTCACGTTCAGGCTGATATTTTGTTGTGTCGTGAGGTTTTTCTTGTTAATTGATTCTTAGTGTGAATCTTGCACCTCACATGTGTCTCCATCCCTGCATGTGCCACACCGCCTGCCTCCTCTGATGTTCAGGGCCGCTTTGATGAGCTTTAGATCACGTGCGGCTCAGATGTTGATGTGTTTGACATCACACATCTTCAGCTGTCATGTGATCACAGATACATCTTCCTAAATCTAGATAATAAGCAGGTGTACTGTAGGTGTACATACAGGAGGCTCTGTTGTTGTCCACCACCTCGACGTCCTTTCAGCTTCTCCCGCTGAGTCTTTGGCCCCGTCGGTGCAGAGCCGACGGGCTTCAGGTCACGTGTGGCGCTGAGACCTTGGTTTGACCCGTCATCTCGATTAGCCACAACGAGGCCAGAAACGACTTACAGAGGCCAAACAAACTTCACATCACAACACACCTGCTTTCACTAAAAAACATTGGATGTGGTTTTTATGTGACTCTTATTTGCACTTTTTAATCATCACAAATGAGCTTCAGGCTAAATTAAATCTGAATCAAATAGCGTGCAGCATGCATAAGTACATATTAAACCAAACCTCGACAGAATGATTCGATAGAAAACAAATCATTAACAGAAAACCTTCTTCTTCCTCTTTTCTTTTTGTAACTTTTCTTTTGTTGTAACATCTCTTAAAAGCCAACAGCTTCCCGCCGGTGGGAAACCTGAGCTCCCTGCAGCGCGGCGTGGCGCCTCTGCTGAGGGTTTGCTTTAAGCCACCGTATTGTCACATTAGTCACTCGGTGTTTTCACTCTCTCCACTTGAGCCTGAGAGATTTCCACCGCACTGAAAGTATCCCCCTCCGGCCTGGCGAAGGCAAGGCATCATCTATCATGACAACAATAATCCTGTCAGACTTTGTCACTGCTTTACTTCACAATAAAGGCTTCTTATAAATGAGGACTTTTAGAATAACAGCTGCTTTCTTTTGCATTTGTGCTTTATTTATTCAAATATTAATTTAAAAGACAAAGGCACAAACATCTTCATGTCTAATAGTTCATTAAAACAGGGATATTTAGGCTTTATTTCATATTAACGAATGAAAATCGATGACATTATGACAATGGCAATATGGTGTTTTAATTGGCAGAAATGATCTATATTATAGCTACAGCTAATTGGCTATTGATCATTGTGATTTCCAACATCTATAACAGTATAACTATAATTTAATTTTAAATTATAAGGATAGCGTGATGTCTAACTAGTTTTAAAATGTGTAATATAATTCTGAATCTAAATTAGTTTCCATACAGATAAAATATCCATGTTTATTTATGTATCGTCCACATTACTGTATGTGTCTCCTAAAGTTCAAACAGTATTGTTGTTTTATTTATAATCATAATTTACATTGCTTGTACAATGATCAGCAGTAGGACGAAGATGAAAGTTAAAGATGCTGAATGGGATGAATGATGTTGGCCTGAAGAGAAGATGCTACTGTTGCATCAAAAGGCGAGATTTATTTATCCTCATTTAACTAAAGATTCTCCAAACATCCTCAAATAAAAAGATTAACGTGTTCATTTCAAGTCTGTGTGACGTCGTCTCAGAAACACTGATGGAGGCTTTTATCAGGACAGACAGACAGACAGACGGGGTTTTTATTTCAGATTTATCCGTTAATGCTTGAAAGTTTTCAGAATATAAAACACGTGTTTAGACATGAAGCAGCGTTTCAGAAAAGGTTTTATGTGAATAGATACACACCAGTGTTTCTGTTGAATCACTGCAACATGTTTTAATTGAATTCAGAGAAAGCAGTTCTTGAATAAAACGTGTTGTTGCCTGTTGAGCCTTCCTGCTGAATAATAACACTATTTTGATGATGTACAGTATGCATCATTTTAATAATTGCTTATTGCTTATATGTGAAATGGAAAGTGTAACTGCATCAGATTCATCATGTTAATGAAATCTGGGAAACTGTCTCATATCTTTACAACAACATTTTTTTTACCGTCTTTGCTGCAACAAAAACAAAAACTTTGATCTGAAGTTTCTTGCTTTAAAACTTTTTGAAGATTGTTTTTTATGCAGTTTTCTTCTTTTGATTTATAATCCAGAGTTGTCCTCATATTTATGGTTAATCATCTTAAAGAGATTAAATGTACGTACATCAAAGTGTGGCAACGCTCTCACAGCTCATCGTTAACCGTATAACCGTAACGTTGCTTAAAGAAGATGTTTAGCTCTGTTGTTGTGTCCAGTCACGTTCAGACAGACATGACTCACCTGCAGATCAAGTTTACCTGACGGGGGGAGTTGCATGAGGCAGGGAGGTGAGGAGGAGGAGCACATTGTACATACACATGTTAACATTGACATACATGCACAAATTCACAAAAAGGAAGGCGGAGATTTTAATTTTATGTATAAACTATTAGTGTTAATTTAAATCAAGAGTCAAAATCAATCAATCAATCAATAATACAAGCTCCCTGAGCCTCAACAATAATCATCTATAAATTACACATTTATTATTACACATAAATAAATAAAAAAAGAAGTATTAAATGTGAGGATAATATAATATAATAATGCCGTATAAAGAAAAATCTACGAAATATTCAAACATATAGTTGATTTTTGAATGTCTCATAATGACCGCAGCTGTCACACAGTGACACATGTGACAACAATAGCTTGACGTTGTGGGGGGGGGGGGGGGGGGGGGGTCAGAACCAGGACCCTGCAGCCAATCCCTCGTTAAATAGCATTAAATCCAACCAATCCTATTAGTCTGTCACCCTTGAGAGGCGGAGTAGAGGCGGGGATGTGTGCTCCTGTGGATAATATGCACAGGTCAGCCTCGAAGGGCCACTGTCAACCATGAAAAAAGACTGAAAATCATAAAAATAAAAATTCTACAGATATTTGACCAAAAATAATAGTATTTCTAGTCTTTTTTTATGGGTTTCATGTGATATCTAGTACATAGAAAATATGCAACATACTTTTTTTAAGTAGTCACCAACATAATATTATTATTTCATATAATATTTCATAACATAATTAGAAAAAAAATAAGTTTAAATACTTTGGGATCAGTGACAGCTGACTTCTGTATCGACATATCTATCGTTCTTCTTACTTTTATCCGTTAAAATAAAAATCTCCGCCCGTCAGCGTGTTGAACATGACGCTCAGGTGTGATGCCGCGTGCCTTCGCTGAAGTATCATGTCTCCTTAATCTCTGCTAATGTTGTCTTTAAGTATCAGACAGCGGGGCTTAAAGTCCTCATCTACTGCCTGCACGCACACCTGTGAACGGCTCATTAAAAGCCACTCAAGGTGCTGACTTTGACCAAAAACAACATGTTTGTGATTATATATAGATTATATAGACATGAGTTACTGATCTGAAAGCTTAAAAGTTTAAAATGTGTTTTTGTGTTACAAGTGGCTGTAGGTGTTTGAAGTGGTGATAGGTTACGGAGATAAGGAGCTTAGTGTCTTCTGAAACGTTTTCTTCTTGGCTTCTCGCTCTCTGGCTGACCCAACGAGCCCGTAGAGGACTCACCTGAGGCTGTGACACAGATGCAATGTTTTTATGAGCGAGTTCATTACTGCTCTTTGTTATAGGCTTATTGGCTATTTAAAGGCCACTGTTTCACCTTTAAATAGCCAATAAACACGTTCTGACACTGTTTCTGTTGTTTCAACATGAAAACCAGCTTTTATTATATGAATTGCTGAGCTGTTGTTTGGGGAGGAGGATTAAATGTCTGTAATCTGATTATACCGAAGCTTTGGTGACCCCCCACCAGGAACCGCCCCCCACCGTCGCCGCCAACCTGCCCGGCTCAGCACAGGCAGGAAACGATGACCGACTGGAGGAGCGATTTGATAATTGGACTTGAATTGTTTATAATGGAGATCACGCACTTTCTCTCTGTTATCTATCTATACAACAACGTTACCGTATATATTAGTAGCCAAATTTTCACAACAATATATTTAAAGCGTCCTCCAGTTCTTGTTCTGTTGTTTTACGGTAAATTATTCATGTTGAAAATAACTTCATCAGATTCAATCAGACCTCTGGTAAATGTAATTCCCTTCTGTTACGTCTCAGTTCTTGACTTGTGTTCACTTACATCTTGTTTTATTTTCATCTTATATATTTTTCCCCTCTCTGTCCTGCAGGTTAGTGCACTCTGGGACCTGACGGCTGGTTAGAAGCCGAAGTTAAAGGGATTATTCTTGGCTGTCGAACACAGGACGCCCTGGGAGCTAAGAGGGATCACCTGGCTGGCGGCAGCCCAACACCTCTTCCCCAAGACAGCAGGAAAAACCTATAAGGATACATCAGCTGAGCTCTCACGGCTTGTTAACCTGCCATGGAGCCAGGAAGCCTTGCGTGACACCTGCAAAGAGGTTGTCAGCTTTTGGAATAAGGCCTTCAAGTTTGTGCTAGTCGTCCTCTAAAAGGAAACAATCCATGTCTGAGAGGAGATTTTATCAGCACTTTTATTGTTGACATGCTTTGCGCTGACATCTTCCAGTTCGACACAAATTTAGCCCATTCATGGTGGTCGTCACAACAAAGCTAAGGCGTGGGAGGATTGTCGTTTGTCAAGGAATAACTTGGATACCAATCAAATATGGCCAGAGACGTCAGTCCTCTGAGCCTCATGCCTTTGTCTGCAAGGCACCAGCAATCGGGTGGCGCCCCGGTGGGGTTTTTCTTCCCTTTTTTCCCCCTACGTCCTCTAATTTTCTACTACTTCCTGTCATGTGCAGCAGCAGCCAGTAGTTTGCCAGGCATAGAATATGACTATGGCATTAGCCCCAAATTTGTTTGCACGCCAATCCCTCCAGAAGCTGACCCCAGCTGCTATTCCCCACCCAGCGTGCCCCATGGACCGAGCAGTAACGGCCACAGTAACGGCCACGCTAACGGCCACGCTAACGGCCACAATGGCAGCAGCCGTAGAGGCATGATCTCTGACGAGGCCAAAGCCACCATCTTGCACCTGCGTGAGAGCCTAGTGAGGCAGAAAGAGACCATCCTGGACCAGCGGGAGACCATCAGGGAGCTAACCGCCAAGCTCACCTTGTGCGAGGGCTTTGGCGGTCACCACAGCATCGGGCATCATGACAACCACCACGAGAATCACCATGACAACCATCATGACAGCCACCACGACGATCACCAGGAGCATCACGGTAGCCACCACTCGTCGTCATCGTCGTCACACCACGGGCCTTCAGCGCATCACAGCAACGATCACCACTATTCCCACGGCAACCACAGGTCGGACCCCCACCACAGGAAGGGCTCGTCGCACAGCAAACACGGCTCGTTTTCTCCAGAGCAGACCGGAAAGACCCTGCAGACGCTGAAGGAGAGGCTGGAGAACTTACAGGTGAGAGAAGAAGAAGAAGAGTCACCTCAGTATGGTCGATGGTGAGGATCAGAGCCCATCATTCAACCTGAGGTGACACATGCCTCCTCAAATATTTGAGATTGGATGGCTGTTAAATTCTATGAAGGTGTTTCATAGACTAATATACTGGCTCATCAACTGACAACTGAAATAACAACTGAAACTGGAGTAAATGTAAATATGTATACAGTAGCTGTATCGCGTTATTGACCGCAGTAAGAGAAGCAAAAGGTTGGATACTTACTTCAACATATGAAGGAAATGTGCATGTTTTTGAAAATAAGGTTAAATTATACTGAATTTCTGTACTTTACAGTACAGAAACCTTGTAGGGAAATCATCACAACACTGTTTCATTTAATTAAAAAATAATAATCTGCGTAAGCATTTACCAGCACACACATTTTAAAGTGTTTTACAACGTGTCTGCAGAGAAAGTCTGCAGGGAAGCACAAGCCTAACAAATGTTTGACTTAATTGGGGTCATATCTTGCGTCATTAAGGGTCATGAGCTCAGCTGCCAGAGATGTACAGAGAAAAAGATTCATGAAGACAGAAGGATACTAGATGTGTTCACTGCTTAAAAGCTAATCTCTGTGATTAATAATATATATTTTCTGGAATAAATGTTCAGATTTTTAAAAGGTGATGTTATGTCTTATAGGATTTTGGCTGTTTTAGAATAAAAACACGCTAAGTTTCAAAAGTTAGAGATGATATGTCACACATCCACCCAACAGTTATTGTCACAAACACCACCCGAGGAGCTAATATCACAGCTCTGTGTCTGTTGCCTCAGAGCCATGGACGTTAATGTCCTCTCTCCAGGGGCCAAGCCTGAGCCCAAACAGGAAGCTGCTCTAAATTGATTAGCCCTCACCTCTGACCTTAAACATCCCCTGTGTCCAACCATCACAGGATGGAGCAAGGTGGGTGAAGCTTACAGGAGGAAAGAGTCACGAAGGAAGACGTGGAAGGTCTCAGACAACTCTGAGAGAGACCTCCAGGTCTCCACATCACACACACACACATATAACAACGCTGTATATGTGTGTTTATTTAGTGTTTATTCAACCAAGTTAATCCAAATGAGATTAGGGAACTTCCTCCCAAGGAAACCAGGCCACGACAGAAACAGCATACAGTGTTTAACTACAGATAGAAAAAGAAACAAAAGGAATAAAAATCATGAGAAATTAAAACTAAGATGTTTCAGCTTTTTCGGGATTTGAATGAAAACTAATAAAATCTGGTTATATAAAGCAGGTCCTAATTACACAAAAAGATGTTCAAACAGCAGTTATATGTAATCTACATGTCTAAAAATGTAACTTTCGTACCTCTGTCCCTGTCTCCTCTAATTTGTATACATTGCAGTATGTGACACATATTCTAAACTGTGTTCCAGCATATAAAACAAGCCATAAATGTGCTTCTGCAGGCTCTACTTGTGCTGCAACAAATTTAATGATGCTGGTATTATATTGCGAGACTAAAGCCCTGCTGCCCGCTGGCCTGTGAAAACCTCGTTATCAGTGCAGGTGGGCTCAGGCTACGCTCAGGGAAAGTGTTGCCAGAAATCCCCTTCGATCTCACTCAAAGGTGTGAGACAAATCAGAAGCGGAGCCAGGGTTTACCCTCCGTCACTCCCTCCTCTAACAGGATGTCTACGCCACCAGCCTCTGGCCACGCGCCGAATGGTGCTAGCAAGCCTCGCCTTCAATTAGCTTCATCCTCCCTGACGAGGCTATTAATCGTGGCATGCGCTGGCAGGGAACAAAGCCGGATTTTCTGTTGAGGAAGACAAGGATGAGCAAGGGAGAGGAAAGAGGAGGATGTGGAGGGAGGGGCAGAAGTTGTTCCCCTGCAACTCTAAATTTCATATAGCAATTCTCCCTAATTAGTGCGACAAACTTGTGACTCGTTAATGACTCACTTTCTTTCAACACAGATTCCATTATTCAGTTTATTTTATATTATATTTAATTGTGCACTAAATCCCATCAGTTCAGTTCAGTTTGTATCTTTACTGTCAGGAACAGGAAGCATAAAACACAATAAAAACACTAAAAGATTACTGGAGACATTAAAAGTGCTGGTGATGTAGATGAAGATATGTATGTTAAAAACAAGTACTGAGTTGTGAAGAAAAAAAGAGGCAGTTGAGAAGAGTTGAGGCCTTTGCTTATTCAACCAACATTATTCAAATTGTGAGAAATCCTGATGTGTGTGTGTGTGTGTGTGTGTGTGTGTGTGTGTGTGTGTCTGTAGACGAGGAACTCCTCCAGCTCCTACTCCAGCTCTCTGAGAGAACTCCTCCAGCGGAAGATCAACGCTCTGGAGGAGCAGCTGCACAGCTACTACGGGGATCACCATGACTACGGTCAGCATAACGACCACCATGGTGATCACCATGACGACCACCATGATGACAATCACGGCAGCAGCCACTATGATGACCATCATGATGACCACCATGACGACCACCACGGTACCGGTAACCACAACAACCACCATGAAACCCGTCACAGCAACCACCACGGCAGCCACCGCTACAACCATCACAGCACTCACCATAATCGCCATCTTGATCATCACTATGACCACCACTATGACAGAAACCACGGCCGGCACCACAGCAGTCACTATGGCAACCATCACAGCAACCACCATGGTGACCATCATGGCGACCATCACGATAACCACCACGATGATGATCACCATAGCAGCAGCGGTCACTATGATGATCACGACAACCATCACCCCAGACATAGCAACCATGGCAACCACCACGATGACCACCACAATAATCACCATGGAAACGACCATCATGACAACCACCATAGCAGCGATCATCATCCACAGCGGCTGCCTTTCAGCAGTAAAGAGACGAGTCTGCGTGGCGCCGGACACAAGCTGGAAACAGTGCTGGGCCAACTGCACCACGGCAACACCGACCACGGTACAGGTACGGCATGGTTCAGGCTTCAGCTATATCATTTGATTACTTATAGATTATATGTAGATTAAACTACTTTAATCACGTTAAACACAAGATGGTGAAAGTGCTGCATTGTGTAGCTAATTAAACCCAAAATGAATCAGTTGCTAGCTTACGTTTTAAATCATCAAACACCACGATTTATCCAAATGTTATCAGACAGAATGCATCATTTAATAAAAATCACAAACACGTACTGTAAGAGTGAAATTATAGCCAGGAAATGTAACGTTAGGACCAAGCTAACAAGCGATCAGCAGCATGGTCGCTCACCATCTGCTCTGTGTAGACATATCGCTCCACCTTTTCCAGTTTTTCAAAGTCTCAGTTTCTTATTGGAGAACAGAAAAAATATCTGTCTGTGTGTTAAAACTGGGCTAAATTTCATTGAACCTTCATTAATGGCATTTGATGCCTGTTTTTAACATATAATAGGTTTTGCAGGATCTCTTTGAGAGATTTATTGAGGTGTTTAAATCTAAACTCTACATTCTTCATCTCACCAGGAAACCATAAGAAGCTAAAGAGTCCCAGCGCTTTCATGCTCGACTTCCCCATGAGGACCAACTACATGTATGCCAGGATGAAGCGGTCGGTGGTCAACGAGATCTTTGCTCTGACCATCTGCTTGCGGCTGAAGGCTGGGGCGGGTCCCGGCCTCGGTACTCCCTTCTCCTACGCCGTACCCGGGCAAGCTAATGAACTGGTGCTCATTGAATGGGGCAGCAACCCTATGGAACTGCTCATCAATGACAAGGTACTGTAATATTTGCTCTCAAAGACATGCTCTCAAGTCAGCGTTTAGTTACTTGAACTTGGTAATGGCATGCATAATTGCTAGTATTGCGTAGTATTTCAGGGGACACAAATGAAAAAGAGGTACTACTGAAAGTTAAGCCCAAACGCACCAGAATTGGAGGAAGAAGTTAGTATCTATGGTGGCCAGGATGTGCCAATCAGAGGAGCAAAAGTGTTGACATGCATTAGTGATCATAAATATGACAGTGGCCGTGATTATTCATGTTTTACTGCCAGCGTGTCGGCTCGTATATAAACCAAGGAGCACTGCAGGGAGTTTTATCAGTGAATGGAAGAGGCTCAGGTTGCAATCACATGACTCTCGTGATGTGCTAAAAATGTTTAAATATGGTTGAAAGTGACAAAAAAGCTGACATCACATCACATGTATTGATGCCAGGGTTGGTAAATATTGATGTTTCTTATAAAAATTGTGGATATTGCACTTTTAATTACATTTTAACATTTAACGAGACACTAATTTGTACACAGACTGTCAGATTATTCAATTACTCTATTAACCTCCTAATCTTTCCTTCTCTGAATGTCTGATACCTTTTTCTCCTAAACGGAAGACAGATATTTGTTTTTTTCCGTCTCTTGCCCCAGTACCGCAGCGCATGAGCTCAACAAATCCACAAAGTAATTAATTGATTGGCCCAATTGTTTGAAGGAGTCATGTTTGTTGTTCTGAGAGTCACAGTTAAATGATCTTCAGAATGCAGTTTAATCAATTTAGTCTTTAATTAATTGTCTGGAGTTTATGAGGAGAATCTCAGCTCTGCTTATCAACACAGCAGTGACGATGTGCATGTAAAGCTTTCTAGCTGTTATCCTGTAGAAGTCATTTAAAGCCGCTTCCACAATGGTGATGTTGGTTTTTCTTTCTTGATAATACAAAGAAAAATATCTTTTTGTAAGACTAGATGCTCGGGAGACTGATGACGTGTCCCAAGTCACAAGATCAGGCTTCAGTTATCCAATTATCCTATCACAGGCTGTCAGAGTCTCCATCGGTTCATATATATAATAATTAAAAGTACAAAGACTTTAGTCAGATGAATAAAATTAAGTGCATGTTTGCTCTTATTAACACCACTGTGTTCTCTAAAGGGTCACAAGGTCAAATCTGAGGGGTTGTGACATGATTAATGGGACAATAAAGAAGAAAAATAATGTTTGTCTTGTGCAATACAGGATAGATTTACTTCTTTAAGACTTTTTCTTTGGATTTACTGTCAGGACATTAACGTATTGGCAACCTGTTTTAATGATGAAGAGCAAGAAAATCTTTATTGTTCGTTGTGTCTCTCTCCACCTGTGTGTTTAGGCGGTGACGTTGCCGATCACCATGACAGACGGGAAGTGGCATCACGTGTGCGTGACGTGGTCAACGCGTGACGGTGTCTGGGAGGCCTTCCAGGACGGGGTGAAGAAAGGGTCCGGTCAAAACCTGTCAGCCTGGCGCCCCATCAAACCAGGAGGAACCTTTATTCTGGGGCAGGAGCAGGTAAGACAGGAGACCTCCTGGATGAATAAAGGTTAAATAGAAGAAAAGTAAAAGGTTGTGATTGTTTTCAACTTCTCAAAGTCACTCTACACAAACCCTTCATCTGCTCTCCGCAGGATACGATGGGAGGCCGCTTTGACGTCACTCAGTCCTTCATGGGAGAGATATCGGATTTCCAGTTCTGGTCCAGAGTCCTGACACCCAGCGAAATCTACAGCCAGGCGACCTGCGGAGGCCACCTTGTCGGCGACGTCATGTCCTGGTCGCAGGAATCAGTGGAGCTCCACGGCGGGCTCGCCGAGTTCCCGTTTGACCCCTGCCACTAACACCCAGCGCTGTGGCGTCATTCCATGTCAGAAAGTAGCTGGAGAGTGGAACAATGGGATCTGAAAGGATGAAAGACGGGGGAATCTTTTATTTCGTCGCTTGCTCTGGTTTTTCATCATATTGGTCTGCAGAACTTTAATAACACAAATTCAGCCACGGGCAACAGAAAAAGCAAGGATTTAGTTAGCTTTTTATATATTTTTTTGCCATTCCTGTCCGATCTTTCTGCCTTCTCCACCTACACCTTCACTTCCTCGCTCTGACGCTCTCAGCAAGTCGACTTTGAAGACTCCAAAGAGCACAGGGCTTTGGATTTACCGGCCGTGTGGTCATGACTGCGGCTGCTCTGAGGGATCCAGCAAACATAATAGGATTTCCTTCTATCAGAACAGGTTTAAATGTTGCTCGTCGCCCTCAGCTCGCCTGCACTTGCTTGTCATATGAGCAACATAAACAATGCAGGAGGTGAAAGAGTGTCTAAAAGGCACAGCATCGCTCCCAAATCAAACCACATGGCGACCTGAGCAGCGGCATGTCGCTGACAGTTGAATATCTGTATATTTTCATGTGGAGATAAAAAATAATGTTGTTGCAGGAGTTTTTCACAACGCAGGTCCACTTCAGCAGAGAGTCAGCACAACATAAAGACGTCAATTTTGCACATTGAGATTTTAGCTGTTTTTATTTTATTAGTATTTCATATTGAAAAAAAAAACCCTTTTTGTAGAAAGACAACAAAAAGTTGCTTTTGTGGCATCCAGAAAAATGTTGTTCATTCTTCATGACTGTTGATGTTGCATTTTATCAATGCAGGACTGAGTATGATGTTTTAAGATGACGTTTGTCTCTCTGTGTCTTTATTGAAAAGTCAAACAGGCGTTACATAAGAGCGCCTCGGCTCAATGTCAGACATGACCACGTACAGTCCCTCAACGTGTCACCGCGGTAATGCTGATGTCTCCTCGGTAACCGGCGGCTTACAGCAGGATTTAAACTGTTGGACGACTGATCTGATCCGGCCTATTTCTGTGCTGGCACCGGTCCGACCGGCTTTAACCGCATGGCAGAGACAGACCAACACACACATATACACACACTCATACCTACTCAAAGGAGATGAAGAGGTGAAAGATTATTTGTAGCTGCACTTTTAAGTTTTTATAACACAAAAAAAAGGTTTTTGTACATGTAAATGATATCAGATAGTCTGTTTTTAACCATTTAAAGGATTTATTGTGACATTTGTCACATTGTAAATAAGTAAATAAGTACATAGCACCTTCTCAACCCGATCTTAACCCTTAAACAATGAGCTGTTTATTACTTGTTTATTATAACCCTCTGAGTTAAACTCACATTCCCTCCTCCTGCGTTGAACTCTTTATTAGTAAAACGTGGTTGCCATGGTGATAGAAACCCTCAGCATCAGCACCACATCGTCCCGACAGTGTCACGCTACAGCTGTAAATATCTGCGATAAACGTTTCCTTGACTGTGATGCCAAGACGAGCAGCACTTTGAAACCACGCTCCTGTGTTCTTCTCATGATCGTGGGCCAAAATGCACCCGACAGGTTTTTCCTCCTTTTTTTTGTTACATAGTTTTCTCTCGTTCCTAACGAACTGTGTAGTCTGTAAACTGAATGTTTGTAAAAGAACATAAGAAATAACAAGATTCACTTACCCTCGCCTTTGGTGTACATTTGAACGTTTGCTAGTTTATCTTGTTTGTTTTGTTTTCATTGTTCTTGTGTCTTTGGCTGTAAATATACAAAGTATTACGGTGTTCAGTCAACAGTCCCTCCCTCGTGTGTAAGCCAAAACTATAAACTGACTTGTGTAAAACTTGAAAAAAAATGCACTATAAACGCTGTCAAATATTTGTAAATAAGTCAGGATTTTGAATAAAACTATATAAAATATTTTATGAATTCAAACTGGACTGCAAACTTATTTCTTTGTTGTTGTTTTTTTGGTTTCATCGCTGATGTGATGCAGAAGGAAATTCAGCGACTGTATTTAAATCTTTGTTCATACATTTGTTGACAATAAGAAAAAAATAAAATTACAAATATAGAGAATCGCCTTCAAAGATCAGCAGCTTCTATGTAAACTGTTGCAGCTTGCTGTATTTTAACTACTGTGACATGAGCTGCTGCTTTGGTTATCACAGTCAGTCAGTTTGCATGCAGCTGCAGAGGAGCCAGTTTATTTTAATATGAGACACATCCTACATTCACTAACTGGACTCGTCTCTCGTACCTGCTGCTGGGATTTTATGTGTTTAAATTATATATGAAGCCTCATCGAAGCAACGAGAACAGCAGGAACTAGTGAGAGCTGAAGCACTGTTTGTTAAAACAAACATCTGTTGTTGTTGTTGTTGTTGTTGTTGTTGTTGCTGGATGAAACCATGGGAGTAAACAATGGATCGGCTCTGCTGGAAGAAAACAAAAAGGAAACAGACAAAAGTAAAGCAGCAAAGTTTTCTATTTTAGGCAGTTTGAGTCATCAATACATTAGTTTATAATTGAATTGATCCATTAATTTAAAGGTTTTGTGTTCAGTGTAAATATATGGAGTATGTTTCATCTTTATTTGCTGAGGTTTTGAGACGTCTACCACTTACCGTATACGACCGTTTCTTTCCAGAAACAAAGTCCCACTTACTCGGGATCATCTGCAGACGCCGTTGTGGACGGACGGCGGCGGATGTCTCAAAACTTCAGCAAATAAAAGTCAAACTTTTAACATGGCTGGAGTCTGTTAAAGGTAAGATCAGTGTTATAGTTCTCTACGTGTATGAAAATCATCAATACGTCTCTATTGATCATTTATATTGGTTTATGATTTAGGTGAACTGGTCCTTTATGGAAATCTGCAGTACTGTAATGAGTCATCTGGCTCTGAAGCTGCAGCCTGGAGAGTATTTAGTGTTTTTCTGTTGTTTCTGTCTCAGACGGGCTCAGTCAGTACACACAGCTGGCTCACTACCTCTCCCTGCTCTGCTTTCTGCTCACCATCATCTCCCTGCTGCTCACTTTGTGCTGTGAGTACTTCATGTTCGTTCAGTTTGGTGCATTGAAACCTGAAACCAGACCTGTTAGTAGGACCAATCCAATGTTGGGTCTTGATATTGATTTCCAATAACTTGAATCATCCAAATATTCTATGATCACGTTATATAAATACAAATCAATGTCAGAAAATGAATGTCTTCACTTGAAGGTATGTGCTTTGTTTTCTCCCCGACACATCCTTTATTATCCTGTATCCATGGAAACAGGTGATGAGACATTGTGTATGTAATTGTGTGTGTGTGTGTGTGTTTCTGCTGTGTTTGATACACACAGTGGTGCAGATCACATTGGTGTTCAAGTCACAGTCGAGCCTGCAGGAAACCAAACTGAGAGATGTGACAAACAGACTGGAGACGCTCAACCAGTCGTATCACCTCCTGTTCTCCCAGTATCCTGCTCTGAACCAGTATTGCCCCCTCAGCAACACCACTACTGCTGGTGAGATGTGTTTCTGTGTTCGATCTGAGCTCAACGTGTAAAACCTGATTTCAGGGTGAAAGGTGGAATCTGCTTTAAGGTTTGAGGGGTTACGAGCTAAATCTGAAGGGTCACGTCATCTTTTAGAGGATATGAAAGCAGAAAAAACATATTTCTGGATATGCATGTATATACATGTATATCTGTTATATATCTCACTGATACCCAGATGTGACAAGGGTTTATTTATGCAGTAATACTTTTATTGTGAAAGTGTGTGACAGACAGAAGGAAATAAGTCGTGCTGTAGATTCAACCAACTGTTTACAGGCTGAACGTTTTCTGATTTGCATCCTGCTTTGCAAAAGTTCACTGACCTCAAACAGCTCAAACTTTCTCTGTCTTTGCTTTTATTGTGTTGAATAAATGTGTCCTACAGTTTTAAAGTAAAACAACCATCTAATATGCTCTTGTGGATATAAATTAAACAACATTTTGCAAGTAAATAAAATGCAAAAAAGTCTTTTGACTTTTTGTATAAAAACACACATTGTGGTTTAATAATTATGCATAAAAAGATAATTTCCCCTCAGTGCGAGAGTGCAGACCATGTCCAGCCGGCTGGATGCTGGAGGGAGAGAAATGTTTTCTGTTCAGCCAGGACAGAGGAGACTGGATCAGCAGCCAGTACCGCTGCATGACACAGGGTGGCGCTGTGGTCACAGTCAGGACAGAGGACGAACAGGTGAACACTTCATTCATCTACTAGATACATGTACTTCTATTTCAACAACATCCTCTGAAACTTTATTTTGTAATCTGCGTTTGTCCAGTTATAAACATTTCCTAAAATATCAATTCAAGAAGCAGAGGTCATCTGAGGATTTTGTTCATATATTGATATTTTTCTGACACATTTCTCAGCTGTTTCTGTG
Source organism: Pampus argenteus (assembly GCA_036937835.1). NCBI lineage: Eukaryota > Metazoa > Chordata > Actinopteri > Scombriformes > Stromateidae > Pampus > Pampus argenteus. Next base: position 19,043,725 of record CM072879.1, read on the forward strand.
GAAAAAGGCCCAGAGTCTGAGTCAGGGAGACTCGTACTGGCTCGGCCTGAGGAGCGGCGGAGCTGACGGGGGCTGGCAGTGGAGCGACGGCTCCCTGCTGGAGACGGGACCAACGTGAGTCATGACTCCTGAGGTCACGTCACCAGATATGGAAAGATGAGACAAGTGACTACATTTGAATATATACAGTATATATATATACTGTACATATAAACCTATGTGAGACCTTTGGTGAAATATTTGTTTATGAAGATTGAAGAACAATAATAATGATAATAATAATAATGAATAATAATAATAATAAACAGCACGATTTTAATAGGTCCCTCACTGCATTCACTGTGTGAGAGCGAGGGACCTAATAATACATGACAATAGGTGAATTTAAAGTTTGCAAGTTTTAAGAAAGAATAATATGTTTAGAAAAACAAACACTTAAAATAAAAATGAAAACCAAAACTGAAAGTGACTTTTTTTAGATGTTTTTCTTTTGTTAAATGTGTTTGTTGTGAAACAGAAAATAATATTTTCTATTATTTATATTTTTGGCTTTATTTATTTTAGCTACTGTGCAAATATGACAAGAAAAACACTTTGACTACTAACTCGAGACTTTCAAGAGTTTCAGCTAATTGGACACAGTATCATCTGTACTGCATTGCATTAGTTTCAATAGGAGGGTGTTATAAGCGTCAGGGCTGCTGCTTTAATTTGATGACATATTTTCATATGGAGGAGTAGTGGTTGCCATGGAAACAGTTTTTTTTTTTGTTCCTCCCACTGGTTTCTGCAGGTTTTTTGAGCGTGAGCCTGATCAAACTGACAGCAGGGAGCTGTGTGGTCGACTCACCCCAGCAGACGACTACAGGAGGAGCTGGTTCACCTCCAGATGTTCAAACCAGCTGAGGAGGATCTGTGAGAGGAGACGAGCGACTCTGCAGTGACAGGAGGAGGCTCAAAACAAAACCACCCCAAATCATATTCGAGGAAGCAAAACACAAACTAAGACGTTTTATGTAAAGCAACTTTCAGATAAACTGTACACAATTATGTTTCAAAATGAAAATACAAAAAAATAACTTTTTCTAATCTTTCTCATACAATAATAAATAATCAATTTGACAAAAGAAAATCTTGATTCAGACTGACAGTGTTTTGGCTCTATATTGTATTGTTGTGATCTTTGTTTTAATGACACTGTCCTGAATAATAATAATAATAATAATAATAATTATAATTATAATTATTATTATTATTATTATTATTATTATTATTATTATTATTATTACCTGTTTCGTGCACCTCCTCGCTCCTCCTGCAGGGGGCACTGCCGTCTCAAACATTATCCGAAGCGCCATCTTTATTTCCCGGCATGCCCTTCGACTGCTGCTCCTCAGACTCAAAGGACATCGGAGGATTGAGATTATAGCGGATTTTATCTGTTAACGGTAACGTTGAACTGTGTGTTTCAGGATTTTCGACTTGTTTTCTGCTTCTTTAGTTCGTAGTTGATGATTGTTTGTTTTTAATGTGTTTAAAAGCGCTTTAGTGTCAACGTTAGCTTGTGTTAACGTTAGCTTGTGTCAACGTTAGCTTGTGTCAACGTTAGCTAGTGTTAACGTTAGCTAGTGTCAACGTTAGCTAGTGTCAACGTTAGCTTGTGTCAACGTTAGCTTGTGTCAACGTTAGCTTGTGTCAACGTTAGCTTGTGTTAACGTTAGCTTCTGTCAACGTTAGCTTGTGTCAACGTTAGCTTGTGTCAACGTTAGCTTGTTTTAACGTTAGCTTGTGTCACAGCTGAACCGATTTAACTACTTCACATCTGCGCTGAACACGTTTATAGTTTTGACAGTTGGTGTCATTTTTAATAAGAGTTTTTTTTTAACCAGGTTATTGTCGGCTGAACAGTCAGTCAGTTATAAATAAACCACAACGAGCCAAAGCTAAACAGCTTGACGTAAACAGGGACGCACCGTTCATTATTTACGCTGACGTGATACGATGAACTCCGTTTGGGAAAAGCGTAATTTTTAATATTTCCAGTGTTTTTGTTTAACACTTAGATAATATTTGAAGGTCTGATGTTAATCAGTAGATTCATCTGGTAAATTCGGCATATAAAACAATTTCCAAAAATAGTTCAGAGAAAAATAATCAGGTTTATTAACTGATGTTCACAGTATGTGTCTAAATTAAACTGACCCTGTGCTGTGTTCACGGGTAAAAAAGAAAAACGGAGATTATCAGATTCTTTACTTAAGTAAAAGTACCAATAAAACGATGTTAAAGTACTGCAGTAACAGTACATAAGTACTGTGATCTTGATGTAGTTAAAGTACTGCAGTAACAGTACATAAGTATAGTGATCTTGATGTAGTTAAAGTACTGCAGTAACAGTACATAAGTATTGTGATCTTGATGTAGTTAAAGTACTGCAGTAACAGTACATAAGTATAGTGATCTTGATGTAGTTAAAGTACTGCAGTATCAGTAGTGACTGATATATTATTATATATGACATCATTATATTATTAATGCTGAAGCATCAGTGTTAGAGCAGCATGTTACTGTTGTAGCTGCTGGAGGTGGAGCTAGTTTCAACTACTTTATATACAGTTGGCTAGTTTAGTCCAGTGGTTCCCAACCTAGGGGTCGGGGCCCTCTAAAGGGTCACCAGACGTCAAAGGACAAATGTGTTGGATTTTAAAAACATCTTATAATATCCATCAAATCTGCATCTGAACAGTAACTAAAGCTGTCAGATAAATGTAGTGGAGTAGAAAGTACTAGATTTTCTCTGACGTGTAGTAGAGAGGAAGTATAAAATAGCTTCAGATGGAAGTAAAGTACAAACACTGCAAAATTGTATTGAAGTACAGAAGTTAAGTAGAAGTACTTTCCACCACTGTAAAAAGTCCACTTGTCTTTCTGCTGTGTCTGGTGTGTTTCAGTGTATAGTTACTCTGTTGATCCTCTGCAGATCAACCAACAGCTGAAGATGTCTGACGTGATCGATGAGAAGCTCAAGAACTACAGGACGGCTCCATTTGATGCCCGTTTCCCCAACACCAACCAGACACGCAACTGTTACCAGAACTATCTGGGTAAACACGACGACCTCTAACACTGAAGACGTGTGTAGATATGAGTCGTATAACTTAGGAAAATTAATATTTTAGTTTTTGTTGTTGTTACTTTATTTTAGGTCAGACAAAAGCAGATTGAAAAGTTGTAGATTGATTGAAAATGAATTGATATGAGTGTATCAATCAATCTGAAACATGTTGTTCTTTCACCAGTGCAGTTTTTTCCCCCATGTGGTTATATAATCATGAATCATATACTGTATCCTTATATACCGTTCACTGTACTCCTTATATAATTTATACTGTACTCCTTGGCTGCAAAGAGAAAATCATTCAGAGCTCATGTATGTAGATACATGTACATAAATGACATTGTAGTGACAGTTTGATTTAACAAATCCCTAATTTAAATGGTGACAAATCAATTTCACTCATCTTCAGCCCTGATCACTGCTGATTTTCAAAATAATATTTTCCATAATGAATTTAATAGTTATAGTGACAGAAAGTGTTTATTTGACCTGTTGCAGCCTGACTGGTGTCGTTCCTTCTCTCTGTGTCCTCTGCAGATTTCCACAGATGTAACAAGGCTCTGTCCTCCAAAGACCAGGACACGGCTCCCTGCCAGTGGTACTTTAGGGTCTACAAGAGCCTCTGTCCCATGAGCTGGGTATGCAACAACAACTTGATAGCAGATGAATTAGATTAATGTAGAACAAATGTTTTTTAAAGATTAAAGATAATAGCTGCATCCTGAGTCATGACAGCCCTGTTTAAAAGTTCCTGTGTGTGTGACGTATCTGTTCTCTCGTGATCTCAAGCTTTGCCTCTTTTCCTTCTGATGGATTCTTTATTTCTTTTTTCATCTTTTCTCTGTTTCTCTCACACAGGTTCAAAAATGGGATGAGCAGATAGAAGCAGGAAATTTCCCCGGGAAGATCTGAACGGTCCCATTTCTCTCCTTCCCTCCTTTCTTTTCTTCATATCATCTTAATGTGAAGCGTTCTGCTTTACCTGTACAGAAGCAACTAAATAAATTATATAATGTTACTGTGAACGCTGTTGTGCTTGAATTTGTTTCCTCACATTAACAGCCCATCTTTATTTCATGGAATCAGGGTGAGTAAATACAAAGTAGTCTCCTGGTTTTAATGTGGGAACAGTTTTATGTTATGTAACGTTTAAGGAACATGGGAGGAATGGCTTTCAAAGACTGAGATTCAAGATGAAGGGAAGATGGCATATTTAAATTTAATTTGTTCATCCTATCCTTTAAAAAAAAACATAAATACTAAACATATTTAAGTTACGTTTAACGTGCATAAAAGAAAACATTCACTGCATAAATTCTCTTTTACCTTGTATAAAGACAAAAAAACACATGAAATAAAAATGTCATTGCTCCTGTAAAGTAGTGTTACCGTCTGCCAGGAGAGAATCATGAGTTTATATACATACATACAGAAAAACAATTCAAAAGAAAAAGTATGAAAAGCAATGTGGAGCATCAGCTGATCCGTTGCCCCAGTAACGGCCTGGTTGCATCAGCATCCGCAGCATCAGCACCACCATCAGTCTGTGAAGGTCGCCTGCGAGATGCATCACGGGAAGGCGAGGAGGACACCAGAGCGAAGCGGGCGGGGTGGAGGGGGGATGGGACACAATGATCCCCTCAGGACTCCCGGATACGCGCATGCGCAAGCGATTTCCCGACCAACTAACATAATAAAGGCTGCAACCATAACGGGACATGGACGCCGCCTGCGACGATGATGCACAGGAGTCACGGACTTCTGCACGTAAAAGCGGAGGGGCGGGGCACAAGCGCGTGCTGTTACGTGCGGTTCTCCTCGCAGCTCACGTATGAGAGGAATTACAAGAGAAAAGGAGGGAGGCACTGCTGCTGCAAAAATAAAAAAACCCGACTGCTGCACACCACCGTCCGGCCCGGTAGTCACGACAGGTGAGTAGCAGCTCCTTGTCCCGTTTGTGACGCAGTTGGACGGATTCAGGGTCGTTTGTGACATTGCAGAGACACATAAAAAGCCTCCACTTTATTCTCTTCTAATATGCAGCATGTAAAAATGCAGCTTGCTGGTTGTTAGTGGTGAGTTTTCTGCTGGATGGTACCACGGACAGCGCCTGATAGGGGCTGTTTCTTTTCCTGCAGCTGTGAGCGCAGACGGGCGGGTCCTGCCAGGCTTTTCACCACCACCACCTGAAGCTCTCAGCTCTCCTCTACATCCTTCACTTCGGACAAGAAGAAGAATTTGATTGTGCATCGACATTGCAGAAGATGGAGGGACAGGTAAGTGTTTCTGTTGTGACCCACATTCAGGAGATGTGTTGTACATGTTTATAACTTCCCAAATTATACAAGTGTAGAGAGTGTTTCTATATAAAGTGTAAGCAGGGCGGTGTGGGCGGTGTGAGCCTGTATGTATGTGCCCTGCCTCTGAGTCACCCATGAGCACTGCAGATGTGCATGAGAGGAGGATTATGTTATATATGATGATGATTGGTTTCTTTTTAGTTGTGCACGTCGATCTGTGAACAGGAGAAAGAATATGTGTGTTAAAGATGGAGGGAAGTAGATGGATGAAGGTGTAGCCTGCATATGTATGAGCACTAAACATACCTAAAACCAAAGGCAGAAGATGTCATGAGTCAAGTCAAGAAATGAAAAAATGTACTGGAGACAGCTGGATGGGATACCAATTCAAATCTTACATTTCTGGGACTATTTCTCCTCGAAAACGTTGATGAAATGACGTCACAATGAGATGTTTTGAACGGCTGTTGTTGAGTGGAATTAGCAGCAAATATTTCTGCACGTAAAACATCTCGTTTTATGCGTCGCTGTAGCGGCAGAGACTCCAGCTCCAGCTACAACTCACGCTCTTATTTTGCTCTTGTGATGCTGTCACTCTTTGCACATGAATGCAGCGCGTTCACAGCCGTCCTCTGAGGTTTACTGAGAGGACACAACACAAGTGAAGTGACATTTTCACATAAAAGACCGGCGCACACAGATCGATCGGCCTGCTGTAGATGGACATTTGTTACATTTGAAACAGGACTTAATGGATTATTGACAAAATGGTTGAAGCTTTTCTCTCTAAAGTTTTCTGACCCGAGAATCACCTGATTCAGCAAGATGTGCAGAAAAACACATTTTCCCTTTTTATATTTGATAAGTTTATTTGAGGAAATTAGTAAAAAAAACTGCTGAATGTGCTTTAAAGTTAATATAAAAGAGACAGCGTGTGTGTAAAACTTTTAAGTGACAACAAAAGGTCAAATTTAATGACTTTAGGTGGTTTACTATTTATTATTAGCTTATTATTTTATTAGTTTATTTTATTATATTTTATTGAAATCCGTTGTGTGTCCATGGTGATTGTCAGACAAACAAACAAAACAACACATCAAACAGTGTCAACACAACTCATGACGTCATGCTGGAAGAGTAACTGCAGATTCACGTGTGTGTCAGTGAGTGTTAATGTGTGTACACATTAGGACATCCGGCTCTGATCGCTTGTTCCAGATATTGATCAGCTCATCAATAAACTATCCCGAGTGCCCTCACGCTAAAATCTAGCCTGTAATGTTACTGACTCTCGATACTCTTGATCGGCTCTTTCAGGAGGAACTTAAAACATGTTGTGCGGTTGGCTCGGTGCAGATGTAGGTCACATGTGGTCACGTGTGCGTGCGTGTGTGTGCGTGTGTGTGCGCGCATGTGTGTGTGTGTGTGTGTGTGTGTGTGTGTGGTTGCAGCCGATACTTTAAGTTATTACATCCTGACTTTCAGCGTGTCTCAATAAAACTCCAGGCTGTTGCCGTAGAGACGAAGGAAGGAGGGAGGGAGAGGCCGAAGACAGACGGTGGACGTAGGCTGAGAAGGACAATTAGATGAGTCATAGTGGTCGAGTGATTCATACACATCGTTGTCATGGTTACCAAACGTGTAGCTATGTGACTGCTTGTTAACACATGGACATCACATAAGACATCATGTTTGGATTCGTGTGCTTGTGGAGTAAAAGTATGATCACATGGTGGCATCACGGTACCAGTTGCCATAGTAACGCAGCATCCGTTCAGTAAATCCGGGCGCTGCGACACAGAAGTTTGTCCTCAGGTTTGTCCAGTTTGTCACATCTTTTTTCGTCACGTCAAGATCAACGAGAATAAGAATGATTGAAATCCAATCAGAGGGTCTAATCTCAGATTAAAAACTGGTTTGAGTAGATTTTCGACCGTGCAACGCTGCACAGAAGCTGTCAAACATCGCGCTGGTTGTCTTGGATTCTGGTTTTTAATCACATATTGTCACTAGAAGGCAGCTGTGTGTGTTGTTATTGATCCTCACGAGACATTTTGGGTGTTGTTGTCATGTGACCGAGTCTAATGAGTCACCGTGACTTGACAAAAAAACTGAGGCGGATACAGTCGATGAGGGACACGAAGAGGAAGAGGAAGGTGAACTTCAGTGAAATATAGCAGGAGGTGTGTGTGTGTGTGTGTGTGTGTGTGTGTGTGTGTGTGTGTGTGTGTGTGTGCGCGCTCTCGTTTCTTTGTGTCTCGCTTAGTTTAACGTTTGAAGAGTGATGCTGATGAGAGATGAGTTCTTTAATGTTCGAAGGGATTTAGTCCCAAATGTTTAAAATCTGCACTTTCACTTTACCTCAATGTCATCAAAGACTTCGTATCTGAGCGTTTGACTGTATCGTATTTATTCTGACTGACTGATTGAAAGTTAATGAAACCTGTCGACATACATTAAGTCCCAAACTATTGATCACTTGAAACAGAGGAAATTTCATTAACCTTTAGAGTTGAAAGGGATTGCTTAAATATTTTACTGAATGTATTTCAAAGGAAAGAAGTTGGATATTGTGCAGATGTAACAGCAGCTTCAGAGATGATTAAATGAAGAAATTCTTTCTCACAATCAGAGAAACCGTAAACGAAGCTGCTGAATTCCTGGAGAATTAAAACTCGCACCACAACTTTTCAGTGACTTCTTCCAACCACAGACGTTACTGTGACCTTATAGAAACCTGCTCCTCCACTGCACACAAGTTGAGATAATAAGGAAATTCATGGGACCATTGAAAAACCTGGTTTTACTTTGGCTTTCACATCATTTCTTGTGAATATTTCTCTCCGTTCCTGCGGTCGCTCCTGTGCAGCCAACGCCCCTGAAGCTAAAACCAATCCTACCCAGTGCAGTCTACAGTACGCTAATATTATCTGACCTTACTCTGATATTGGTAGATGAAGGGCAGCGGATCACCTGAGGCCCGGCCAGGTCTTCATACCGTCTCATATAACAGCAACACATTGTGCTCCGTCAGCATTGAGGAGTGTTTATTACTGACTGTGTGCTGCATGTCTCACATCAGCAGGAATAAAAACACAGTGGACTCATTTTACTGCTGTGACCCAGCATGACCTGAGCAGGAACTTCAGATTTATCATTTAAAAAATACAGCAAGAATATGGGAAAAATGATAGATGATAAAAGTTTTTACAGGTAGAAATCTACTAGACAGGTAGTCATGATTCCAGGTGCATGCTGGGATAGATCCCAGCTCCCGAAGTTAATTAACTGGGACAGAAACAAAAATTATTGAGTGAAAGGATTCATTGTTTTATTGCAGTACTTTTATGTGAAAGCAATAAAGTTAGAAAAGTTGTGCTAGAAATGGACGTTATGCTCAATTGTTTAAAAAAAAAAAAAAAAAAAAAATCTTAATAAAAAGATTGAAAAGCAAAATAATGGAGAAAACTAAAATGCAGAGAGCGAGGAGAGAGGAGCTGGGATTAAATTAACCGAAACCAGCTCACTGTCTCCTACAGTATGACCATAACAACATCTGGTCGTCACGACGACGGTGATACCAACACTGATTTCATTATGGAGATGAAGCGATAACATTACAGGGTCTGGCAGGTGAGCGGCTTCAGTATTCAATTTCATCTCCATTTAGCTGATTATGTTCAGGAAAGAAAAAAACAATGGATCCCAAAGATGCTGCCCCACCTATTGATTGTTATTGATTGATTATTTGTTTGGTATCCTCGACTCACCAAACAATACTCTAATATTTATATGAATGACATAAAGAGCTGTTGTAGTAGCAGGTGTGATGTCAGTATGAATATGATGGAAACTCTTGTGTGTCTGAGCACATACCTGACGTCATGTACAGGTGTTTTACTGGCTGTCTGGTCGTCAGCTCCACAGTTTTATCTGCTGCCTGCAATGATTGAAAACCCCATTATGAGCTCGGATTTCATATTTATTATGTCTTTATTTCTTCCTCCCTTCGTCATGCTTCTTCTTCCTCCTCTGTCTTCATTCTTCTTCTCGTTTTTTTTCCTCCTCCAGGAAAAGCAGGTAACATGTTATCTCATGTTCTCGCTGGCCACTGCTGTTATCGGCTCTCTGCAGTTTGGTTACAACACAGGAGTCATCAATGCTCCAGAGAAGGTCAGCGTTTGCTCCTGAATACAACAGATGTAATTTGGGTTATCTTCAGATTAGTTCAGATATGAGAGTCTTTTCTGTTGCAGGAGCATAATACAGATAAAGTCAAAGGATGTAAAATATAAAAAACCTGTGCAGATTTAAATAATTTTAGTTGTTGAAACTTTTCAGACATTTCTTAATTTTCACAAGATAAACCACAACATACTAATATGTCATCTGCATTAAGCTAAACTCATAGAAAAAGGAGCACAAACACTAATTTTTGCTCTGGATGAATCCAGATAGTGGATATATTTTGGGAATTTCACAATATCTATCTGCTAAATATGGATTAGCATAGCTTAGCATAAATGGCCAGTTGAAATACGTCAACGAACAATTTTAAAGCTCAATAATTAACCACAACAACACCATCCTGGCTTTAGCTCCACACATAAAGAAAATAAAACAATTTCCCAAATTCATTTAACTTTTCCTTTACTGTAAACTAGCTGCAAGTTTTTCCCTGATTGTAGCACTTATGCTAAGCTACGCTAATCATACCTAAACTCTTAAATAAGTTTAAATACAGAGTTGTTCCTTTGCTGTAAGCTAGCTATGATATTTCCTACTAGTTTTAGTGTCTATGCTAAGCTAAGCTAATCACTTCCTGGCTGTAGCGCCATATTTGAGCTATTAGAAAGAAAAGCAAATTCCAAAAAAATGTGAACTAGTCCTTTACTGTAAGCTAGCAACAGCAACGAGATACATATCTCTCTGCTGTTTATGCTAAGCTAATCACATCCTGGCTGTAGCTTCATACTAGCTTATATAGCATATTTGAGATTTAGCATGGAGCTTCCAAAACATGAACTATTCCTTTACTGTGACCGACACTAAATTATTGTTATAATTATCAGTGCATTTTTATATATAAGATTTAAAAACAGTATCATCATTAAACTCTTTTCTACTCTGAAGTTTGTTGAATTGCTTCCAGCTACGTCTCAGATTTCTCTTCTCGTCCCTCCATCTATATTTATTCATCCATATCTGCTATCAGAAACTGCAATCTTTCTTCAATGACACCTGGGTGGAGCGTTATGGCGTGCCCATCTCACCAGGAGTGTGCACCGTCGTCTGGAGCGTCACCGTCGCCATCTTTAGTGTGGGCGGCATGGTGGGCTCCTTCAGTGTGGGCGTCATGGCGAACAGATTTGGCAGGTAAAGTTTATTATTGTCTGTGTCTGACAAGCTAACCGTACTGTCTGTTTAATGCACACGTTCTGTCTGTTGCCAGTAACGGTTATTTCTTTACTTTGGTCGTTTTTTTCCGTCTTTAATGGCTCTGTGTATTTCCTGTTTGGTTCAGCTGAACCGTCACAAGTCATTACTGTTAATGGACATTAATGAAGCGTTCCTGTCTTGAGGCCGCTGCTCGGCTCTAATGTCCTCCACAGTCCTCCACATTTGCTCAGATTTTTGCTCTGTTTCATGAACCACACTCCCTTTTAAAGTCTGTCTTGAGATTATTTTTACTGTTGCCATAATACTCCAAAAGAAAGAAATACGTTTGGCTTTTTTTCCCCATCAACTTATCACACGTAAATGGTATACAAACTGGCAGAGAAAGCAAATAAAATGATTTAAAAGGAATTATTTGACATTTTGGAAAGTATGCTTATGTCCTTGCACCACTCATGTTTGTGTGCTGAGCCGAGCACTGGTCATTATTCAACCTCCACTGTTATTTAATTTATTTATTGCACGTCACATGTAATATAAATTTCATGTATTTCATTTCCTTAATTTATTTGATCTTTTGGTAGCACTTTATTTTGAAGGGCCATAATATTGAAATCATTTGCTAGAAAGTATGAAGAACTAAGTAATCTGGTGCTAATTATAGACAATGTTTGACAGGTATAGTACAATTGAATTTAGGACATATTGAGAATAAAGTTTTGGATAAATGAATAATAGATGAATACTGTACTTTAGGTGTAAACTGAGCAAGAAAATAACTATTTTCACTTAAAAAAGGAAAATTAAACACCCATAAAAAGAGTTGCACATTTCTTTTCTTAAAATTAGGTTTAAAAAAAACAGTATTATTTGCATTTTGTGAACATAATCTTAAACTTATTCTTGTAGACAAACTTCCAAAATGGTCCAGAAATAGTTTTTTAAATGTGGTATCATGTCTATATTGATAAATAATTCAGTAATTAGTTATTTATTATTACACTTGAATCTCACATCCTCCTCCCTCCTCCCTCCTCCCTCTTCCTCTTCCTCTTCCTCTTCCTCTTCCTCTTCCTCCTCCTCCTCCTCCTCCTCCTCCTCCTCCTCCCTCCTACTCCTCTTTAGGCGTCGCTCCATGTTCCTGGTCAACTCTTTGGCAGTGATCGGCGGCCTCCTCATGGGCTTCTCCACCATCTGCTCCTCCTATGAGATGGTGATCGCTGGTCGTCTGGTCATCGGCTTGTTCTGCGGTCTCTTTACCGGCTTGACTCCCATGTACGTGGGCGAGGTGTCGCCCACCCCCCTCAGAGGAGCCTTCGGCACCCTGCACCAGCTCGGTGTGGTGGTGGGCATCCTGATCGCTCAGGTCAGCAGGACGCTTCCTAAAATAGAGATACTTTGATGACTTGCTTTTTATGGCGGTGATTCCTGTACCTGACTCTGTTGCTGTTGTGACCCCTGGTGTTCAGGTGTTTGGTCTGGAGGCTCTGCTGGGCTCAGACAAGATGTGGCCCCTGCTGCTGGCCCTCACTGTGGCCCCCGCTGTGCTGCAGTGCATCCTGCTGCCCTTCTGTCCCGAGAGCCCCCGCTTCCTGCTCATCAACCTCAAACAGGAGGAGCAGGCACGCAAAGGTACGCCCTGATGCTGCTGCAATACTGCTGCAACTACTGACAACACTACTGCATCTACTGACAACGCTACTGCATCTACTGACAACACTACTGCATCTACTGACAACACTACTGCATCTACTGACAACACTACTGCATCTACTGACAACACTGACAACACTACTGCATCTACTGACAACACTGACAACGCTACTGCATCTACTGACAACACTGACAACGCTACTGCATCTACTGACAACACTGACAACGCTACTGCATCTACTGACAACACTACTGCATCTACTGACAACGCTACTGCATCTACTGACAACGCTACTGCATCTACTGACAACGCTACTGCATCTACTGACATTACTACTGCATCTACTGACAACACTACTGCATCTACTGACAACACTGACAACGCTACTGCATCTACTGACAACACTACTGCATCTACTGACAACGCTACTGCATCTACTGACAACGCTACTGCATCTACTGACAACGCCACTGCATCTACTGACAACACTACTGCATCTACTGACATTACTACTGCATCTACTGACAACACTACTGCATCTACTGACATTACTACTGCATCTACTGACAACACTACTGCATCTACTGACAACACTACTGCATCTACTGACAACTTTACTGCATCTACTGACAACACTACTGCATCTACTGACAACACTACTGCATCTACTGACAACGATACTGCATCTACTGACAACACTACTGCAACTACTGACAACACTACTGCATCTACTGACATTACTACTGCATCTACTGACAACGATACTGCATCTACTGACAACACCACTGCATCTACTGACAACACTACTGCATCTACTGACAACACTACTGCATCTACTGACAACACTACTGCATCTACTGACATTACTACTGCATCTACTGACAACGATACTGCATCTACTGACATTACTACTGCATCTACTGACAACGATACTGCATCTACTGACAACACCACTGCATCTACTGACAACACTACTGCATCTACTGACAACACTACTGCAACTACTGACAACACTACTGCAACTACTGACAACATTACTGCATCTACTGACAACACTACTGCATCTACTGACAACACTACTGCATCTACTGACAACACTACTGCATCTACTGACATTACTACTGCATCTACTGACATTACTACTGCATCTACTGACATTACTACTGCATCTACTGAGTATACTACTGCATCTACTGACAACATTACTGCATCTACTGACAACACTACTGCATCTACTGACATTACTACTGCATCTACTGAGTATACTACTGCATCTACTGACAACATTACTGCATCTACCGACAACACTACTGCATCTACCGACAACGCTACTGCATCTACCGACAACGCTACTGCATCTACCGACAACGCTACTGCATCTACCGACAACGCTACTGCATCTACTGACAACGCTACTGCATAGCTATCACTTCTACTACTCTTTACTACTACAACTACTTCCTATATGTTGCTACTCATGTTGCAACAACTATTTCTACTACCACTACTACCATTACTTATTAGTATTTCTGAAAATACTAGTAATACCAACACTTCTAATTCTTCTACTGCCACACGTAATAGTACCACAGCCTGTTATAAAGAAGCTGCTACTAATAATACCTCTGCTGATGGGAAATAGAAAAGTAAAGGAGGAGAATTACATGTGACAGAAAGACAGCAGGTAGTAAAAGATCGAGATAGTAGTAGTTTCAGGTACGGCGAGGTGAGATCAGGTGACCTTGAGAGTCGAGCCCTCGACAGGCAGAAGGTTTTGACATCTGTTCAACAGAGTCGACCACGAGACACAGAGACACTTCTCCTTCACTCCTCTCATCTGACAAGTAAAACAGGTGTTTTTTATTAATAAACACATCTTTTTAATTATAATATGTAAATGAACAGTGATGCTTTTATGCCGTCAGTTTTATTAGCAGTTATTGTACCCTAAACACTTTTCTTCTCTCTGCTTTAATGTTTGTGTGTCCACAGCGCTGGTGCGTCTGCGCGGCTGTGAGGACGTGAGTAAAGACCTGCAGGAGATGAAGGAGGAGAGCGCTAAGATGGCCATGGAGAAGAAGGTGACCATCCCCGAGCTGTTCCGCTCAGCGGCGTACCGACAGCCCCTCCTCATCGCCGTCATGCTGCAGCTTTCCCAGCAGCTGTCAGGGATCAACGCTGTGAGTCAGCAACAGGCGCACACACACAAACACACAGCATTAAACACCGTTACCTTGGCAACAACTGCTCTTCCTGTGGTCTGTGTTGAAAATACAGAATTGAGAAGTTTAATGCCAATTAGCAAATGTTTGCATGCTTAAACCAAGATGATGAACGGGACATCGGAGTGTGTTAAAGCTGCTCTGCATCTGGAAAACACCTGGATGTTGGTATTTAACTGCTAAATTCATCTTTTCAGGTGTTCTACTACTCCACAGGGATCTTTAACACAGCCGGTGTGAAACAGCCCATCTACGCCACCATCGGAGCCGGCATCGTCAACACCATCTTCACTATCGTCTCTGTGAGTGCCATCATAGTGTGTGTGTGTGTGTGTGTGTGGTTATCGCTGTGATTTCAGCAGTGCATCACTCCCTCCTGTCTCTGTCCCACAGCTCTTCCTGGTGGAGAAGGCGGGACGGAGGACTCTGCACCTCCTGGGTCTTGGAGGAATGGCGGTCAGCGCTCTGTTGATGACCGTCTCCCTCCTGCTGGTGAGTTCAGCCTACCAGAGGGTTGATGAGGGACTCGAGGTTAAAGGCTGAAAAATATCAGTGGGAAACAAGTTGATCGTTTTCCAACCTCAACAACCAAAGTATGTTTCCTCAAATAAAACAGAACAATGAGCTGA
This sequence comes from Pampus argenteus, assembly GCA_036937835.1. Classification (NCBI taxonomy): domain Eukaryota; kingdom Metazoa; phylum Chordata; class Actinopteri; order Scombriformes; family Stromateidae; genus Pampus; species Pampus argenteus. The sequence continues at coordinate 19,059,045 of CM072879.1, forward strand.
CACATGTAGAAACAGTGCAGTGATGCATTTCTCCCCACAGGGTGTTACTAACTCATTTGGTTAGATATCATTGACATCATTAACATATAATGTAAAAACTGTCCGGTCCTGTCTGATGTCTTCCTCTCTCTGTCTGAGCAGAAGCATTATAACGTAATGACCTACGTGGCCGTCACGGCTGTCATGCTATTCGTGGCAATGTTTGAGTTGGGCCCCGGTCCAATCCCATGGTTCATTGTGGCCGAGCTGTTCTCCCAGGGGCCCCGCCCGGCAGCTATGGCTGTGGCCGGCTGCTGCAATTGGACTGCCAACTTCCTGGTTGGGATCAGCTTCCCTAAACTAGAGGTAAGAGAGAGGCGGCGTCCTGGTTTGGACTGACTGGGGCTCGGTTTGGCTTTCATGGGGAATTTCTTTTCTTGTCTTTTTCTTTACTTCTCTCACTGTTTGCTTTTTAATGTTTGTTTAAATGACTTTTTTCTTTATGTTTTCCGTCTTTACATATTCTTTAGGTAGAGTGATTATTTGTATATAATTAGAACTTCTCTCTGTCTTTCCTCAGGAATTGTGTGGGCCTTGGGTCTTCCTCATCTTCACCTCCTTCCTCATCCTTTTCTTCATCTTCACCTTCATCAAAGTCCCGGAGACCAAGGGCAAAACCTTCGACGAGATCGCTCGCAGCTTCGGCGGCGCCCAGCCTCCCGCCTCCCCGTCTTTTGAGGATCCTCCCGCCAGCGCCAGCGCCGCCGTGACGCTTCCTGCTTCGCCGGTGAAGGAGAAAGTCCCACTGGTGGAGGCGCCGGCAGCAGCTCCGCCTCCGGCAGCTGAAAACACACCACTTGAAGATAAATCCAACTCTACCGTACAGGAGAGTGTGTAGAGCAGCTGTAGACATAGTTTCATAGGTGAGGGAGGGGTTATAAATGAAGGAAGATTTGATAAGATTGAGATATGATTTTATAATAGACATACTGTAGATCACGACAGCGTTATCAATCTGTAGGCTTTGACCCGGTCAGACTTTTTATTTTTCTGTGACATTTCCTTCTTTTAAATCCTCCCTTCCTTAACTATGAAAAAGGGAAGCAGTCAGATTAAAGGTACATTCCTATGAATTCAGCTGCGCTTGTTAAAAGGTCTCGTGTGGGATGACAGCTCAACAAGCTGTGTTAAAATCACGTATAGGCGTGAGATCAGTCTTTGTGTCCATTAACACAACCTGGATTCTTTTAGGCATCATAGATATTTTAGTGCAATATAACTTTAGTGGCATCTAGTAATATTTCATTGTTTTGTATTTATTTGGTTCATTGCTGTCATGTTTTCTGAAATGTTCTTTGTTTTTCATGCTCTGCCTTCAGCTGTTTTTAGCCAAAGTCCTGAACTTTAAGCACCGCCGACGGCGAACACGTGTGACGTCAAACGAGGCAGGAAGTTAGCGTCCACAGGCCAAGGCGCGTTCATTAACCGTGTTAAAGCTGTTTAGTTGACGGTAACCATTAATTGTAGTTTTGTAGTATTCAGTTGATCAAGTTGGTGCTCAAATTTCAAACATCAGGACTTTTTTTTCATATAATATTTTGTGCTATAATAATAAGCAGGTGGTACATATTAAAGAAAATAGTTCATTTCTTCTGGATATTTGTGGCCTGTGGACAAAAAAAAAAAAAAAAAGTCTCACACATGTAGATTAGGGTAACGTGCAATGAACAGTGCATCTTATTTGTTGTTGTTAAAGAAAAATATATGATATTTATTACCATAGAAATTAATTTTTGTATAGAGTTTATAGCTACCAGTTAAAATTAAGAAAAGTAATGCTTTTCCAGACTAGGCCCAACGTATGAGGAGTCTGTAGTGAGCTTTCAGAGATCTAAATCTCTTTTCTTACTCTTCATGTAGACGCACTTTGTTAAGCAGATAAGCAGCAGAGCCACAATCACTAATATACACGATATACACAATATACACAGTCCCTGAACACAGCAGTGCTTTGAGTGATATTAGCAGGCTTTTAATGAATAACTGAGTATTTACCTGAGCAGTTGATGTTAGAATACTTAAGATCAAATGTGCAATCAATGTAGAAACTACACCTGAAGCCAAAACAATGTAGGATCTGATAACGAATGGAGGCAATCACTGTATGGATGACGGCTAAACAACTCCAAAGCGTTTGTTTTCCAATCAGTACCGATCAATTGTATTATATATTTCATTTTAATGTTCACAGAGGGATGAAATAAATCATATTACATGATGAGCAGAAAGTCGCGGTTGGTTTCAGACTACAGGAAGTTTAAATCTTCTTTTAAAGCGACGTGAACAAGATATTTTTCAAACAGTATTTGGAGGAAATTATAACATTTCTAAAACATTTATAGGAACAAAATGAAGAGAAAATGAAGAGTTTTTGCTACCATGTGATGTTAAGTAAGCTAGCTAAGAGGTTTTACGGTCCATCCACCCAACGACGGGAACGAAAGGGAAAAATAAGACTGATTTTATTAGTTATTTGAGGAAATGTCTTAAGTTTCTCTGTTGGCTGTATTATACTTCACTGTCTCTGTTGTGACGGTTCAGCCATATGTAGCATTGTTAACCTTTACTGACTTATGTACGACCAACGTTGTAAATATGTGTGGTGAATAAGTGTACGATGCAAAGTATATTTTCTATATTCTGTCGTGGTAGTTTTGTTGAACTTTCACACATTCTGCACTTTGAGAACATTTATTTATTTATTTATTTTACGACAACACTGGACAAACATTTATCTGGACAAGTTTTGAGATGCTGTTTGTTGTTTTTGTGGATATAAAGTGAAGGAGCTTGTTAGGATGAATGTTTCTTACAGTGCAGGGTGGATTACGGCTTTGTTGTGTGTTGCTGTGTTTGTGGATGATGGTGACTTTGTTTGCACGGTACACTCCCCTCATGGTGGTGTTGTATTCAGCCTGGCTCCTGTCCATGCCTACACCTACAGTACACCGCTCCTCCAACACCGAACGTTAACATGCTTTCTAATACTCAGCCTGCCCGGTCGGGTTTGTGATATCACCTGAGAGGTTCAATATGGAGATTGAAATGTGCCGCGTGCACGGTGCAGGTTTATGGCTGATGCAGAGGTTTTATCTGGTCTCATCCAAAGTAAAAAAGCTACTTTGTTTTGTACCTGTAGATTAAACACATGATTTGGTTACCTGTCAAAGACAAATAAACTAATTCAACCTGTTGTTTGGTGTGACAGCATCAAATACCTGAACCAAGGTGCACCATAAGCCATCGACCTTATGCACACGCTCAACCCTCCACTAACTGTACAAATATGAGAGTAGAAGTATTGATTTGTACATATGTATTTTTTACAGAGTACTATTTATATGTTGATTATCACACGTGTGTTTGGATGACTTTTGTTTTTGGGGTGTTTTCATCGAGTAAAAAAAAGGAGCATCGATGATGATTGAGCTGAAATCTCCTTTCAGACACATTTTACTTCCTTATTTATTTATTTTTGTTTGTTTTGTTATGGTTTTTTTTGTATTGATGTCCTTTTCTCTATTTTCATGTTGCCATGGTGACAGCATTCTAGTTACTATAGATTCACAGCTGACTCGTTTAGCTGCAAATACCAACTATTTTCACTATCGATTGATCTGTCACTTATTTTCTAGAATAATCGATTAGTTGTTTGATGTTAGAAAATGTTGAAACAGTCAACAACCCAAAGATATTTACTATCATAGAAGAAGAAAACAGGAAACAATCAGTTTGTCAAAATCGTTGTCAACTAATCGATTAATCGATCATCATCGCAGCTCTAAATTCAATTATAAGAGTTATGACAAAAAATAATATTTCTATATTTACACCTGCAGGTGTTTATTCATCCATTTGCTCTGTAATGAACTATGTAGTGTCACTCACTCCTCAACACGCTTCGGCTGCTGTGATGTTTGTTTGTTTGTTTGTTTGTTTGTTTGTTTACCTGCGTGTTGCTGCTGTGTAAAGTAGATGTAGTGACTGTATGTTTGGGTGTGGCGTACTGTAAGTCTCACGCATGTATAAGACTGTTACCCTGCAGATCGTCAGTCAGACTCTTACTGTGCTGTTCACTCGCTCAGAGACGTTTTGTGATGTTTACTGGATGTTTTGTTGTTTTGGAGACGCTGTTGATCAGACAACAAATGTGACTCCTGTAATGTGACATGAAGCGGAAGTGTAACATGGATGATGTCGTGTGAATATCCGGACTAGTGATGCACCCCGACACTTTCTGTTTCACTTGTGTTTGTGTTGCACATAGAAGATATGATGTTGTTCAATAAAATATTCATCATGTAACGAGACATCAAGTCAATGAAACTATTTTATTTCTTTCTTTTTTTAAATTAAACAAATTGAAGAAATCTAATTTAATAAAAATTGATTATCTCAATAGACCAGATTTCTACACACACACAGATGTGATTGATTAAAAATCTGATCATCACAAACAATATTCACCTTTTACTCAGGTGTGATGTTATTGATTGAACTTGAAGCAGTAGACAGCAGAAAAAAAAGCATATTTATATATTTATGTAATTTACATATGTGACATATGTAAATGTTATTTTAATGATTTTAATTAATATAATTAGTTTTTTTAATAATGGGGGGAAAACCATATCAGACACTAATTAATATTCAAACATTTAACGTTTTTGATATTTGGCTGCATGGGGGTCCAGGAGGGCGAGGCCCGGCCCTGATGGAGCCAACCGGGGGAAAGTCCTCCTCTCTCCGGCCTGTTCGTCATTCCGTCGCGCCGGAAAAGGCAGAGCAGCGGAAAAAGGAGGCGTTGCCCTCCAACAACACATCAGCTGCAAATTTATGCAAAACAGTAAAAGCGTTTGTGCTGCTGAAGCTGCTGAAGCTGAAGCTGCAGCTGCAGAGAGCCTCCTGCAAAGCAGAAAGCAAACGGCGACAACACGCATCACGTCAGACAGGAGCTCCAGAGCGGCTGCAGGAGGAGGCTGAAGAACCGGAGCACTGACGGTAAGGACGGAGCCGAGAGCCCCGTTAACGAGCCTCACAGCGGCGGCTAGCGGGATGCTAGGTAGCCTCTGGTTGATCCGGTGTTAATACACGGAGGGTAGATAGAAAACGTGATGTGAGTGTGTTTGTTTGTTTGTTTGTTTGTGTCTCTGATGGATCAGCTGAGGCTTTTTCAGGCTGTCTGTGTTGGGACAGGAGGAGGAGGAGGAACAGGAGGAGGTGGTGGTGGAGGAGGAGCAGGAGGAGTGATAAAGATACTGCAGGGATGAAAAGGTTATAAATCACCACCAGACAGAAATATGACCTGAGGATGGTAAACTACAACCTGCAAATAAAAATAAATAAAAGTAAACAGGAGATTTTTGTTTGTTTGTTTGTGAAAGTGAAACAACAGATGAGATTTTGTATCAGAACAGAAAAAAGAAAAAGGGATAAAAAGCTAAAAAACTGACAGAAAACTCATATATAATGTGAAGGGTTTTAACATATGTGCTATAAGAAGGTCATATTTAGTTATAAAAGACCAACAAGTCACAAGAAACTGCAGAAATGCCAAAGATATTGGCAGATATTGAACCATTAGATATTGAACCATTAGATATTGAACTATTAGATATTGATCGTGGTATCAGCCTGAAGTTGACTCTACTATACAGCAGCTATAGTACAACAACAACTATAAGTCTTCATGTTAAATAAAAAGATTCACAGATATACTGTGAACGGTAGCTGGGAGATGAACTCACAAACACATAAAACATATTCATCTAATAACATTATTCATTCATTCATTCATTAATCATAATCCTTGTTTGTTCCTTGTTTTGCATTTATTTACATATTTATTGCTGACTCTGTACTGACGAGTGTTTTTTCTGATGCCTGCAGCATTGCTTGTAACTTAAATGGAAAACTGTTAGAAATGCTGCAAAGAAGTTTAATTTAAAATCATTTAAATGAAAAACGTGTCAAAGGTCGTCCTGATATAAATAAATATTCACCTTCCTGATGGTTTGTTGTTGGTTGTAATGCAGAGTTTTACTGCTTTATCCAAAAAAAACACTGAATTATTGTGACGTTGTGGCATAAAAACTATAAATCTTAAAGATGTTATCGTAACAATGTTGAAATCAGTTAAACGGGAGCTCATCAGTCAGCTGACGTCAGCCGCTCAGTGAAGTATTGACGCATGTTTGTCTCCGAGAGAAAGTCAAGTGTTTGTCTCACTCTGTGTTTGATGGACGTCTTCCTCTGTTTCCTCAGCAGCCATGGAGACGGATGGAGAGCAGAACCAGCAGGGAGCCTCGACCAATGGGAGCGCAGCATCCGGGACGAGCTCCCGCCCCTCTCCCATGAACTCCATGTCTCTGTATGAAAGACAGGCGGTGCAGGTGAGAGAGTCAGTTTTGTCAAAAAATATAATTAAAATGAAAAAAAATCATTAAATCTTTATATTTTCTGTGCTGACTCGGCATACCTGTACCAGTAATAAACAACAACAAAATAAGAGCAGCAACATGTTTCTGTTCATTTATCTGTGTTGATAATAAACAGTGACGTTGTGTTTAACTCTTAGTGTCTATATTTGGGATTCGTGACACGGTGACCAATCACATCGTGTCTTTTGGTTTTTCAAGCGTGCATCTCTTTCACTCAGAGGATACGGAGACGCAAACCTGAGTCTAACCAGGAAGTTAAAAATGGTTAAATTCAGCTTGTTGTACATCCTTTGTTTAACTTTGTCAGGGAGACAAACGTGTTTGTGGAGACGAGAGGCACACAGAGGAAATGCCTGTTTGTCTTCATAACTTATGATTTCTGTGTGTCGTGATGGACAGACAGTGATGGAGAGAGCTGGAGGAAGACTGCTGGTTTGATGGAGCCACCCGGTACAGCCGTTTGTCTTCGTCACCCAGCGCACCTCAACTTATTACAGCTCGAGCCTGTGCTCATACATCAGGCATCTGGCAGGAGGCGTCCCTCCCTCCCTCCCTCCCTCCCTCCCTCCCTGCTTTCTCTCCTCTAATCTTTCATTTTTCATCATACTGTTCTGCCTTTTTACCTCCCAGGTCTCCACATTTGTCTCAATACTTTCTTCTTTCCTTCTAAATCCTCTTTTAATTGTTTGCCTTCATCCTTTCCATCTCTCTTTCTCTCCATCATCCTTTATCCGTCCTTCTTTTTCATGTCCCCCTTCCTGCTCTCTCTTCCTTCAATCGCTTTGCTGCCTCTTGATTTTTCATCTTTCTCCTCTCCCTCGCTCCAGGCCCTGCAGACGTTACAGAGGCAGCCTAATGCAGCTCAGTACTTCCAGCAGCTGATGCTACAGCAGCAGATCAACAACGCCCAGCTGCAGAACCTGGCTGCTGTGCAACAGGTAAAGGTGTGTGCATGTCATGTTGTTTAATAATATACTGCGCCTGAATTTATATTTTTATAAGTGGGTCACATATATCTAAAAAGACTAAAATGAGAAAACGCATTATAGTTGATAAATAAAAAAAAACAAAATAAACAGCCGAACAAACCAAAGCAGCTCCTCTCCTCTCCTCTCCTCTCCTCTCCTCTCCTCTCCTCTCCTCTCCTCTCCTCTCCTCTCCTCTCCTCTCCTCTCCTCTCCTCTCCTCTCCTCTCCTCTCCTCCCCTCCCCTCCCCTCTCCTCTCCTCCCAGGCTACTCTTGCAGCCAGTCGTCAGTCGAGTCCCTCCAGCAGCAGCTCTTCTCAGACCACCAGCACCACAGCTGTATGTACTTTGACACTTTCCCCCCTCAAATGACTCCTTAAATAATGCTTTAAAGTGACATGAAAATGACTCACTGTTATATTTCAGGCCAGTGTAACATCTGGATCAGGATCCAGTACCAGCAGCCGTCCTATGGGCGCCTCGGCAACGTCCACTATCAGCCAATCAGTGCTGCTGAGTGGGGCGGCGGGAGGACAGGGACAAATGTATCTGAGGGTGAGAGAAACAAGCATTGAGCTTTGAAGATGGTTTTATTTGAGTCACATTATGTCCTCCAGGGTCGTACCGTCGGGCCGATACTCGCTGCATACTCGACACCAGTATCCGTTTAGTATCGTGTCTTGATGAGTGTCTTGTCCTGCAGGTCAACCGCTCCCTGAGGGCCCCCATCTCCTCGCAGCTCATCTTTATGCCTGGCAACACGGCAACGGCTGCTGTGGCAACCCTCACCCAGCAACCCCAGGCTCAGCAACCGCAACAGGAAGTGACACCAACTTCCACATCCAGCAGCCAATCAGATAATGATCAGGTTTGTGTTATTGTGTCTTTGTTACACGACATTGATTCCTTGCCTGGCACCATCTCACACATGTATTATCCTCCTCCTCCTCTTCCTCTCCAGGTGCAGAACCTTGCCATGAGAGGTGTGTCCAGTCCCAAAGGTGTTGGTGTTAAGACTGAAGCCCCAGAAAGGAGTGACTCAGGTAAAGAGGAAAGACACGCTGCTCACTTCACGACTTTAAATGTTGATGTTAGCCACTTTAAAGCAGCTTATAGACGAATCTGTTTCTGTAGGGTTAAGGTTATAAATGTCATAAAGACCAACCTGTTTCTGTTTCCGTTTTGTCGTCTTTTTCCAGCAGCCTACTCTCTGGTCCAGCCCTCCCACCAGTCAAACCCCCAGTCCCCCTCTAAGCCAAACCAGCCTCAGCCGCCTCATATCAAGATTCCCACCTACCCTCAGCCCACCAACCTCAAAGCCCACCCCGTCTCCTCCTCTGGTGCCTCGTCGTCGTCCTCCTCCACCTCCTCCATCCCTCTCTCCCAGCTCCTGCTTCACGGAACCCGGACCCTCACCACAGTAACCACATCTCCCACAGCAGGGCACACCTTGGTCCTGACGTCAAACGCGGCATCCCAACCACACGGCTACCCGGTCGGCACGACGATCAAACCCGCCGTCAACGCTCAGACTCTGGTGGTGCAGCCTCTGCAGAAGACTTCACTCGGCGCTGAGAAATCGGGCCACGGCAACGGACCCATCCCCATCCAACCCAAAACTCTGCAGGGCCTCCGCCTGCCTCTCCAGCTGCCTTCCAGGAACCCTCCTCCCATCCTGCCCGCTCCGCCGGCCGCCAGCAGCTCCGCCCAGCCACCACACATCCCAGTTCAGATCGTGGGCGCCAGGCAGAGCACGCTGGGAAACGCCCAGGCTCTGGCTCTGGCCCGGGGCAGCTGTAGCCAGGACGGCGCCACCGTCCTCACCAGCTCGTCCAGCCTGCTCACCATGGTGGCATCCATCGCTTCCAGGGAGGGCGGGGTCATGGGCAGAGGGGTGGGGCTAAAGACCCTTCAGTTGCCCCAAGAGGCTCCCCCATTGGCCCAGGTCTCTCAGGTGCATCCACAATCTAATCAAAGCTCTGCACCGAGTCAGAACGGACCCTTGGCTTCGAGCCTCGCCTCCTCCCAACCCTCCGCCATTTCTTCTCCTCCCCCCTCTCTGTCTCGATCAGCCCTCTCCCTCCCCTTAGCAGCAGAGGAGCAGAGAGGAGCGGCTGCTGGTGTGACCACCAATGGAGACTCAGCAGGAAGTCCGACACCACAGGTGAGCTGCTGTAATATATAAGACAATATATGAAATGTGCTGTTAATTAGTGTTTGATCAATTTATACTTTGGTTTTATTTTTTGTAGGGAAAGCAGATGACAGGCTCACTTAAACGGAAATCAGACTCCAATTCAGCTAATGATGAAGATGGCCCCTCCCCCCCACAGCTCCAGCCTGTCAGAGAGCACGCCACAGCGCTGTCGACCAATCCCATCGAAGCAGGTGACAACAACAACAACAAAGATACACGTAAAGCTCCCAAGTTCATAAAAGTGTGAGAACTGTAATTTAATCTTCCTACTGCTCCTCCCCGACAGTCCCTGCTGCTCCTCCTCCAGCCTCCTCCTCCTCCTCCTCCTGTCCCTCCCCAGCTCTGTCAGTGTCCCGGGGAGGCTGTGCTCAGGGGGAGAGAGCTCCTCCACCTCAAGCGGTGGTTAAACCTCATGTCCTTACTCACCTCATAGAGGGCTTCGTCATTCAGGAGGGGGCGGAGCCTTTCCCAGTGAGTACCTGGGATTTGTAGTTTCTGACTTTCCTACAGGAGACGTGTATTTATTTATTTATTTATTTTCTGCTGTTTGTGTTTGACCAACAGGTATGTGGTCCAGTAAAAGACTCGGCTGGTGAGGATTTAACAAATGACAGTCCGGACACTAATCAATCAGAGACCGTTACCACAGCAACAGGTAACAGCCCAACTCTGAATGCCTTCAAGACATAACTGAGGGTAGAAATTTCAGTTTTGCTTTAAATCAGAATTCCAGGTGTGAAACATGATCAGGATTTCATATCTGTGAAGTTTATGAGATGCACTAACTGTAAACAACAAACAACGGTCATTTAAAATATGAAGTCTCATGAAAATACAGTGAAATTTGATTTTTAAGCATCATACGAAGTAAAATCTCTGTTTATATATATATAAAACATGGAAATGCAGAAACACAAAACAAACAAACAAACAAAAAGTTATACATTTAAAATACTGTAATAATAAGTGTTATGCATAAAACTGAAGCATGACACAGGTTAAAGGCACAGACACAAAAACCTCAAGTGTCCGCTAACTCCATGCTAATTAACCAGTTAACGTTGCCAAATAACGTTACCGTAACGTGAGCGTTGTTTATCTGAGCCGCAGGAACGCTCGCAGGGTTCAATTACAACCTCTGAGGTGGGAATTTTCCATCTCTGACTCAGTAAAGTCGTTTATCTCAATATGAGAATAAAAAAACAAGACCTAAAAACCATCTGAGTGCACGTCCAGTTTGTTTTTTTGATTCAACACATTTATTTGTAGAAAACTTGACACCTGCTGTTTGTCTCTCTAAACTTTCCCTCCTCAGTGCTGAAGTGTGAGTACTGTAAAAACTTTGCTCCCGCCAGCCAGTTCAGAGGCACCAAAAGGTTCTGCTCCATGACTTGTGCCAAGAGGTACTTCAACATGCATGAAATATAACATACATACAGTGAAAGCCATCTTAGAAACAGCCACTGTAGACTGTTACTGAATTACTGCAACATTAATATGTTTTCTTCTTACTTTAAATAACACGTGTGCAACTCTCAGGTGGCTGCAGCTGTATGTTCACAGCATGTGTGTTTTTAGTTTTGTGTTTGAATACTTCAGACAGCATGTGAATTGAATCTGTTTTATGTCAAATTTCAGTGCAGTCTTTTAAATTTGCTCCATAATAAAATGTATTTATCATGTTAAGCAGTATGTTTCACTATAGGAGCAATGCACTGTTTGCATTGTCTGAAACACTTTGCTGTCAGCATATGATTTTACATTTTCTGCTTCTGCTTTGCATTTGTCCCTTTGCCCACTACATGCGTATAGATTATATACCACGTATGGTGCAAAGAGATAAAAACTATGTGTGTTGCTCGTCTTGGCTTCAGTACCGTATATGTCACTCTTTGTCTACGATACAGTATGTATTGGTTCCCCAGGTACAACGTCAGCTTCAGGCAGCACTTCTGCATGCGGCAGGGTCACAGCCAGGCTCAAGATCACGCTGCAGGTCAGGACCAAGGCCAAGGTCACCTGTCCAACTCAGACGAGGAGGGAGCAATCGCCAGACGGAGGGTTCCCCGCAGGACCAGCTCAGAAATAGCCAGTGCCAAGATAGCAGGGAGACCCATACCTGTGAAGGTGAGACATGTTTCCTACATGACTCTCAGTTTAAAATGCGCTCGCTCACGGTTCCTCTGCTCCTCCTCCTCCTCCTCCTCCTCCTCCTCACAGTGCCATTCAGAGTCTAGCCATTCAGAGGAGGAGTCCAGTGTAGAGGAGGACGAAGACGACCCTATGTCCCTCTCGCCCGCGTCCTCAACTTCCTGCCACCAGCCGCCGCCTCCTCCGATCCCGACGGAGAGTTCTGCGCCCAGCTGCGTGACCGCTAACCCCGCCCAGTGGAGCGTGGAGGAAGTGTCACAATTTATTTCCTCGTTACAAGGTTGGAAGATCTTTAAAGTAAAATCCATTTAGTCTCCTTCCTGAAGTCTCACATGCTTCATTCTTTATATTTCTATACTTTTTCCTGATTCCTCTCTCTGTGTCTACTCTTTCTTTTTTTCTCGCCTCCTGCTCTTTTCTTCCCTCTCCGCTCTCACAGGCTGTGAGGAAATCGCCTCTCAGTTCTTGTCGCAGGAGATTGACGGACAGGCTCTGATGCTGCTGAAGGAAGAGCATCTCATGTCCACCATGAACATCAAGCTAGGTCCTGCCCTCAAGATCTGTGCCCACATTAACAATCTGAGAGACTGATGTCAGTGTTTCCATAAGTCCACCGTGTTCAAGTCAAAGTCAAGCCCAGGGCATTTACCCCAAACCTACATGTCCCCTAAAAATACTGTTTGCATTAAAATCATTATTTGCAGTCCATAACGATGCTGAAGAAGAATGCATAGCTGTTCATGAATGTATAATAATTTGCAATGTTAATCAGCAAACGGGGAAAAAGTCTACAGTAACTGCACAGGATTCCCAAATTATACCAGTTATGTGCTAATAGGGCTAAAGTTCTTCTCTCTTTGAGCTAAGCTGTGCTGTTCTTGATACACGTCCGCTAAAAATCTACAAAACAGTCAAAAGTAAAGAATATACTGAAAATACAGACACAGACAAACGCGCTGTTGTTTCATTCACTGTGTCGTGTTGTACAGGAAAAGTAGTTTTGAAGGATTTGCCCAGTTTTAATTTATTCTTTGCTTTTTCCTGAATTTTCTTTCTTTTTTTTTTTTTTTTTTAGAAAATCGCCACAGCTGATTTAAATAATTTCATTTAAGTCTAAACCAAAATTTTTATATCAAGTTAATATCTTACAGTACTATTTTCAAAATGTATTTTGGAGGGAAGGCGCTCAGATTATTAAGATCTTTAAAGTTATGTATGTAAGAATAGGCATAACTTCTAAGTTGTTGTCCTATTGTAAAACTTACAGGGTACAGTGAGAGTACAGGGTACTGGCTGCAGAGACAGACACATACACACACACACATCTCTGTCATTTTTACATCAGAGCACATCAACAGTAGACAAAACCACTGCTGCAAAAATGCTTCAGGAGATTCAGCCTTTTCTACTTTCTGCTTACTTCACTTTCCCTCCTCTGAAATAGAAACTACTCCTGATCTGTAGTTATGTGTATGAGTGAAGGGTAACGCCACGGGCTTAATTTTGTGATTTTGTGTAGTTTGAAGGAAATGCTGACATGATAAGCTGATAATTTGAAGTATCTTTAAGCTGCATTCATGAACAAAACGAGAAAGTAAGTTTGCAGCCACATGGACCTACAGTCGGATGAATGAGTGTGTGAATTGTTGAACCTTAAACTATACTGTAATTTATATTTAAATGCAGATTTGTTTGCTGGACTGCCTTGTTTGAGCTTTTTACTGTAGACGTTTTCTCATGTTATCTCTCCGTGAACCTTGTGGCCTTTCTCACAAGTCTTTTTAATAGGTTTAGGTGAGGATCGTCTGTTTTTTAACTGCTTTTCATACCATTCCTTGTTTTATATTAGTGCTTACTTTTTTACAATTGCTATTTCAAGCGATGACATCTGTTGCCTTTTCCACAACGTGTGACTGAATAGTAGCTGATCAAGGAAACTCGCTGTCTTCCTCATAGCTTTGCCACATAGCGTGTAACTACCAACAGTATTTACCCTTCTAGATAGCTTGTTAGTGACTGTGACTATTACGTTATCATCTGTTAAAAAAAAAAAAAAAAGGATGATAATCTTTGATAGATGTGTGTTTATATTTCACAGTCAGCTCCAGGATTTTGAAGTGTTAAATTAACATGAAGAAGACCAAAAAACAAAAGAAAAGTTGTACAACATTACAAGTGATGCGAGCCACAGTTTCTCAGCCAAATCATTTCTGAAGCATCTGATGTTTGTTTGTTTGTTTTTGTTTGTTTTTTTAATAAAGCAGCTGCTTATTGCTTGCAGTAATCAGAAAAACTACAAAATCTTGGAGTGATTGTTCGGTTAGGAGAGGTTAACAACACTATCATGCAAATAAATAATCAAGGAATTGTTTTAAAACTGGGACTGATCTGATTTTCTTTTTATTTGCATTGATTCCTTTAAATAGTTACCATTAACATGTTTACAGGTTTATTCTCTGCATAGCAACACTTAAAAACAGACAGTCGAGGTTTTGATTTTAGCTGAGTGTATCCTACAGATTCAGGACATGAATGGAAAATTCAGTCTTAAAGAAAGAAGATCTTCTGGGGTTAAGTGTCACATGTTGGGGTGAAAGCTTTGGTTCTGGTTCAAACATTGAGGCCACAGACTCTGACAGGTCTGGGATATACTGCAGCGTTCAGCTATAAGGTTGTTGATTCATAAGTGCCATATTAGCGTTTATACTTCAGGAGCTATAATACATAAATTGGTTCGTGTAACATATATGAGTTTCACCCTGATGGTGGTCGAGACAGGATAGCTGATAGCGTATTGTTCCGGTTGAATAAGGCGGTTTGGGTCAGGAGGCGTCCAGACCTCGTACCAGGAGCAAAGCAGGGAAAATAATATTAATAATAACTGAAGTAGATGGTCAAAATTTTTAGCCTGTCAATATTGATTGTTACCAGCCAATTTAATTTATTTTTTTTTATTTTATTATTTTATTTTATTAATTCAATTTGTTCATTTTAATATTATATATAACTTTAAAGTGCATCCACCCTATTCCCATTTGTTAAATAAAAAAGAAATTACAGTTCACAGAAAAAAAAAATCACATTTACAATCAATATATTACTCTTTAAACTTATGGAAGTGCTTTTTTAAATGTTCTCACAGTATAAACAAGTATAAAACTAGATTTATAAACAACAACAACAGTTCTTTTCCAGCAGGCCTTAGTGGAAAAAAAAGGCAGCAACAGCGCCAATGTCGCCGTGACTGATGACACCTCCAGCCAATCACAGTACAGCATAGTTGTAGGCTTCTCCATATCCCGCCTCCCTCATGTATTTCTCGATGTTCAGTGGCTCGGGCACTCTGAGAACTGTCCTCCCATTGGCTGATTTCTCCCCCGTCCGAAGTATTCGAATTAGCTCCGACATGGAGACCCGTTGCTGCGGGTTCCACTGGCAGCAGGACCTGATGATGGAGTATCTACAAACCAGGTTAAAACCACGTCAAACATTACCAAATAAAACATGTATTTACATCGTTACATCATTTTGATAATGTGCTCACTTATGTGCTACTTTTTGCGGTTGGAACTAGCTAGTTTAACTAGCTAGCTTAACTAGCTGGATTGTGTAAATTGACAGTTAAACCAGTTAGCTAACCTTACTTAACATTAGCTTAAGTAACCCGAGTTTCAGGTTCAGTTTATTTGAAAATTTTAACTTATATTTACAACAAATTATTTGTATTGTGTCCAGTCAAGTAAAGTTATAAAGCTAACAATAAGTTTTTCTTAAACAAGCATTTATATATTTAAACATAACTTAATGTTATAGTGCTTTATTGTTAGATTATATTATGCTAATGTTAAAATAAATCCAGGAATGGCAAGCTAACTGGCTAGCTAATTAACTTTTTTTTTTTATTAGCTTGTGCTTAATGATCCTTTCTACCAAAGGAAGTGGCTAAAAAGTAGCTTTTATTTTGAAAGGTGGTAGGTCAACACTGCAGTTTATTTACTAGTTTGTTATAATAACCACAGCATATAATACATTTTCTTTAGTTACAATCAGAAATAATGTGTTCTTAAAATTAAAATAGCTAACGCATCATTTAGATAGATAGATAGATAGATAGATAGATATACTTTATTAATCCCAAAAACTGGGAAATTAATAAATTAATTAAAAATTATTAAAATTAGTTAAAAAAATGTTTTATTAGTATTATGAGTATTTTTTTCAACAGTATATATGTGAAATGTGTGTTTTTAATCTTGTCTTCAGCAATACAAGAACTGTGTCTAAGTCAAATAAATTCACATAATGTCATATTAATGCCTTAATTGACACAGTTAATTTCTAGTTCTAACTAACATGCTCTGTTGTTCTTACAGTGAGTTGGAGCAGGAGGACGGTCGATCCAGGTGTTTTCCTCTTTGGAGATACTGCAGGAGTTCAGTGGCCATTAGCTGAGCAAACGGTGGGTCACCTGTAAACATGGACGGACGGTAATAGATTGAAGTTTTCAGAAGTTATCAAGTGCAGTTGTTGTATTGTATGAATTTGTTAAATAATTCACTAAAGTGGTTCTTGGTGTTTATACTGATGTGGGTTCAGGGTTCATATGTTATGTATGTTATGCAGATTGCTATGATTTAATAAATAAACCACCAGGTATGTCCAGACCTTACCCAGTGTGATCATTTCATAGAGCAGGATACCAAAGGACCATCTGCCACAAGGAAAGAAGAGTTAAAGAAAGGACTTTTACACAAGTTAGTCAACGACTTAAAATGATTTGGATTAATAATCAGTCTATCTCCCATTTTATTAAACTGACTGCGACATTTCAGTGACTTTTTCTATTTATCTTTGTGACATTATTTAATATTCTCACTGAGGACTCGGACACTCACACGTCGCTGCTCTGCTCGTAAACACTCCTGGCCAGCACTTCGGGTGCCTGCCACTTTCTCAGCTCCATGTCCTCCACTTCGCCCGGCGAATCGGGCTGCGTTCGCCTGCGGTAGGTGGAGCCCAACCCCCACAGCTTTGCTGTCAGATCTCCACCAACCAGAACACTGTGAGCTCCTACGTTACCATGAATGCAGCGCTGACTGTGCAGGTACTCCTAGAAGATATTCAGATGAAGGATGCTGCTTTTAGGACCTGACCGAAATTACAATGATACTACAGAAATCATGACAACATCAACCACAATATAACTGCACACATCACACCACAACATTGACATTATACTCTGTTTAACTGAGACTTTAACTAAGAGGCTTTAGCTCATTTTTGCCATAAAATACTAATAATTAGAACTCTGATTGTAGAGACAAAGTGATCAAATCATTTTCATAAATACAGTATTTAGGTCCATGATGTAATGAGAGAAACCAACCAGTGCAGAGGCCACCTGTCCCGCCATGATGAAGATCCTCTTCTCTGTCATGTCATATGATGTCTCAAACCCAGAGTTATCCTTCAGTGTAAGAAAAGGGAAAACACATTAATATTTTTCTCCCTTTCACCTCATTGTTTATGTTTTCTCTCTACGCTGCCGCCACACTGGAACATGAGTGTGTCACTTATAACAGAAGTAGATGAATATTCTGTATCCGTCTCTGGATGCTGGTTTCTCTCTCTTTCTGTAATGTGATATATTGCCCTATACTGCCCCTCAAAGGACTACATCAGTAATTACTTTATCCACACTGTAGTTTTTGTGTTCTTCAGCTGAATAGAGGCTCTTAAGATAGAGGATATATTGTAAAGCCCTCTGAGGCAAATTTGTGATACTGGGTTATGCAAATACAGTTCTGTATCTGCTCTTTAAATAAGCCTTCAGCCTTCAAACTCACAATCTGATTCTGTAATTTTGTTTTACACCGATAAAGCTCCTCTGTGATACTCAAGTTTAAAAATAAACTGGACTGTAGGTAATAGATTACTGTACCTGTCTACATCTCCACAGGAAGCCCCGCAGGTCCCTGTGCTGCAGTTCCTCCACAACTGTCACAAGGGGCAACTGCACTGAAACCACACCCAGCAGTGCAGGTAGGTAGGGGTGTGGCCCCAGTCCAGATACAAAGGAAGCAAAACCTAAGAAATGCTGCTTCTCGCTGCTGTTTGCTGTATCTGTGGAAAAGGTTGGAGGTTACAAACAACCTGCTTCCTAAACACAAACAAACACTGAACTTTATATGAAGTGAAACCAGCTGCATAAAACAGTTTAAAACTCTAGTATCTATAAACTGCCTATTTAGCAGCTCGTGTACCTTTCAGCACCCGCAGGATGACGTCCCTGTTGTCCATGCGGGCTCTGTAGAGGGTGATTGTGTCATTCGGTTTGATGGAGAAGGACAGTGGCAGGGCGGTGACCTGGCTGAAGGCTCCATGGTGTCTGTCTGTGGACATCTGTGGTACTGCAGCAAGAGGGGGCGCTCTATTCAGCTGCACATGTTGAACTGACATTGGCAGCTCCTCATGTTCCAATGGGTTTATCCCAGGGGGCGCTATAGAGGCAGAACAGAGAATAGTGACAGATCCATACTGTATATGGACTTCTTGAGTTACTTTGTAAAGTAACAGGAGCAGAAATAAGGTGAAAAACATCTTGACTGAATCTCTTTGGTGTTTGACACCAACGTGACGGATCTGAGCTCACCATCGACGCCCTGCAGGTGTTGTCTGCGACTGTTCCTCTGCGTGCGTCTGTGTGACGAGCCGTTGTAGCGTTGAGGCGTAGTGGTCAGCTTCTGCTTCCGTTTAGGACAGTACCTCATGAAGAAGATGCCCAGTAAGGTGACCAGAGAGGCGAAGAGGAGCAGTGTAGGGACGATAATCACCGCCTGCTGATGCTCCCGGATTACTGACAGAGAGAAGGGGGCGGGGTCATGTATAAATGTCAGATCCACGCTACGTTGTACCCGGTTCATTGTATCAGACCCGTGTGTTTGTTGTACTTGAGTTCAGACAGTAAGTTGTGTGGCTTGTTTTGGTTTCAGAGTCCTGCTTTAGGACACTTTGATGAATATGTTGTCTGTTCTTGAAGGATGTTCTCTCTTCAGATCAACCTCACTTGTTGCTACGGTGTTGACATGTTGATATAGAGCTCATCAGGAAAATCAGGATATGTTAAAGCTAGAAAATGACCTCTTAAATCTGTTTTATTGTCTTTATTCCTGTAGTATTTTCACTGTTCGTTGCCGTGCTCACTAATTCTGCCTTACTTGGCTGAAACAACTTTTGTCCTGCTGCATTGTTAACATAACACAATACGTCTGAGGTGACTCATGACATGCAGAATAAAAGGTTTAGACGGCACTGATCCTTAAATACTCATCAGTTTCGACACCATACCTGAAATGTTTTATCAGCATATTAATAACTGTAAAATATAGAAATTAATAAGTAAAGGAGGATTTTATTTATGACACATGATTTTACTCCTTCTTTTTATATTTATGTATTCATTCAGTTATGATTTTCATTTATTTATTCACTGAAAACTCCACAGCAGATTGTGAAAAGGCGAACACACCTTTACACAACATTAGCTATAAAATCCATCATCTTACACACCTGCTGTTCAAATCCTCAAGTGAATATTTGCTGTTAGGACGAAACTAAAAAGTAAAAGCGCTGGTCTGTGTGAACATTGCACTCTGGTTCTGGCACATTTTTAGGTGTGTGGGATAAGCATTAATCATGTCTTTAAAGACTTGCCTTGAGCTTGAACGTGCAACATTTTAGGTAATCGTGTAAATAAGCATGCTTTTAACAAATATTTACCTTAATTACCTGGTTTAGGTTCAGTATCTAATAGAAACCTGAACGATGGGAAAAACACGTTACTCCAGGTATTGTTGACCATTTTCTGATCAGGATGGCATAATAATTAATCTGATTCCAGTGTTAAATTTGACATAATATTGATAATTAGATTGAGGACTTTAAATCTTTGGTGTCACTTTACTGAACCAAACACTTGCAGGATAAATTTATTTATTTATAAAATATGTCTGGAGTGAATCTGTAATGAAAATACATAGCAGACAGAGAACTTTTCTACCAGCTAATACATGTAATTAGGAGACGTTACTGTAGGAAAGGAGAAACGGTAGAAGACGGTAAAACAGCAGGAAGAGAGAGACTGTCACTTACTACACAGGTTGTCGTCTGATGCACACAGATCATCGGCCGTGGAGTTGGATGACATGCTGGAGAGAACCGTAGATAGATCAGCATTACCTCGACTCAGCAGCAGCCCTAAATCCTTTAAGCTTTGATGGAGCGCTGCAATAACTGTATACAGCAGCTGGTTCAGAGTTTAACTGGACTCAACGAGCTGAGCACACACAGATGCAAACTGTCAGTCATCAACATTTACAGAATCATTTTCTTACAAAGCAAATAGAAACTGTGACCTTTGTTTTGTTCTTTTTTTATCTGGGCTCGCTAGCAGATCTAAAAAGGCAGCGCTCGGTTACCTGCTATGTGTATTGTTATCAGGTACGTAGATAATAAAGGAGCAGGGATCAGCAGCGAGGCGTAAGCTGCAGATACACCACGCGCATTTCAACATTTCCTTTCAACTGGTATCTTATTTCATTTCATCTTTGTGTACAGTGTGGTTTGTCTTGGAGCCAAATAAAACATGGTAAACACATGTACATGCACCTGTTGAACACGTGTTGACATATTCTCTTTCTATATAAGAAGCTGATCAATTTTTATGGAAGATTGTGAGTTTTTAGAGAGAGTTAAGGATCATTTTTTCATTGTATGTTATAATAGCTACTGCATGTAACTAAAAGGGAGTTAGTGTTGCTAATCTAGTCACATGTATGCAGGTGAATTACTGAATATATGATGTATTTTTACAGTATTTGAACCTGACTACTCCTTATATAAGCAGGTATCAATATAACTACATGGGAAACATGAAGTTACATGAGTAGTGAGTCTGTACCTGTATGCAAAATATCCTCTACACGCATGTGAGGTGTATGTTTGAACTCGCTCACACCAGTATTGATCCATCTTAAATGATGCAGCCGAGCCTCCAGGTTTAACCAAAACCTCCGTTAACCTTTAACGTTATTTATAAGAACGCTCTCACAGCACATTATTCATTATTTATTTACCTTTTTCTATGATTAGTTTGCAGGTTGTCGATTAATAATATTTAGATAGATATAATATTTGCATTTCCTACCTCATCCTCTTCTGTTTCACCAAACACACTTAAACATACTTGATGAACATCACAGGCGCCACATTCAACAACAACAGTCACTCTGCAGTCCGACGTGTGTGTCAGTAATGCATCGTCATCCTCACAAAACAAGGAATGTGTTTATTTATTATTATAAAGTGTAATCTCATTGTGACACATGTACACACACACACCCTCAACATGTCACACTGTAATGAAGTAAGTCCATTTTCACGCGTTCACACACACACATGCAGCACTGTTAACCTTTGCTGTCAACCATCCATGATGGATGTTGCTCAACCAGTTTGTCTGCATCGCTCCCTGACTTTCACACACGTCAGTGACTGCGTGAACTCACACCTACATACACAACAAAAGACACACAACGCGCAGGCATCCTGTGAAAATGCGCTGTTAAAAACACACAGACGTCCAAGTAAATACAGACACAAACTAAAACGGTGCCGTCAAAACACATTAAAAGTTTTGCAGCAGAAGGCACCAAAACAATGTTCACATACCTGCTCTTGTCTCACCTGGCCGCCCCTGTTGGACTCGTCAGGTGTCAGATTCTGTTTGCTGGCCGCATCCAAAACATGTGGCTTCTTCTTCATAACACATTTTAAATTCAAATCCAGCCTGTCAGTGTCCACGCTGTCCCAGCCATGCTGCAGTACACGGTGATATTCACAGGTACACAGATGCAGTACATTTCTACTGAAGACACTGCTGCTGTCAGTGTCTCTGTTTCTATCTTGCAGCACAGTGGTTTAAAATCTGACTCTACCTCACCTCGACCACACCCACCCCTCCAACACTTTTATCTCCAGCATGCAGCTCGCAGTCCGTGTGTGTGTGTGTGTGTGTGTGTGTGTGTGTCACGGTTCATGTGGTTTTGAGTGTGCACCAGTTATCCTAATTGCTCACTATACTGTATTTGTCAGCATGACTATGATATAATTTCAAGTGTTAGGAAAGTATTTTTTAGTGTTACACTTGTCTGCTTGCTGTTATTGTGACTGCATTGTGGCTAAAATTAAACAATTTTTACGTCATGATCTTAATTATTAGTTTACATGCATCTGCTATAATCAACTCTATATTGTCCATTTAATAACCAAACGTCAAAGTACCCAGATGTAATAAATCGAGTAGATGTTCTCAGAGGTTATTGGCTGGACGTACTGAACGTTCAGCGTTTATTTACTAAGAAACACCTTGGTTTGATATCTGATAGGTGTGCCTACGGGTGTATTTGTGCGTGGCCTGAATAACCATGTGTTAACACACCCATAGACACTGATAGCAGAACTACAACTGATTCAACGATGCATTTCCAAACAGGAGCCGTTTGACCTTTAGTCCTGTGTTTGCTCCTGTCTGATGCCTCAGTGTTGGTCCTCTCTCTGTGTTATCATGTAAACTGGTCAGAGACACAAACAAACAAACATATGTTAAATCCTCCGTACTCTTCTACGGCAAGCCACACTCGGGTTGGATAACATGGATTTTCCTCCGATTTCTGACATATTTGGCGCACATTTTTTGATATTAAAATATTGTAATATGACTTATGTTACAGATGATGGACACACACATAAAAAAGGGAAAGAAGAGCCGATTAAAGGAAGAATCATCAGGAAATGTGCGTACAGGTAGACGTAGTTTAGGGATGAAAGGTGTGGAGAAATACTCGAGTCACCTGGAGCACATGTAGCTGATCGAATTGGATCATTAAATGCAATTTCCCACACCGGGAATTGAACCCGGGCCGCCTGGGTGAAAACCAGGAATCCTGACCACTAGACCATATGGGACTGTTGTTGCTCCTCCTTAACAGACACACAGTCTGTTTACCTGCCTGCAGGAGCTTAGATCCCACCCACGTCCATACAGGTGCTCTAACTATCCAGCA
This sequence comes from Pampus argenteus, assembly GCA_036937835.1. Lineage (NCBI taxonomy): Eukaryota > Metazoa > Chordata > Actinopteri > Scombriformes > Stromateidae > Pampus > Pampus argenteus. Next base: position 19,081,960 of record CM072879.1, read on the forward strand.
GGAATTTCTCTTTTTAAATGTTGATCAATCGTGGAGCAAAATGTTGAATATTTACTGTTCAGATTCACTGCTGACTTCTACTTGGACAGTTAGCCTGCGGTTGTGTCAGGGTATCCCCAGCTGGAGCCAGTTTACACCATGTCAAAATATGCGTGTGCGTGTGTGAGAGAGAGGATCCATGCATGTGTGTGTGTGTGTGTGTGTCCAGAGCGGTCCTGGTAATGCTGAGACACACGGTGAGCGGGTGGGTTTATTTTTGGGTCAGTGACAGTGTGTCAATGGCCGCAGATGCGTCGGAAAGGAAGGCTCTGAGATACAAGCAGACCCTGGTCAGTGTCCGACTGTCTCTGTCCTCTTCTTTCTCTCTCTGTGTGTCTCTTTCTGTCCTTCTCCGTCCATCTGTTTGTCTTTTTGTCAGCGTCTCAGGTTTCTGTCTGATTTCTATGTCGTGTGTCTTCAGTTTTCTTGCATGACGCACCTGTATTAGCAGTGCAGACTTCATGTGCATGGATGGAGCCTGTCTAACTTTCTGTGTATGTGTGTGCGTGTCTATCTATAACCCGCATGCATGTGTGTGTGCGTGTATGTGCGTGTGAGTTTTGTAGGCATGGTGAAAACCAATTAGCTGATGTATAACAACAGGGTCACGCAACAGGTGCTTAGACACTGTGCACCTCCTTCACCCCTGTTCTTGGCATGCACATTAACACGTGCACACACACACACACACACACTTTCTCACTGTGCTGCTGTTTCCTACTTTCTCTGCCGGCCACCTGTTTGCTTCCCTTTATGCGCCTCATTTCTTAAGCTGCGGTTGGATTTAACACATGTAGATCCGACTCCTGTGATGTGTAAGTGTAACGCTGTGTGTGTGTGTGTGTGTGCCTGCATCCATGTTTCCTTGCATGTGACGTGTGTGTGTGCATTTGTTTTTGTGTGCTGTGGGTGTGATTGTGTGTGTCCATCCATGCGTGTTTTTAATACATTTGTAGTGGTGATAATCTCCACCGTTCATGTTGTTACACGTATGTTTTGGAATAAGACAACATTCATTTTCACTCATGTGGAAGATGTTAGAAACACGTCTATAAGCGTGAAAAAAAACACATTTATACAATAAAACATTAATTTTATTTTTTAAGACATAATCGTCTCAGGTTTTGAATAATAAATACTAATTTAGAGTTCTAGTATTTATGAAATTATCATGGTAAAATATATACAATAATAGAGCTTCCTAATATGAAAAAAATAAATAAATTAATTGCATTTATAATAGTGTCATATAACATTGTCTGCACATTTACAAACAAAACATAGCAGAATCACATATAGATAATTCATTTTTAAATTAAAGCGTTAAAACAAAACAATGATTCCCACGAAAATAAGGTAAAGAAAAAACTACTAGACGATAAAAGACGACGTCATAAATCATAAAAGTCTTCTTGTCCTTTAGAAAATGTTTTAACGTGTGTACTGTAATCATAAAACTCAGTATCGCAGGTTACTTTGGACACTCTTCTTAAACATTGCGGCGATGTAACTGTATGATTGGACCGTTGACGTCTGTCTAATATGAAGCTAAATTAAATATTTTAATAAATGTTCTGCATTTCACAATCTGGCAAAGTTCATGTTAGAAACGTTGAACGATCTTAATATTTGTTGTACGCGGTGAATCTTTCTGGAATAAAGGTGTAATCCTCTCTAAAACATGGAAGGACTCCCCATACAGCTGCAAAGCCTCCGCGGTGTTGATTGGCTGGTATGTGAGGACTAGTAATCATGGCGACCTACAGATTGTTGTTGAAACCTTACACCTATGGGTAGTCGAGGCAACGCAAAGTCATCTAACCTGTGTGAGTGACCGTGGTAACCCTCATGTTTACACTGACATCCAGGGCTTGCTTGCTTTTATATGTTCCTGTTCACGTGTTGTGATCATGTGGTCGTTTTGGTCCACAGACTAGACTGACATGAACAACCACAATCAATGAGTAGAAACATATAATTAATTCACTTATCTGCCATAAAGACGGCACACGTGGCCGGCGAGTTGGCAGTTATGTAGAGAGCGTACGGAGTTAAACCCTTCGCTATTTTAGAAGAAGACCTTCATATGCATTAAGTTTGACTTTAAATGACACACACTCACATTCAGCTGCACACGTGTAGCTCTGAGCTACGCACACGTCAAATGATAGAGGTCCATTTCTGATTAATACTCATATCATTTTATCCACATTACTGATGGTTATTTGTCGTGTAGTTATTAGTAATTAACAGGTTGTATTATAAAGCAGATAGAGATATAAAGCTCAGTGGTTTACTCTCAGTAATGTAACAGCATACTGTTTATTAATTCAACCCTGATCGTTATTATCAGCATGTTAATGACTGTCGATCCTTCACGGTCCAAACAGCCTTCATCATGACAGATTTAATTATATGTGTCTGGGTCTGGGGTCTGGATCTGGATCTGGGGTCTGTGTCTGGGGTCTGGGGTCTGGGGTCTGGGTCTGGGTCTGTCTGGGGTCTGGGTCTGGGGTCTGGGTCTGGGGTCTGGGTCTGGGTCTGGTTCTCTGTCTCCACTCTGACCAGGTGGATAAAAATGAAAAATATTACATAATTTCCCTGCTTGTTGTGAGGCGTACCATTAGTAATGCTATATGATATTTGTGTTATCATATAGAGTATGAGGATGTGTGACAGGTATAATCTGAGTTATATCCTGATATTTGAGGACATATTTTTACATAACTTTACATACTTTATGTCTTTTCCAATTTTATGAGCATTTCTTCTAAACATGATTTTTAAATATGGTTAAATACGATGAATTTTCTTAATCTAAATCTGTGATTGGTGTTGAGTGGGGCTGCAGTGATTAAACTGCATATTATTTTATTAATCAACTAGTCATTTTTATCCATAAAAATACCTGCTAGAGTCAAAGGCGACCTTGTAAAATGTCTTGTTTTGTCCAAAACCCAAAGATATTTCATCTTCTGTCATATATGTCAGAGATAAGATTTGAGAAGCTGCCACCAGCAGGTATTTGGCATTTTGACTAAAATTATTATTCGACTGTCAAAATGGTTGATTAATTTTCTGATTCATTGATTAATCGACTAATCGTTGCTGCTCCAGTGCTGATGGTACTTCTCCCGTAACGTATGTCCACGCTGGGTGAAACTACAGTTTTGGGAACCTGTTTGGGGCAGTTTATCCTTCCTGTTCACAAGTACATGATGGACCAGGAGACAGCTGAGAGAGAGAGAGAGATAGACAGGGAGAGAGAGGGAAAAAAGGGGGATATGATGAGGCTTTGAAAGGTACACTAATGGTGAGAGAGAGGGAACGAGGTGCGGGGACGTGTAATGAGGAATATTGGATCACACCACTACTAAATTTAGCCGAGAGTAGAGTTTCACCAGCAAAGAGAGAGAGAGAGCGAGGGAAAGAAAGGAGGAGAACGAGGAGTACAAGTGATTAATGCAGAGTAGAGTTTCACTGGTGGAAAACAGGAAGGAGGCGCTTAGAGGTAGATATCAAACAACACGACATGTCGGAGGTCCCACTGTCCTGATCAGCTGACTGCGTTTCCACATAAATGACTTGTCCAACAGAGAAGATTAACTCATGTAGTTTATTACAGTAGATAATATCTGCTCTGTGTTGTTATTATAATAATAATAATTATTATTATTATTAATACCTATTATTGGATTATACAAAACATGTTTGATGAGCATTTGACTTTTTTTTTTTTTCTTTTTTTTTCGTCGAGCACCGTGCAGTATTTTAATAAGTTGTCACTGTTATATAATATAATCTACTGTTTATGACACATGGAAACACTACAAGTAATTAGAAGTATGTAAATGGTGGGCTTAGGCTTTTCATACCATCGCAGCGTCCTGGCATTTTACCGGGTTATGATGGTATTATGATGTAATGAACCGCTGTAAAAGCTGAGCTGCTGGTTGTTTGAATCATTGTATAACGACAACGTTGTGTGTTTAATTTGCATTTTAATCTAATTAAACAATTGCTGGTTTTAAATATGTCCAGCCCATAGAATAATGAATAGAGAAATAAGCATCGTAGATTCTAGATTTGTTGATGTGGCAGATTTGGACACAGTTAAAAAAAATAAAAATAAAAAAGTTGTTTGTTTTTGAGCTCCTTATCAGTGGTATCAGTGGTCAGTCCGGTGTCCGTTTCTACAGTAGCGATGTCAGAGGACGAGGCAGAAAAACACGTTACACCAGCCTTCAGAAACCCACACAGGTTAAACTGGACTAACACAACACTTTTAGGGCTGACTCACTAGAAACAGACTTTAAGGCTACAATGCAACACGAGTACTCTCTCCATTAAAAAAGAGATGTTGATCTCTGACGTTGTGAACATTGTTTTCAAACGTAAAATAGCATATTATATTCGGGACATCGCAGGTAAAGGATGAGCTTACCACCAATAGAGACTGACCTCTAGTGGCACGTACCGCATCCTACAATACATCACCTCAACACAGCATCAGTTTAATAGAAAGAGGTTTGTATGATGCAAAAAGAGAGATAATCTTGTGCAAATGTACATTTATAGAGACGAGGCTTGAAGACAAAACAGAAAAGTTTTTCAGAGCCGTTAACATGAAAACGAATCTTTCTTTACAATGCTAAATTAGCATTAGCGAGAACAAATCCAGTTTGAACAATTGAAAACTAACACGTAAATCATTCTAGTGTTAAGTTATTAGAACGCTACCATAGACTGTATAAAAATAATGGACGTAACCACGGCGACATATCACCCATTGGTTCGTAGACTCCTGTTTTGAAACCTTGAGTTTGCTTATTTAACACATTTACAGTCTATGGTTAACTGTGACAATGCTAATGCTATGTGCTAATGCTGAACAAACAACCAAAATGTTACAATTAAATTTCACGAACTGAAAACACAGTGTGATAGTGTGATCGCCCCCTGCTGGCCATTAGAAAGAATGCAGGTTTAAGGCACTTTGGATTCATTTCAGATCCTTTGAGCATCTTTTTTGAACCAAGTTGTGCAAATCTCATGTACAGTTGCTCGGATTGTCAGAACAATGCTGCGTGTTGTAACATTAAACACAAGCAGCCCTCCAGCGAGTCATTGTTAGCTTCTATTATTTGAGTCTGTGCTGGCATCCTGTTACAGCACATTGTGTATTAAAGCTCCTCAAGTTTCACTGATACATTGACTGGCATCCCCCAGAACCACATGTACGCGTGTCTAAATCCATCCATCCATCAATCTGTCCGTCCATGAACCTGCCAAATGAGAAGCTGTTGAAAGGTTACCGCCTGCACGTCCAAAGTGTCAGCACCAGACACAACTTACCAGTCTGTCACTTGTATTCCTGGAGTGCTATTGTCTGCTGTTGATGTACTAAGAATATATATCAGCCCTGGTCGAATAGAGAACTGCTGCTTCTGTATCGTCGTTTTGCGTATTTTACAAAGCATGGATGCCATGTGTGTATTATGTCTTGGATTGCTACTTTCGTAGTGTGTATGTTTGGTTTTATGCACATCCTGCAAACAAATATCCTTCTTGGATAATGATAAATCCCTGACAGAAACTTTATTGACATTTATGTGTATAGAATGAATCAAAATGAAACCGTAGCCTCTTTTTTAACGACGTGCTGACCTCTGGTTTTCTTACATAATAGCCTTATTGATTCAGGAGAAGGACAAAGTAAATGAAAGAGGGCTTCGCCTACTGAAGGGGGCTGAGATGTTTGTGCAAGTGAGAGAGAGAAAATTAATCTCTTCCCCAGCAGTTTTCATGGAGTCTGTCCAGAGGTGATAAATCTAGAAGCAGAGCCCATGTTTCCTCTTCCATTAGAGCTGTTTGGGTCGCCACGTGGTCCAGTCTATTTTTAAAATAAGCCCTTCTCTGCCAGGGTGCTAGCAGGAGAGTACTATCACACTCCATACTCTCAGGAACTACTTGAACATGTTTATGTCTAATGAATGACTGTTGCGGATTAATGGATTGGTTTACTGATTGATCAATAGCTCTATGGGGAGTACCAAGAGAACCAAGGAGGCTCCGGCAGACGAGAGGCCACGCGCCTGCTGACCGAGAGACAGATCAAGAAACATGGCAGCCATCCCCGCGGCCACGGGAGGAGTCGCCACGGACACGGCCGTCGCAGCCATGGCCAGAATGGATACCACAGTCGCCACGGACACCAGCACGGCTATCACAGCAGGCAAAGAAACAGGCAGCAGTCCAACATGGAGGCGGAAACGTCTGAAGAACAAACAGCTGAACCTGACCTCACGTCGTCCACGAAGAAGAAACGCTCGTACACCAAGTGTCGAGGTGAGCGGTCCAGAGGAGTCAGCAGATCACGTGCTTTATCGCTTCTTTTCTAAGCTTTTCTGTGACTTTTGCTTTTGTCAGACTGCATAGCATTGGTGCAGCGGTTCCTTGTGACCAGGTTGGGAGAAGATTGGATCTTCCTGGTTATGCTGGGAATCACAATGGCGCTGGTCAGCTGGACAATGGACTATGCCAGTGCAAAGAGTCTGCAAGGTAGGACTGCAGAAGCCACACATAAAGGAAAAACAGTAGTAAACACATGTAGGTCAGTCAATAATGACCTAAATACGTAACTGTGATGGAAACAGGACGACTCCAAGCGTTCAGTGTTAAATGCAGCGTATTCGACTCCTTTTGAAACCGATGTGTTGTAGCAGCGTCTCCTCTGACGTTCGGTGTGATCGACTCTTCAGCTGACAGCATGCGTGTTGTAGGACTTTATAACCGGACTAATACCGACGTTTTATTTCTCTTGACTGTGGAAATGAATGTTTTCACATCACAAATGATGGACAACAACGTTAAAGTTCAACAGGTGTTATTTCAGTTCAACAGGTGTTATTTCATCTTACGGTCTCATATGAATAATGTAATGTTGTCTAATATTTATGCCTTAAAGAACCAAATATGTGTAATCAGATATTTATATGTCACGTCATTTATCCACTTTTTGCGTTTCCATGCTGCCATTCATCCCTCCCTCCCTTCTCTTTTTTCCTTTTACTTCTCCTTCTCCTTTTTCTCCTCCTCTCCCCTCCGTTCCTCCTTCAGCATATAAATGGATTCACGGGGAGCTGAGGGGGAACATCCCCCTGCAGTATCTGGCCTGGGTTTCTTATCCCCTGATGTTCGTCCTGTTCTCCTCCCTCTTCTGTCACCTGGTCGCTCCTCAAGCTATCGGTCTGTACCTCCTTCTTCTCTTTCCTGCTTACCTGCTTTTGCATTCAGAATGGTTATTTTAAAGATTCAACGTTATGGAAGTGCTTTGAATCAAAATGTGCGTCTGTTTCCAGCTTTTCTCAGTTGCTCCAGCATCAACAGGACCTTTTATTGTTTTGGACCTGTTTGTCCTCCTTTCTCCCCTCCTGAACAATCTCTGTCTCACCTTCTATCTCAGGTTCTGGTATCCCTGAGCTGAAGACCATCCTGAGAGGCGTGGTGCTAAAGGAATATTTGACTCTCAAGGCCTTTCTTGCTAAAGTCATTGGTCTGACTGCTGCCCTGGGCAGCGGCATGCCTGTAGGCAAAGAGGTGGGTGAACTCGGATGGAGCTGGAGATACATATTCAACTTTTTAGGGGCATTTTCCCCCCATGTATGACAATTTTAAAGGAGTGTATAGAGAGCTATGTCATGCAACAAAGCGTATGTGCTGCTTTATAACCGAACTTCATTGTCTTGTGCTCAGGGTCCGTTTGTGCACATCGCCAGTATCTGTGCGGCTGTTCTCAGCAGGTTCATGTCCTTCTTTTCAGGAGCTTATCAGGTAAGCTGATGTCAGGAAAAGGTTTCCTGACATTATAAAAGTAATTTTAAAAGAAATTCCTCATGTTTATGTCACTTTCCTACTGTCTCGATCCTGTCTTCCTGCACCTCTCTGGATCAGTAGAATCCATACTGTTACACAGACATCCTGACAGTGGGCTGTGCTGTGGGAGTGGGCTGCTGCTTTGGTACTCCACTTGGAGGTGCATATTCATTTTTGACTCTTTTTAGGTTTTTATATACTTTGCTGCTACAGTTTGAAGGAACCACTAAAATCTGCCATTGTATTGCTATGAAGCTGCTGCTCTGACTTGTTGTTAAATGTCTTTTGTTCATCAGGGGTGCTCTTCAGTATAGAGGTGACATCCACCTACTTTGCTGTGAGAAACTACTGGAGAGGATATTTTGCTGCTACATTCAGTGCCTTCATATTTCGAGTATTATCCGTATTTAACAAAGATGCAGGTATGAACAGATATTAAATAAAAATAGATGTATAACATATTTTGTGTTTTTTTTTTATTTAATTGTATTAATATTTTTTGTGAGCTGGAAAATGTCACTTTCTCTTCATCAAACATGAGCTAGAGGGCGCCCTCACCTCAATATCCACCCTTAATGAATGTACTGTGGGTATTATGTGTTTTCCACTAGGTGGTGTTGTCCTCCACCACATGTAGCAGCAGGGTGTTTAATGCATGACTCAGTGTCCAGCAAGAATACTGAAATTAATCTTTAACAAACCAGAAACTATATTTGCTCTTTTCATTTAGTTTCTAGTAGTACTCATGCTGTCTTTAGTCCTTTGGGAGGAAACGATGTCACAATAAAAGTATAAATGTCCCCTTCTTGTCTTCAGTCACCATCACTGCTCTGTTCAGGACAAATTTTCGCATGGATTTCCCCTTTGATCTGCAGGAACTGCCTGCTTTTGCCATCATTGGGTGAGTGAACGTGTGTGTAGCAGTGAACAAGTCAAACTTTAATGAAGCATTTGAGAGACGGAGAATCCAATTTACTACTTGAGCGTTTACCTCGTGGAAGGAGACGCTCATATATGTCACTGTGCATAACGTGAAGAAAGAAATATAGTAATTAGGGCGTCTAGACGATGATGTTTTCTAGTTATATAATTATGAATTGCATATTTAGTTTTTCCTTGTATTAACTTTGTAAAGCACCTTGTGACTTCCTGTAAAGGCTGTTACACGTGAACAGCTGACTTCATCGGACTCATGTGAGGTTTGTTTGTTTGAGCAGGATCTCCTGTGGTTTCCTGGGGGCGTTCTTTGTCTACCTCAACAGACAGGTGGTGCTGTTTATGAGACGACGCAACGCCATGACCGGCTTCCTGACCAAACAGTGAGTCTCTGGTCATCACAATGGCCAATATTTAAAATATATATACAAGTGCTAATAGACATATTTACTGTATTAACATGTACGTCTGTTTAATGTTTTATTTATTACTCCTGCTGATGTTCCTGGTCTCTGTCTCCATCACAGCCGGCTGATCTTTCCCGCCGTGGTAACTCTGGTCATCGCCACCTTGACCTTCCCTCCCGGGTTCGGACAGTTCATGGCAGGAGAGGTATAAAGTTTTAAGATATCAACATAGAGCGAGTATTAAGGTGAAGCAGCCAGAGCTAAGAGCTAACCATGTGTTTCACAGATGCTCAGAATAGACCACACAGTGTGAACCAGGTGTGTGTATATGCTGTTGTAAGTGCATGCATGTCACTCAGCAACACCTTAACGTGTGTTTCTGTGCCCTCGGTGCTTGTCTTTCACACCTTGAATGTAGAAACGTCTAACACAGCAGGAGAAAGTGATATCGCAATTTGAATCGTTTCACTTTACAAAATAGAAACTGTAGCAATGGGAATCCAACTTGATAGCAGTGTGTAGTGACAGAAGAAGTGAGAGGACATCAAACGCTGCCAGACGTGAACCCACATCTTCAAAAAGACACAGGGAAGCCTGTTATTACCTCCAGATCCTCTGCATTTCAACGATGAGTTTCAGGTCCTCAGTTCAACCCCGACTCAAGTAGGAGTTACAAAAGTAGAGAAATCAAGATGACGTTAGTGTTGTTTTTTTTCCCCGGCAGCGGCGTTAAGCAGATGCAGGAGGCGCCGCTGCGATTTGTGCCTGTGAGCAGAACCAGAGGAAGATATGCAAATGTGGAGCAAAGTGGTTGAAGCAAATTAGTCATTGATGAGTCACGTAAAGGGAATGAGTCACTGGACGCGGCCACTGTAGCGGCCTGCAGTTTATCCCGCTTGACTTTCTGTCACCCCTTTATGTTTATGACTTTACTCACTTTATGACTCTCCTCTCCTCTCCTCTCCTCTCCTCTCCTCTCCTCTCCTCTCCTCTCCTCTCCTCTCCTCTCCTCTCCTCTCCTCTCCTCTCCTCTCCTCTCCTCTCCTCTCCTCTCCTCTCCTCTCCTCTCCTCTCCTCTCCTCTCCTCTCCTCTCCTCTCCTCTCCCCCAGTTGATGCCCAGGGAGTGTATCAACTCTCTGTTTGATAACTTTACCTGGACGAAGATTTCTGCTCCTCCGCCCGGTCTGGGCCGTTCTGCCGCTTGGCTGCACCCCAACGTCAGCGTCTTCATCATCTTGTTGCTCTTCTTCCTCATGAAGGTCTGTGGCATGTGATATATGTGTTTGTGCGCATGTCAAGTGTGTGTTTGTGTGTGTGTGTTTGTGTGCCAGTGACGTCGGCGTGTTCGTCATCATTCTCTTCTTCATGAGGGATATTTGTTGCAGGTCACTCATGTTGTGTGTTGGTGGCGGAGACATCTGTGTGGGTGTGTGTGGGTGTGTGTGTGTGTGTGTGTGTGTTTGTCTTTCTGCTTTTCTTCCTGTCCAAGGTCACCAGCCCAGGCAGGCAGCCAACAGTTGTTGCTTTGTTGTGTTTTCTTTAAAGCAGCCACACACACACACACACACACACACACACGGTGGAGACTCACCATTCCTGCTCTGGTCTCAGTTGTTAATTTAAATATTTTATGAGCAGGAATGTGTACATAAATCTGGTCTCTGGGTGCTGAGCCGAATGTGAATGAGCAGAGTTTCTGAAACTAGGAAGTCGGAAACTGAAAAATGATCAATAACACACATAAACAAACCAACACAGCCACTGAACACTAATAAAAATAGCAGTTTGACATATCGTCTTAGATGCATACAGATATGTTCAAGACAGCATCACAAGAACTGACGGTTATTTATTGGCTCACAGCAGTCTGAACAGGTAACATACTTAAATATGCATGAAGTTATTCTCTTTATTACTTAAGTTATATTCAAATATTTGCATAGTTGATTCTAAAATGACTCCATGAAAATAACAGTAAACTAAACCCATCAGTTTGACTTAAACTTTGATCAAGACACAAACAAGTGTCTCCAAGATTCACAGCAAAGCCCCTCGTGATGATATCCGTACTGTTTTTGTCTTCGTCGGTGTTGTTTTTCATTTAGAAATGATCTGAGTTCAAGTGTCTCGTGTGAAACTCTAAATACTCTGAAACGGCACCGAGCTGTTTCTGCCTCTCGCAGCTTCTCAAGAGCTCAAGCAGAGAAGAGTAATGACGTGAGAAACTGGGAGAGCAGATTACTTTTTCAGTAAATATCATATATCAAACCTGTCTTCAAGGTGCCTTCCATACTTATACTTACTTTGCAATCTATATCAAACCCTGACAGACAGCCGTGATGTATTGACCGGCATCGTCAGGTGTTGTGAAACATCATTTAAAATGTTTCTGTCCAGTACAGCACTAAGTTGAGGGGATCGAGCTCTTTTCTAACATAAGCAGGGTTTGTCTACATTTTAAACAGCAAAGACAAACAATAACATTTTAAATTGGTGCTGCATATTTTTTACTAGATCCACACTACATTTCCAAAATAAGTTTGAGTTAACTTCACTCTCTGTGTCCTCTGAAGCCAAATAAAGCATAAATAGCACATAAATAACGTTATCATCAGGATATTAAAGCCTGTCACTCACGTTATGCACTGTGTTGGTTGAGTCATGGTGATTCTCAGCTGAGCAGAGCGGCTCCCTGTAGTGAAACACACACACACACACACACACACACACACTCGCTGTATTATGGGCAGTCAGAAGAAACCTGGAAGAAAATGAACATGTCACCACGTTTATTTAATGAGCAGAGAATAACGGTACTATATTATTTTAGGTTATTTTTGCATTGCTCATCCAGTCGTACATTGTTTTCTGGCACCAGGTGGTAAACATCTGCACCACAACAACCGTAAACAAGTGGGAAAGCAGACCAACAGCTTGTTTTCTTTATTTCATTCATTCACTTTTACAGAGTTAAAGCCAACGTTAACGGAAACACAAAGACGGCAGTGTGACTCGTTTCTGTTCGCTCTCAGCTCCTAAATATAAACTACCGGTAGCACGACCTCCTCCTCCTCCTCCTCCTCCTCCTCGTCCTCCTCCTCCTCCTCCTCCTCCTCCTCTTCGTCTGACAGCGCAGCAACACAGGAGAGAAGCTTCTTTATGGTGCAAGAGGGTCACAGAAGTAAACTATGACCAGGACGCACAAACACATTAAAACACGAGACTTGACATGCAGGCCGGTGTTGGAGTTGCCTGTCCTGGGAGTGTGTGCATTTTTATGTGTGTGTGTGTGTGTGTGTGTGTGTTTCTGCATGAATGCGTGTTGACTGTGAGGATTAAAAAGGGGAGCAGACAGCGAGCACGTTCTTCTGTGTCATCAGGACGGCAGCCACACTGTGAGAGACGTGCTAATGACTTTTTATCTCGTACCACAGTAATTTAGTTTTCAAACGACGATGTGTAAAATGTTTAATCTGGACGCATAAAATAGTCACGTAGTGTTCTTTTTTTTTCACCAATCCCTTCAAATCAAAAAGAGAAAAGCCCAGCATGTGGCGCCTGTGAAGGGATGCTGGTAAAACTCACACACACATATAAAGGTAATCATTATCGCTGATGAGCTCTCTGCAGCCAAGAACAAAGCATATTATTAGTGGAGCTATTTCCAAAGTGACATTCTGATGAATACAGAGATTGTTTGGAGACAAACGGCGTAAGTGACATTTGAAAGGCGGGTTTAGCTTTAATTTTCTCTGTGGAGGAGGAGTGCATTTACTCTTTTCACCTCCTCATCCTTACACACCCATCCAGTACCTTCACTGGAGCAGCTGTTGATTAACTGCCTTGCTCAAGGACACCCAAGGGTGACACACACACACACACACACACAGACATCCAGATTCATCACTCCTGCGACTCATGAAGCTGTGACAAAATAGGAAGGTTTTTTCTTCTTCTTCTTCTCTTCCTCAAATGCGAACATCAAGATGAGAGCTTAACAGGGTGCAGGGACTTTACATCATTACTGTTGCTATGCAACACAACATCTTGGATGCGATCTAATTAGTATGAGGTGGGGTAACCTGCAGTAACAAAAGGAGATATTATTGAAAATGGAAACACAATCAGGAAAAATAGCTGTTGACTGTTGACCTGTTTGCTCTTGAAAGCGAGGATGAGATTATTTCCTGCTGATTACGGAGCAGGTGAACCGACGAGGTGTTCAATGAGTCAAACTGAGGAGGGAAATACAGACTTTAATATAACAGGAAAAGACATGCAATTATATAAAACAAAACACTAAAGACTGTGTATCTCATAGACGGCGACTTCCTGTTCTACTTTTACAACAGTGATTAAAGGATAATTCTGGTGATTTACTATATTTCTCACCAAATCTCATCTACAGAGCTTAACCAATAATTAATTGATCTGCATACTTACTAGTATTATGTTGTATCTAAAGCCTGACTTCAAGCTCAGTTTCTAATTCCTGATTCCTCAGTGTGAATGTTTTTTGTGTGTTTTGCTGCAGTTCTGGATGTCGGCGGTGGCCACCACCATGCCCATCCCGTCTGGAGCCTTCATGCCTGTCTTTATTCTGGGTGAGCAAACAGTATAAATACTGTAACCTTATTTATTTTAATGGAGAGCATGTGAGTATTATTATATAACACTATTATTGGAGTAGTACATGATAAACTTGCTGATGTTTGACCAGACTGTTGTTATGTTACGATGTCATCTTTTTGTTTATGCATAGCAGTTTCCAGTTCATCTCTTATTGTTGTTTTTGTGTTTGGAGCATGACCTTCACTTTAAAATATTCATCATTACCAGCAGTAAACAAGATGAATGAAATAAACTCAGCTCCACATATGCTGGCTCATCCAGTTATGGGACCGTAGTGTTTCTGTTGTGGACATTTCCAGGAATTATTAGTCATTTACTGACTAACAAAACAGTTTGTGATGCAGTTGAAATAACAATAAGCCACTAGTTGTGTCACTGTTATGTCACTTACAGGATGTGCTCGTATTATTTAAAAAATGCTTCAGTAGATTTAGTTTATTTTTACTCACTTCTTGCTGCAAAGAGGATGTTGTTTTTCTCGTCTCGTCGGGTATCTCTGTCTTCACTGAAGAGGATAATCCTGTTGGGATTGATTTATTTCATCAGCCTTTTCCACCATCTGCTATTACTAGAAACACTGAAGGCTCCAGTTCTGTTTGCTTCTGGTGATGTGCGATTTAAAATGCAGTTTAAAGACCACTACAGGCTGATTGGTGGTATTTCTGTTTGTTGACTATATGCATACAGATGTCTCAGACTTAATTACACACAGTAAAAAGAAATTCCTCCAAGTTGAATCTTTCATTTTGAGGATGTGTTTGCTTGCAGCAGTTTGAAAGGTAACTCGTCTTTCTTTCCTTTTGTAGGAGCTGCATTTGGAAGGCTGGTAGGGGAAATCATGGCCACCTTGTTTCCTCATGGGATCGTGTTTGATGGCATCCTTTACCGAATTATCCCCGGAGGGTACGCAGTCATTGGTTAGTCTCCCTTTCCTCCCTGCTATCCAAGGTTTCCTCATACTTTGTTCCAACCTCCACCATTAATGACCACTTACTGACAGAAACAACAATATAAGCTATTATTAAAGGACCAGTTCACAAGTTTTCAAGTCTGTCTTATAACAACACTTAGATGTGAAGCGTCTCTGAGGCTTCATCAGTGTGAGCAGTGGCGATTCTAGGGTCCAGTGGGGCCCCAAGCAGAAATTCATTGGGCGGGCCCACCACCGCCCGACCCCCCCCACACAACAGAATTTTACTCTGGGCCTTTGTAATTTTAATTAATAACCAACAAATTGTAGCAAGTATAGTTTTGTTTTATTTCACAAGTTATAAATATTACTTACACAAACATTGAACGTTAAACATTGTGAAGTTTCTGCTTATTTTAACAGAGAGTGCAATATCAAATATAATATTATATCAAAATCTATTATTTTAACATTATATTAAAACAAACAAACAAAAGAAAAGCCTTTAAACTTCAAGTCTTTGTGTAAGGCAACGGTTCTCAACTTTTTTTTAAAAACAAATGCCCCCTGAACCTCACCATATACCTCCAAAAAATAAAATGGACCAATAACCTCCAATATATGCAGCACCACCCCCAATAAGCTTGATCTTTCTCAACGCTACCCTAGGGCTACCCAACACCGCCCGGATGGATAGCTTCTCTTCATAATTTAGCTCTCCATAATTTTCTCTCCATAGTAGAGAGCGCAAGAGCCGATTTGTGCAAACATGTGGTTGCGCGCGCAGCAAGGGATTCCTCTGCAAGCGCGGATTGCTTGAAGACTTTTGTCATTTAAAAATGTGGTCACGCAATTGGCTGCTTAGCATTTTGTTCCTCCCAACAGCTTGTTGTAAACGGGAAACCCACGAGAGTCAGACTCAGCGAATGACTTTTCAAAACGCAAATTTCGTTTCTTCACTCTCGACTATGTGCAAATTTCGACTCTCTGTCGCCAGCTAGTGGGGGCCCCAAGCAGCTGATTGGCTTGCCTGGTGAGAAAAATCGCCTCTGAGTGTGAGTTAGTCATATCAAGTGGATATCTGACACATTTACAGTCTGTTTAGCATCAAATTCCCTCTTTGTGTTTCCCTGTTGAGCTGTGGTGGAAGTATGGGAACAAAAAGAGGGTTGAAACATATCTACTGGATCACTTGTATGGGCTCTTTCTAAAGTCAATACGGTTCAAAGCCCCCCCACCCCCATTCTTACCCCTCTTCCTCCTCCCTCGTCTTCCTCGTTGTCCTCCTTAACTGTCAACCTCCTTCATCTTGTCAACAGATGTCCTCTTCTTCCTCTCCTGTCACGTCTCTCATCTTCAGTCTCCTCCAACTTCTCCTCCTTCTATCCCCTCAACCTCTCCGGCCCTCCAGTTGTCACCTGTTGTTGAGTTATCCTTCCCTGACTAATCTCCCTCGTCTCCCTCCTCCTCCTCTTCCTCCTTCCCATCAGAGCATGTGGTCCCTTTGCTGTGACAGTAAAATGTCACCGTGGGTTCCCTCCACTGTCCTCCCCTCAGCCACTGACCCAGAAACGTGGCCCTCCTTCATCCCCCCTCCGTCTCTCCTCCTGTTACTCCATCCTTTCCTCTGTCTGTCTGTTCTTTCTTTCATCCAGCTTTGTTATGCTTCTCTTTGTTTTCCTTCTCTCTGATATTCTTCTCGTGACCTCTGTTTGCTTCCTGCCACCTCCCACATAACTTCTTATTAATCTATTTTTGCTTTCAGAATCCTTTTGTGGAACTTTTGTCTCCTCTTCTTCTCGCTGCCTTTTCCTCTTCTCCATCTCAACCCTATCCTACTCATATTTGATTTCCTTTTCCGTTTTCCTCCTCCCTCTTCACCTTCCATCCTTCCCTCCTGTCCTTCCCTTCCTCCCTTCATCGTCCCATCCCACGTGCCTGACAGGAGCGGCGGCGTTGACTGGGGCGGTGACTCACACGGTGTCCACAGCGGTTATCTGCTTCGAGCTGACAGGCCAGATCTCTCACATCCTGCCCATGATGGTGGCAGTAATCCTGGCCAACATGGTGGCTCAGGGCCTGCAGCCCTCCCTGTATGACTCCATCATCCAGGTCAAGAAGCTGCCGTACCTGCCGGAGCTCGGCTTCGGCCACATGAGGTCCGTACGTAGCTGATGTTTCCATCTAGGAGAATAACAGGAGATGTTTTATTCTTGTATTGCAAACAAATCTGTCCTGTTTCAACACATGGACTGAATTGTGACCAGTTGTGAAAAATAACCTTGCTGGAAAAAGCAGTTAGAAGAGACGTAACTGTAAATGTTTTACTGGGTTTAACTGCTGCTTTTAACCTTGGAACTGCAGTTTTTTAAACAAGAAGCAAGAATGAAGATCTGAGTATACAATGCTCTCTATGATTTGTATATATTTCTGTGGTTCTGGTCCGTTATCACACAGCCAGTACAACATCTTTGTGGAAGACATCATGGTGAGGAAGGTGAGGTTCATCTCCTCTCAGTCCACCTACAGAGAAGTCAAACTCCTACTGGACTCGTCTTCACTCAAAACGATCCCACTGGTTGATTCAAAAGGTACAAAACGTCCAGTCTGAAGCTATTTTAATCTTAATACATAAAATACATAAACATGTTTGTAATGCAGAGACACAGTTCAAGTATGAATATATATATATATATATATAAAAACGCTATCTGATAGTTGAGATGATTTTTCCTCCTGTTTCCAGATTCTATGATCCTATTGGGCAGCATCGATAGGCTGGAGCTGCTGGCTCTCTGTGATTGGTGGTTGTCACCAGAAAGGCGGCTCCTGATGCAGGTAAGGACCGTCTGTGGCTGCACTATTTTAAAAGAGCACATGTGTTAAAATGTGTATATATTAGACTGTGAGTCCAGAGGGTCAAACACAGGAGCCTTTAGACACTGGACGCTTATTGTTATTTTACGAAAACAACATAAAAATAACTATCAGTGTGATAATTTGACTTTAGGAAACAGTAATCAACATTTCCCACGATATTTTGGACTAAGTAGGTAATTGATTAATCAAGGAAAACGATTTAAATTCTGTTAATGCAGTCTGTATTGATCTGGTTACCTGGATTTGTATTCAGGGTCGCAGCCCACAGGAGCAGAATCAGTCTCACAAACACAGCTGGGAATCCTTCGCCTTCGTAGACGAGGAGGAAGAGGAGGACGGAGAGAAGGTTTGTTTTCAGTATTAGGAGTATCCTGTGCCTACATAATCAAAGGTGGATCATTTCTCTGTGTGTTTACATGTTAGAGGTGCTGTTTTATCTTGTTGTCCTCTGCAGGACAGCCCGGTGCAGGAGGAGAGGAACGGCCCGCTGCCTCCCCCGAAGCCTCAGGAGCCTTCATCGAACCACACCGCTCCTGTTCCCGGTGAGCCGAGCGCCCACTTTTGTCTTTTGGAGTCGATGTTGTAACTAAAACTGTTGACTGAGACCGCTGTGATCATAAAACTGAACTTCCAGCCATCTGTCGCTCCATATTTGATCTGTTCACAAGTAGAATTACACAAAGTAAAGTTGTTGTTGTTGTTGTTGTTGTTGTTGCTTGAATAAACGTTATCGAACTTTATAGAAATGATCTATTTTCATAAATCTTTGCCCTCAACAGATGTCACACAGTTTGAATTAATAACTTAACTTCCGTAACAGGAATGAAGGAAAGTTTGGCAGCATGTTGGCTGCAAGTAACCAGATGGTGTGTGTGTGTGTGTGTGTGTTGTGGCACTGTGAACTTAGCAGCCTATCACACACAACAAACGCACATTTTCCCATTGAAATGGTATCCAGGCAACAACAATCAGGGGTTGGTTGGTTTGTTGAAATCCTCCGTTTGCAGTGAGTTTTATTTTATGTCAAAAAGCTGCATTCATATTCATTCAATTTTTATCACCTGTTTGTCTCTCAGAAAAAGGTCCTCTGCAGTCTGTGAGGAAAACGCTCAGGAGTCTCTTCACCTCTGAGAACAAACAAACAGAGGGACAGTCGCAGGTGTGTGTGTGTGTGTGTGTGTGTGTGTGTGTGTGTGTGTCGTGTTGTTAGTCGTTCTCTCTTCCGTCCTTGTGTGTCGTACATGTTTTCTGTGTAGAGATGTCGGGAGTGTTACTGAGTAGCCAAGAAATGTCCCCTTGAGTTAAGACACCAGTGAAATGCAAATAACCCTCATTTGTTTGACAAAGCCATCCCAAAACCACAACCTCACACTGGCATATAAATATTTATCCCTTTTATTTATTTATTTATTTGCAGGGTGAATTTTTCATTATAGGGTCTCCTTTCTATTCAGGCAGATACTCTTATCTGATTGACAGAGACACATGAATACACAACCACTTCCTCATCCTCACACAAACTCCCCAATGTCGAGGATCTTTCTTTTCAACCCCTCTCTCAAATGGAAATGTGGAAGCCAGACACTGAAAGGTAGAGTTATTATTCGCCGTGGCTCACAGGGAAACCAATACATGTCATCTTTTTTATACGAGCAGGAAGGGAAACCACATTGGAAGGAAGCATTATGCTTGTAAGCTCTCAAGATTAGAATTTGATTTCTGTTGTGTCCACCGCTGTGGCTTGTGTATTACCAGTCTGAGTTTTCTATTATGTTTTTGGATTCAATCCTATTCCTCCGTGGGGATTGTTTTTACAGCAGTGAGCCTCAATTCTACAGCACCGAATATCAAATAGACACTCAGTAGGAAATTGGCACCGAGCTTCAAGCCGAATCCTGGCTGTGAATCAGGTATTTATCTACGTTACTGATGTAACCAAACACTGACCTTAACCATGTGGCCGGAGTGACGGTGTCGGCATCTTATCATAGTTGCAGCGATAAACAGTAAGAAAGGTCATACAGCGACGCAGAATGAAGAGATGCAGCAAGACTTCAAATTTCAGAAAAATCCAGAAATCTAAAAGTAGATGTTGAGTAAACAGACTGAATAACTTTGACTGATGGAGTGTATTTACTGATATGAAATATTTGGAGGAGTGTTCTTGATTTAAAGGTCACATCCAGCCTGTTTTTCACAGGAACAAAAGTGACAAAGATAATTCACAAACGTGTCTGATCTCTCGTATGTCTTTTCCTTGTCTCCAGGAGCCCTGTCCTCCTCACTTTTCAGACACGATGACACCAGAGGAGGTATGATAACGATGGCTTTGCATGTCTTCTACACACATAGTGATCAAATAGTCACTCTACTTGAGTCCAGAGGTTGGCTGGAGCTACTTTATGTCAAAGAAATATTATAACGAATTTTTCAGCACAAAATTCAAGGATTATAAAATATTGTATCAGCAGAGGTGTTGGTGATATTTTAAAACCCTGGAGGATAAAAAAAACCTCTATATCTAAACTAAAGATTAGATCATAAATAAGTGATAGAAACCTCCAGCTAAAATCAGGATTGATGAGCTGTACCTGAATCTGTCAGCATTATGATCTGATCTGTTACTAGTTACAGTAAACTGATTCCTTCACCATCCTGTAAACAAGAAACCTGCTTACAGTAATCAGGGTAGGAGATTGACCTGTGAAATATGAAATATGTGTGTGTATATATGTATGTAATGGATGACAGGAGATATTAATCCTCACATTTAAAATAAATGCATTCAAAGACTAAAACTGAATCTAACACAACGTTCACTGTAAACAATCCCTATTTGTTAAATGAAGAGTCATGCTGAGAGGAAAAGCTTCCTGTCTGCTGCTCCGACACAGACGCTCACACTGCTGTGACTGTAAAAGCTTCGCCCAATAATCTGCTGCAAGTGAAAAGTATCACTGTTTGAATCCTGAAAGGTTAACTCACAATATTAGCATCCACATCCACATCACATGTACGTCACAGGTGTTAGACATCTGTCACATTTCTGAACTGCAGCCCAAAAATTTCAAATAAAATATTTTTTTTTCTGTGAACAGCCCCAAAACAATATTATTCCCTCGTGTCCTATTCTGTGTGCCTTTACTCTTCCTGGCACCGTCCCATAAAGCTCTGTAAACATCGCCCTGTAAACTCTACAGCAGACTGAGGCTTGCAGGTAAAATCCATAGAGAGGCTAAAAGGTGTCAGACATCCTAAATCCCAGAGGGAGGGAATTGTGACATGAAAGGACACAACAAGGTTTTTCACAGCTGCAAAAGTCTTCTCCACGGTAGTGAACCAGCCTGACAGATAAATCTTGATCTCTCTGGTTGAGATCGTACATTTAAAGAGAAGGAAGAGATTTTACCCGTCATGAGAGCGACTCTGAACTAACGTCAGCCCGTCCACCTCGGTGACCTTGCTTCTTATTTGCTGTTGCAGATCAAAGCGTGGGAAGAGGCAGAGATGGACAAGCCAATGGAAATCGATGAGATACGAGTAGATCCTTCCCCTTTCCAGCTGGTTGAGAGAACATCATTACACAAGGTTGGAAAGACTTTATTTACAGAAGACAATATCTCAAGCGACCATAAAAATACTAGAAACTGAGGAAATATTGTCAATTTCTTCCATCATTACTCAGATTTATCACCTGTTACATCATAATTTGCATGAAATGACCTTGTTTGATTCACCATTGACAAGAGTTCGTGTTATTTTTGGATTTTATTTAAAGGTGGTATAGAAGCAAAGAAGCATAAGAAATGGAGTTCAGCACCCCGAGCAGCTGTCGAGTCTTTTCTGTTCCCACATTCAGCTCCTTAAGTTGTTTACTTTACTTCTGCAGCATCTCATTCAGTCGAGGATGGAGATAACCTTGAGAGAGGGATAACGGCACATGAAAAACACTCGGTGGAGAATTTATTCAGTGTCTTTCAACTAAATCCAGACAGACACAACAACATTTTATTTTTTGACTGAGAGCAGCGAGTTGATATATAATCCCATACGTGGAAGTCCCTTTTCTGGGGGGAAGAACTTTCTGATGATGCTGGAGCTTCGGGGACCTTTCTCGCTGTTTATTAACTTAAAAACAAAATGAGACTTTGTTGTCGGCTTCCTGCGTTACGTTCTGGAGTAGAAATAAATAACCATCAAACACTCAGAAGGTCATCTACTCTGGAGACGGTGGTGTGTTTTTAATCAACTTTTTCTCCGCTATATTTCTCCTCTCCTATATCGTTGCAGTTCTACTTTGTGTTGTCATTTCCTTGTGTAAAATGGAGCTGCTATTGGGTCTAATATGTGTTACCTACCTGTAGTTAGATTAGTGTCTCTGGTTCCGTAT
This sequence comes from Pampus argenteus, assembly GCA_036937835.1. Classification (NCBI taxonomy): domain Eukaryota; kingdom Metazoa; phylum Chordata; class Actinopteri; order Scombriformes; family Stromateidae; genus Pampus; species Pampus argenteus. The sequence goes on from CM072879.1 coordinate 19,104,030, forward strand.
TTCCTCGAACCTTTAGGAGGCTTAAGCGCTTTGTTCAAGAACCAGATTGTGTTTTCAAAGGCTGTAACTACATTATGCAGTATCACTATTTGAGCCACAGATGTACCTTCCACAGCAGCTTATACGAACCCTTAGTTGTTCACGTACTTAAACAAATCAGCAGCTCATATCTCGAGCCTCCAGTCTAGTGCTGTTTACTGGCTGTGCAATTATATTCCAATAAGGTACAAGAGTCCTGATAAGCTCATATTCTCATTATGAGACACCTGAAGATGATCCAGGATTTGCAGATATTTGCAGGATACTGAAGCGTGCTAACACATTGTACCCTGTACTGTTGTGGTAATTTCTTTCTCATGATAATATCCAGAATATTCTGCTTAATCGTGTGTAAAAGGGCCTTTTGTTATCGAGATGTGCTGATGCATCCAAAGTGTGACCTTAGCAGCACTACGAGCAGATTACTGTGCATCGACACACACTCAAGGACCTTTTTCTTTCTGTTTATCACCTGCAGTTTGAGTTTCTTTCATCTTTCTGTCTCTGTGACATTGTGACACACACAGTCGGTAAAGTTTAGTTGTAATTAATTTGACCTTTTCACTGTGTCTCCACAGACTCACACGCTATTCTCACTGCTGGGCCTCAGTCATGCTTACGTGACCAGTATTGGCAAACTTGTGGGCGTGGTGGCACTAAAAGAGGTAAGAAACTTCATTTTTGACAGCGTGTCTGAAATCTTTCTGAAGAAGATCATCTGGAACAAAAAGCCAAACAGTAAATGAAACTTTAGAAGTATCCTCTTGTCTGTCTTGAATTTGTAGGAGCTGATTTTCCTGGAGTCTCATAAAGCTTTGTGAATTATGTATGAGTATTTTGTTAGCATAATCAATATCCTCTCTGTATGTTTAAGCATCTCTTTGATTTACTTCATTCCTCGTGTCTTATTGTCTCCATCTCCTCGTGTCAATCCACCATATTTGCATTCTTCCATCCTTGTTTGTCATTTTTATTACTCTTCATCTTTCTCCTCCTTCTTCCATTTCTTTTCTTTTTTTATTATTTCTTCCTCTTTCTCATCATCCTCTCCTTCCTCCTTCAGCTCCAGAAGGCCATCGAGGGCTCCACGCGCTCCGGTGTCCGTCTCCGCCCGCCACTGGCCAGCTTCCGTGATATCAGCAACCACAACTCTGTCTCTAAACCTCCATCTGCTTCTCCCTCTGCTCCTTCTTCCCCGAACTCCACCTCGCCTCCTTTAGCTGCAGAAGTACTGCAACCGCTCTCGTCCTCCCCCCTTACTACAGACATCCGCCGCCACCCCAACGACACCACAACAGAGGTGTGGATCGAGGGCCTGAGGGTGGAGGTGGAGGAGAGCTGCAGCGGCAGTGCAGGAAGCAGCGGCAGCAGCACAGGAGTCTGCAGCTCGGCCAGTAGGAGCTGCAGCTACAACAGCAACCTCACCCTCCCTCCCTCCTCCACTCCCCCCCCAGTACCTTCTTCTTCTACTCCTCCTCCTTCCACTTCCGCCAGCCCTCCCTCCTCTACGAGGCCGCTACAGAGACTCTTTGAGGAGGACGATGACAGCGACGATGAGCCAATGGTTTAGGTTAGACGAGTATGGATTTAATTTTTTCTTTTTTATAACAGAATACTTTTTTTTAATAGTGTGAGTTTCTTCTTCTGTTCTTGATTTGTTGCTCTAGTCCCCATCGTACACATTTCTCATCTTGGTAGAACAAAGATTTCAGATGTAGGTCACACCAGACATAATTTCACAGACCTTTGCCTAACTGGTAGAGATGGATCAGTATTAACAAAAATAAAATGAGAGTATGGCAAGTGACTCTTAAATACTCAGATTTGCTGAACTGATTCTCAACATCCAGCTCACAGCTCTTCACAGTTAGCCAGTTGACAACATCGGTAGATTATATCAGCTGTTGTTAATTAATGTTAACTCGTTAACTCCACGCTATTATTTATTTCAGTGTGCCAGATATATATTAGGTCAACAATGCTTATGTCTTGCTGCTATATGAATATAATTCATCACATCTGTCTCCTAATTAGCATCTGTATGTATATGTTGACATACAGTCTGTAGGGTTGAGCTAATGTGGGTAGATTTTATACCAAAGAATAGACTGATTCATCCAGAGTTATATATTAAGAGTCCAAACAGTACTGAGGCTAATAAGTAAACCAAATACAAATATAGTAAGTGAACCCAGTGAACCACAGTTAATGTTTCTGTAAAAAAATAAAATAAAATAAGGTCATTATCGGATAAGCGCAGGAGATATTGATTTTTTTTTTCCAACTGGCAGCAGACCGTTGGGATAACGGTGCACTAATGGAGCTGCTCAGTCCTCTGTGGCAGATTGGCCAAAGCCCCAGAATGACCTCCAAATTGTGTGCTGACCTTGTGGCTGCAGCCTCAGAGCTCATCTCATCACGGTTAAGTTGATAGATGGTGCAGCTAAAGGTGGCTGACGACAGCCGAGCCCTGAGACGGTGGAGCCCCCCCCCCCCCATCTTCATCATCATCATCATCATCATCATCATCATCATCATCACGCCTGTTTGCCCTCGCAAAAATTACAAATGACTTTCAGTGACAGTAATTTGGGGTTTTTACCAACAGATAAAATAACAGAAGTTACACATCAGTGATGATTGTTATGACTAGATTTGAACATTAATGCACAAATGAAACATAGCTTGACTTCCTTCTTCTCTTATTTTGCTGGATGTATATGTTTTTGGGGATTAGTAAGAGTCATGACACCATGCAGAGCCAAAATAATGAGCTAAAAGAGCCTAAAATCGATGTTGTAGCACTGAGTTTAGCACTTAAAGGAGCCTTTTGATTGAATGTTGACATCAACATGCCCTGTGGATTTCTGGGTAATGTGGTTTCTCTTCGTTAACATCTATAAAATTGATTCTGATCATTACTGGAAGCTGTTCAGCGACTACCTTAATACTTACATTGAACCAGGTTGTTGAACCTTCCTTCTCTTTCCTCCTTTTCATGTTGTCTTCATCTCCTCTTACACTGTTCTTATCTCCTGAACTCATTTTCTCAGGTGTTTCCTTGAAAGTCTTTAAATCTGCAGACGTTACAGAAAGCTTTCCTTTATGTCTGCGTGAAGTTAAATGTGTGTGTGTGTGTGTGTGTGTCTGTTTCTCAAGAGGAGTCTGTACAGATCTGCTAATTTCATCTGTCTGTCGTTGCAGCTAATGTGTTTATTTGTTCATCTTTTAGTAGATTAAATGTTATAAATTTATAAAACTGTGAACAATGTAGCTGAATAAAATATCATTTATTAAAATGCTTTAACTGTTGGTCCTCATCTGTTTGAATTTGGCCTTTGTTCATCCAGGCGAGGTTCGACGTAGAGACAGACGAGGACAGAAGTAGCATGTTTATATGCAGACAGAAAGAAAGTTTCTCCTTTACTCACCTGGACTCACCTGAACTCAGTTAAGGTAGATGTTGATCTTTTACTTCAGAAATTTACATTATTGAAAAAAAATGCTTTTCAGAGATATTTCATTGATTGAATTGGTTGTCATAGCTACGTGTGGTTTGTTACCTTTAATTACGTTATTTTTATTTTTATTTTGTAAGCGTCGGTGTCACTTTTTTTTCCCTCCATCTCATTATTTATGAGATTAAAGTCGTTTGATGCTCCACTGCAGACCGCTGCACGAGGGCTTTGAAATGATGTATATGTCATTTGGCATAAAACTTTTCTATTAACTGGTTGGCCTGAACGCAACAGAAGTAATTTAAAGTGATTGAACTCCTTTGTAATTGCACATCATGACACCTCAAATATGTAAATCAGACAGAAATATCATTACGTTATATAGTCAGTAGTGTCACTTTTTTTTATTTTAAACCCTGGATGTAATCTCAGCTCGACTTTTAAAGGATTCACAGGATGAGGTCTCAGAGAAACGAGAGGACAAACGGAGGACAGATGATTATCGCAGCGATCGGGGGCATCGTGGGTCGTGATCAGACGCTGTGGCGGTGTTAAAAATGTGCCTCGTTCGGTTTTTATGTTAACTCGTACTTTCACTTGTCAGGCTGTTTTATCTGCGTTCTTCTTGCACACTCGTGACAGATTATTATGCTTCTCGTTTCACGTCTTTCTTGCCTCCGTGATTTGAGCTGGATCCACTTCATACGAACCAACATGTTGCTTTCAAGGATTTCTTCTGTTACGCAGTAATTCCTTATTTATTCAACTGTAGGTTTTGTTTTTTTCTGGTTCTGAAGTAGCATTACCGAAAACAAACAAACACACAATAAGCCTCAAACAGATAATAGCACTTGAACATACGAGGACACTTCTCTGCTGCCTCCAGTCTTAACGTGGTCCCGTTTAATGAATGAGGCTGTTGTGATCATAACAAATGTTTCAGTGACTCACGCTGCAGCAGGACGTTCAGGTCATGTCTGTTTTTTGCATCTCTTTGCTCCTCTGGATGTATTATATGCAGTACGTGTGTGTACTGAATGTCATGTTCCATTATTCTGTGTGTGTTTGGAGTATTCAACCTCATTTTTGGAAAGTGAGGTTTTGTTGCGCTTGAATGTTTTTAAATAATCTCAGAGATGGATATGTTAAAATAACTAAAACTATCCACTATACATGACAACATATAACTCTCAATGTAGTTTTTTTATATGAAAGGATCCTTTAAAGTAACTTATGTAGTGGGTGCAGGTAATACACACCAACCGGCTCACATTGTGACGTTAAGCGCAGGTCCCCACTAGGTGAGTTTCAGGTGAGGCACATAGCGGCTCTGTCTATGACATGGTTCAGTTTGTCAAGGTGCATCGTTAATGCACCCCCACCCCCACATCAGCTTTTTAGGAAAGTGACTGGACAGGTGACTGGAGTGACTGGACAGGTGACTGGACAGGTGTGCAGAGGTGAGATAATATCTGAGACTGAAAATAAGCTTCACATCTACTTTAAATGACTTCAGCCACATGTGACAAAACAAAACAGCACCGAGAAGAATCTGTTTTTCCAGAATATATATTTTACACACAAACAAAACAACATTCATACAAACATACATACAGTCTTACATTCATACAAATACATAGAATTTTATTGGATTTTTCTTTCTTTTTATTATAAAAAGCATTTTGATATATTATTACTTTGTATACGGTGTTATACTGTTAGGGCTAGGTCACTGTTAAAAAGCATGCACGTTCTTTTGGTTGTGTCCTGATTAAGTATTTGCAAATGAGTCTTAAGTGCCTGCTTCAAGTCGCTCTCGGTACCTGATGGGTGGTGTTTACGTCCTCGGCCACAGTCCGGGCCAGCTGTCAGTCAAAGGTACATTAATTAGCACATTAATACAGCTTTGTGCACCTTTTATTCTGACATGACACCCGCCAACAAGTGATGATCAAAGCAACTTGAACCAAACACTCTGGAGTTAATTGCAAAAACTGTTTTGACCCAAGTCTGGTTGTGTCCATGTTCGTAGTATTGCACTGATATTTTAAACTAGGCCCTTTTCTTCCTTCTTTCTTTAATTTTTCCCCAGTTTCACGAACATCCGTCCACCGTTCGACTCTCAGTCTTGTTTCTTTGGTCCGAGTGGTCTGAACATTTATTTCCTCGTCTTAACCAACGCGTCTTGTTTCAGCAGTCACTGAATTCAAGTCTCTTGGCTTTGTCCTTTGTCACATACATGATATTCCACACGAGCGTCTTGGCATTGAGTTTGTGTTCATTACATCCCACATATCCATCTGAAAAAGCGGGTAAATAGTTGGGAAGGGGAAGGGGTTGGGATAATAGCTTGATTGAATATTGGAGTATTTATTTCCTGTTTTTGTGTCAGATTTTTCTCTGACCTCATGACTCAATTGGTTGCCACAACAACAATGGAGCCATCCCCCGGGTCCTCGTCCTTCTCCTCCAGCAATTGGACGACGCAGGGCGTGACGTCGAACGGTTTCCTCTCCGAGACAGATTCTGCAATCTGCACTGGAAGTCCTGGACTTGAACCTCGGGTCAAGAGGGCGTCCTCTCTCAGCGGGGACGGGCTCAAAGAGCAAGGCTCCGGCTCCAAGGTTAATGTCACCTCCTCCACCTACGATAACCACAAATCACCAGCATTTAACAGATCATTTTAGGGGGAAGACTTTTGATTATTTAAGCGACATGTTATTGAGGTAACTCGCCTTCGTCAGATCTTCTTCCTCTTCGTGCTGCTCAGGGATGCCTTCAGACTCGGGTTCTGGCTCCTCCCCAACTGTCTCCACCAATCCTCCGACCATTTCAGCCATCTGTCCACTCAGCTGCCCAACGATCTCCACCTGCAACCAGTCACGTAAACTGATTTAATCGCATGTCGCTTTCTGTTTCCTTGATTTTTAAACCAGAAGAAGAATCAACTGCTTTCTGGGATTCTGACTTTTCTTTTGTTAAAAAAGACAAAGAAAGGCAGGAAGACGGAGAAGTGGGATATAAGATCTCCCTATCCCAACCGCAGCTTGGTTGGCCTGTGCATGAGACATCAGAGAGAAAAGACGGATACTCAGGTAGATACAGATGCTACTTCCCAGAGTTGTAAACATGCTACTCTGAAGACCAGGCCGTCTGTCATGCAGACTCCATGCAGACTTCCAGTCTGTCTCCTACCTTACTGACTTCTCTGGCAGTGTTTCCCATCATTCACTGCACTACAGATGTGTGCTAAATATGCCTGCCGATATGAACAAAGCCAGATCAAAAAGACAGAAAATATTAGCAGAGATGAATGTCAAACATGATGGAAAATTACGAAAGAAGGTTCATTAACATCTACTTGATTTAACTAAGATTGTGTCACTTTTGAAGACGTGTGCCTGAGAGATGAGATGAAACAAGATAAAACACAACGTCCGACAATAACCTGAGAGTATTAATCATATAATACGACACACCGCCGTGGTTCTGTGTTGTCTCGCTCAATCTGTAACAATGACTGAAGGGTGGTGCCCGTCCTGTTTGTCTGTGACTGTACGTGCAGTCGTACACCTGTCAGATACATTATTAACCCGTCATCTAGACAGCCGTCAGCTCTGTAATCCGGCCACCCTTACCTGGTGCGCCTCGACCTGCGCTGCTCCCCACAGGTCAGCTAGCCGGGGGTGGGTGGGAGGACCGAGGCTGTGGATGGTGCTGTTGGGAGTAGCTTGGAGGGAATGGGAGGCACTATGTAGCCTGTGCTCCATAGTCTGTAGTCAGAGAGAAAAGAAAGAAGATATTCAGATAGGAGAAAAACATTACAGTGCACTGAAAGTCATGAATAAATGGTTAAATAATCAGTTTAAGCCTTGATTTAAAAATTTGAGTTTTCCAGTTTGTTCCAGATCAGTGTTGCAGAAAAACTGAACGCTGTTTTGTTTAGACTCAGAGGACAGCAGGCAGACCTGTCCCAGACCACCCGAGAGGTCTGGACAGTTTATTTTGGACCAAAACTGACACACAAACACAGAAAGATCTGAGCGCTGGTCTAATGTCATCTACTTTCATGGTCGTAGGGAGGACATTACAGTCGTCGAGGCTGCTGAAGGTAAGAACACAGACAAGTTGGTCCTTCAATTCTTTACACATTTTGAATACTTGCTCACAGTAAGATGATTTTGTGATTGTCTCAGTCCAAGATTTTTGTCTTAATGTGAATGAGAGATCAATAGAAATGACTCAGTTGTTGTGACTACAGGAGTCACCACCCACTAGAGACTCGAAACATCCCATCCTTCTGACATTTCTAGCAGTAATCAGTAAGAGGAAGAGACGTCTGCCATTGTTGTTTAGTTCCTTCTGATCTCATATGAGGTTGTGCGTCTACTTTTAATTCCACTTTAAACGGTGAGTCAGAGATGGTGCTGCAGGGAGCAGTTGGGAAATGACTCAGTCTCTAATGCATTTTGACTGATTGAAAGGAAAGGTTTCATTATAAATGTAATGTAATATATATTCACATTAGAAACCATATAATACACACAGTAAAGGTAACGAGCTCATTTCCATTGTGGTCTTGGATCGGCACACCTTTTCTAAGACACGCTCCATGACCTTTCCGAGTTATTATTTCATAACCTTCAGTTATTTAATGAGCTCTGAGATGAACCAATGCCAGAGCGGTCACCCAAGCCGAAAAAGTCTCCGGGTGTCACAATTCGTCGTGACTCACGTTCTTTAGAGAAAACTTCCTGGCAGTTCGAGAGCTGAAAGCCACACAGCCGGCACGTAAGACCAGTTTACAGAAGGTGAAGCCTGCCGTATAAAAGTCGAGGCGTTTAAGCTGCTCAACTGATGCATGTAAATACCTTGTGTCCAAACAGCATGTTGGTAATTTGCAGTGCAGATGCGTTCAGCAGAATGAGGCAGCTCTGTGTCCTACAGATTACATTCATATACAACTCATTTGACATTTTTAACCATTTTCTGACATTTTACGGAGCAAATAACTAATCGATTCCTCAAGAATATAACTGACAGACTATTCGACATTGAAAATAATCATTAGTTGCAGTCAAAGCAGCACGGTGCTAGAGATGGTTGTATCGGTTGGTGGCTCCACAACCAGATTAAAATATCTTAAAATCTACTGGAGGAATTGGTGCAGACAGTTACGGTTCCCAAACCCTCGATTATTAATCTGGTGCTCGGTCAGTTGTCTCAACTATCAGGTGATTTAGTTATTTGAGAGTTGGCGCAGGCATCATTAGTGTAACACAATGGATTCGGTCCTGTAGCAGTGCTATGGTAAACTTACTGTGTGTAGCAGTAGTACAACCAACCTGTTGCTGTTGTTGGTACTGCAGTATCTGCTGCTGCTGGTAGTGGTGGAGCTGTTGGAGCTGTTGGAGGTGGTTCTGCTGCTGCAGGGTGAGCTGAGTGTGGTGCTGCTGAAGGTAACCGCCTACTGTGCCCTCATACCCCTCACCAGGTGTGCCCCCCGCTCCACTGCCACCACCTAAAAACATCCAAGAAAACACCGATATAAAAATACCTGACACTCAGAGACGCGCCATAGCGCTTCCAGGCCGAGCATCCTCACCTGCAGCCATGATGTAGGAGCCTGCAGCAGGTGAGGCCATGCCCGAGGGCTGGCTGGTGATTGGGTCCCAGGCATCAGAGGACGACAGGCAGTACAGGCCCTGTGAGACGTAGGTGTGAGGCCAGACATCTGCAGAGGAGTGGTGGAGCACCTGGTCTGTGTGGGGAAACACAGACAGGTGGGAGGTAAACACAAGATTTATATTTGAAATGGCTCAGAGGCCTCTGCTTTTACATAAATGAAGAGCAAATTATTCTAACACTTTCCTGTGCAGGTGTGATGTGCAGGTGTGAAACTTAAGACACTAAACCGAACCATTGATTCAGCCATTAGCTGTACAGTTTGCATGCTCTTATATGCACAAGAGATGAACCTGTTTAATAGGAGTGTGATTAGCGCGTCTGCAGCAGCGTCATTATGGAGAAGAACTGAACTGAAACATCCTCCTACGGCTGAGGTAAAGAAGCTTTTTTACTTGCTCCTGTGTTGTGTGCATGTGTGCTGTACATGCATGATAGATAAAGCGTGGAGCAGAGCCCATATGGTGGTGTTAATGAAGTCCTTGTGCTAACCTACAGAGTCCCTCAGGGTTTGGACGGGGCTCTGCTTTGCTAAACGCCAACGAGAACTAAAAGAGAAACGGTTTAAAGTGCTACTCAAGTGGAAACAGCAAGTATTTAAATTCATTTAGTTTATGGAGCATAAAAATAAAAATAGCTTGTTTAGTTTTCATTTTCAGGAGGTTAGAAGGCTGTCTCTGTGAGGTCAGATGGGGTTTCCTAATCTTGCCTGAGCAAATTGCTCTCTTTTCCTCCCTTCTCTCTGTTTTATCATCCAATGTGCAACTAAACTAAACAGGCATCTCTCCACCTGAGGCTCAAAACACAAATCAGGATATGAGTTTGTTTCCCTAAACTGTTTTTTTTTCTTATTTAAGTGCAAAGAGAAATTCTCTTTAAAGTCCCTTTTTGAATACAGCAACTCAGTCTTTTAAATTTTTGGCTAAATCCTCTACTTCAGGCACTCATGAAGCCCCAGAAGAATGTGCTTGGATATTTCAGACATGACGGGCTGTCAGGCTTCGTCAAATGACGAATGACAGGATTCGTCATTTGGAGGTTTTTGAGTAAGTGCCTGGTAGCAGTGAAAAGCAGAAATGTGGTGCAGCTGTGTGTCTGCCCTCTAAAAGTCCTTTACAGCTGGTCGACAGAATAACTGACGCGGCTGTTTTTAGTTTCCAACAGGGCTCTGAAAAACTGTGCATGCATGCACGATGGCAAACACAACGGTAGTAAGTCTGCTGGGTGGTCCAAAGACATAGAAAAGAGTGTGAGTAGTATTCTGTGGGCCTGTACTTAGTGTCTTGCAGTCTTGTCCAGAGACCGTGTGGGAGACGAGTGTTCAGCAGCGTTACCTCTGCTGGTGATGCTCTCCTGGTTGACCTCACTGAGGTGAGCGACGCTGCCCTGGTTGGAGCCGGCTCCCATACTCTCCCCATCCATCGAGTTCCAGCCGAACAGAGTCGCCTCTGAGATCGCAAACTGCTGCATGATGCCTGAGGAGGGACAGCAGTGTGTGAAATAAAAATAAGAGATACGACACATTAAACAAATCCCAGCCTCATATAACGTTAATTAGTAATAAAAACTCTCAAACACAGTTATTTGTAGCGTAGCACCTGTACATTCACTCACCTGCAGCAAAGCGAGCCTCCTTCTCGCCATCGCTGAGGTCGCTGTAAGCGTCGTTCTCCATCCTCCTCTCCTTTTCTCTCTGCAGGTTGGTGTGACCGGCGCCCCCCATCGGCCCCGCGGAGGGTTTGCCCCAGCTCTGCCACTCGATCATGTGAGCGACACGACCCTGGGCCATGGCGGTGGGCTTAGTCACTTTGTCCTTCATGGAGCGAGTCACACCTACAACAGGTAGGGGGTGTGGGGAAGCACACACACATACACACACACAAACACGCACCAGACACACACAAACACTGTCAAAACTACTTCTGGCCTGTTGACTGCACCTCCGGGTGAAGCTCAAGGGGGGGAAGGAGGATGGAAATCATGACGTTTGAGATGTTGTGGGAAAACTGTGAAGTAATAGATGTATTGGTGTGGATGGAGATGAGAATATGCAGCTAATTTGCATTTCTAGTGAATAAAAATACATCCAGTAGTCAAGAACAACCTGAAGTTTTGTTTGACTTTTAGTAAAATTTAACCGCCGCATGTTTCAAAACCAGCAGTTATATTTATTTATCCAGATTCATCCTTTAAATCTGTCTAATAGTTTGCTGAAAGTTATTCTGCTGTGAGGTAGAAATAACGGTTCAGGGTTAGATCCTGCCTAATTTCCACTGAGGGGATGGACAGGGGTGACATGACAGGTGGTAACCATGGTGACCAAATGGACAAGGATGGATCTGCGCTCGTTATAGTTTCCTAAGAAAAGGATGACGGCTGAATCGTTGACGAACCCATATTAATAATTAATGCCATTACTCATCTCGGTAAACAGAATAAACGAGATTCATTAGACTTTACGTAATTAAAACCGTGTTAGAGAGACTAAGAGAGGAAGAGGAGAGTAATCCTCGGGTGTAAACAGAACATTGAGAGCGGTCCACTGGCAAATCTCTGTCCAATTAAGATGCAAATACAGGATTCAAACAGGGGACATATTCACTGAGTCAAATGCTTGCTGAGAGGCTGATCGATAAAAAATTAAATTAAAATCAAACAGGCATGAATAAACAGAGACAGAGCTTGGGAAATTACTCCCCCGGTCCAGGGGGCAAGTTACAGGCTGAGTTATTAATAGAAACAGTTTTTTCCTTTACACAAAGAGAGCCAATCTCATTTGAAAATCAAACACTCCCTGCAGAGTCTAATTGGGGATGGAAATAGGAATGGAGAGAATGGAAATGAGGGAGGGTGTTGGGGTCTTGGCTATTCAAAGGCTCAAACATAAATAAACGCTACCAACAGATTTAATAAAGTGCACCAGACACGACAGAAAAAAAGGCACAAACAGTCTAAGACGCTACACTACAAAAAGCACAGAGCACTGCAGTTTGAAGCACAAAGCACGAGATAAAGACAGAAGAGTCACTGCTTCACAAATGTCCACCAGCACGGGCACGTTACAGGTACACTACAGGTACACTACAGTCCCCAACACGCCTGTGGAGATGCTTCAGCACGTCATTAAAGTAAGCAATCACACTTACTTTAGTTCCTTTGAAATCAAAGATCTGATTGGATTTCCATCAATGACTCTAAATATGTCTGTCATTGACGTCTACGTTGACGTTGAGATCAATGGAAGAAGGGGAAGGAGGGGGGGAGAGGGGTGATACAGGAAGGGGCACCCACAGGGGCGGCCATGTTGGTTCCAAGCTCCTCCTCCTCCTCCTGCTGTCAGATGAAGTCGTCTGTTCAACCAACGTTTCCTTTACAACTTCTGCCATTTCTGGCAAGAAGTTAAAAGATAATTCTTCTGTTCTTTTTTTATTTTATGTGTGTCAGATGATTTTTTGGTCTGCAGGTATTTCAGAAACCAGGTGAAAGTAGAAACAAACAGTTCTCAAAGGAAGAGATGCTCTGGATGCAGAGATTTAATCAGTTAAGTAAAGCTTACCGGGAGACGTTTTTTCTGTCTTAATAATGTGTGAAAAGGATCTTTATTTTTATTTTTAAACCAATAAGATTCATATTTTATTGGCCTCTGAGAAAAGTTTGCATAAAGAAAAAAAAACACCATCCTGCTGAATGAAAGGTTTGTTTGCTAAATGAATAATAATGAATAATAAGACTCGTATGTTGGTGATTATCATTAAACTAGTCTTTCATTTGGTTTGTGCACAACCAAAAAAACATCTGAACATAACAGGAAAAGAAACCAAAAATTATCTTTTTTTTTTTTTTTTTTGCACTATAGGGACACAAAGTTTAGTCCTCTGTAACTGCTCAACAAACAACTTCACCCGTGACCTTCTGTGGAGCATGTGAAGGCAACATGGGGGCTGTTTTACCATCTAGCAGCACAGACACACACCTGACACACCTGACAGAGAGGACTTAGCCAGGGCACCGATCCCGTAGGTGTTGTTGGGCTTCCCCGTGAGACGAGGCAGAATGGAAGTTGTGTCCTCCATGGACAGCTAAAGAGAGAGTGGAGGGAGATGCAGAGAAGGACAGAAACAGAAACAGAGGTGAGGAGAGAAACAAGAGAAGAGAAAGAGATGAATGCAGAAAAGAGAAAATGGAATAAAAGGAATTGAGGTGACGAGAGCAGATGATTCAGAAAGTAGATTGAGGAGGACAGAAGTAGAAAGGAGGGAGGTTATAAGAAAGAAGGGTTAATTATTTAAACACCTTGTAAATGGCTTACAGGGATCACTGATTGAAAAGAAGAGGATCATAAAGTCTATACTGCGGCTAAAAGGGAAAATGGATGTTTTAAAGCGCAGCAGAGAGTCTTTCATTTGGCAGCGTGAGCAGTAACTGACTGTCTGATGAGATTCAGGTTGTTAAAAGCTGGTAGAAGCAGCCGTCGAGAGGAGGACGTGCTGAAAACAGGAGCTCCTGATTCTCCAAAACCATGACTGAGCTGCACCAGGTGGTCGATTGATCGATTAGCAGATCGATAGAATATTTAACAATAACTGTTTTGATATTAAAATGAATATTCAGTCATTGCAGCTTCTCAAATGTGACGATTCGTTTCCGTGTCATAAACAAAACAAGAAATCATTACGAGCATTTTTCTTTTCATCTTACAGACAAAATGATTAATCGATCAGTCAAGAAAAAAAAAAATAATCAAAATCGTTTGCATCTCTAAATATTACCCATCTCAAATAACCTCAAAAGCTCCTGGCGTCAGTGCTGATGGCAAAGCCAACAAACTAATGAACACACACACAGAGCCGACTTTTAACGACGTCCTCACAACAGATAAAACACAACTTACATGTGACGTCATATTTTGAGTTAAAGTGCATTAATTACAGTATAAAGTCAAACTAATGTCATGTGGTCCCACGGTGGTGTGCAAGAAGAGCATCAGTCCGGTGTAATCTGCTATTTAATAATAATCATGCAGCATCCAGTAAACCTGCAGACATACAGATGTAGATATCACATCAATCTGTTTACTGTATGGTTCAGTCTCGTGCTCCATCAAACCTGTTTTTCTTTCATCAAACGAGCAAAAGAAGGCGAGATAACGTAAATGCAACAGCTAGACGGACGCGGTTTTGCTATAGAAACAAACATCTCTCTTCCATTTTAAGGTCAAGTTTGATTAATCTAACTTTGTAACTGCGGCTTTATTTTGTTTTTAAGCTTGTAGACGAATCCTGTGTGTGAGATTATTTACATCCAGGCTGGAAATAAATTCTGCTTTAAGGTGCAGAATGAGTTCAGTCGTGATGCACTTCATCATACAGTAAAAACGATAAGCTTATTACAGTCTGGTATATGTGTGTATGCAGGACAGTAGATTAGCAGATGGGTTTAAAGAGAGAGAAGAAGCAGGACGGGGTGGAAGGATACACGAGCAGAGAGTGGAGGAAAGATGGAGGGGAAGTGATGAGAAGAGGAGCTTCTGGGAGAGAAAGGAAGGAGATTTAAACAAGGAGACTTACATTGATTCCTTCCCAGGAAAACTCGGCACAGCCATGCTGGGGGAGGGAGAAGAGGGGAGGCAGGAGGGAGGAGGGAGGAGGGGGGTGGAGAAACATGCAGGGAGGTGTAGAAAAGGAGGGAAGAAAGGAAGGAGATTTAAAAGAGGGAAAAGGTGATTCAGGACATAGAAAGCCGTCTTTTATGCATCGTCTGTTTAATGTTAAACTGCTCCACGGTTCGAGTTAATCTGGTCTTGAATTGAATTAGAAATGTTTTCTATTTTAAGTTTGATTAAATCAGCTGCTTCCACTGTAATGTCAAGAGAGCATCTGGAGCGCTGAGGCTGCACCACACAGTAAACGCCTCCTCTCTATACGTCTAATGTCATGTAATGTTTGTGTTTTATCAGCTCACAGCAACAATAAACTGATTATTATTATTGTTCTGTAAGGCCAGCAGACACTAAAGAAGCCAGCAGCTTATAACATCATAAACACAAATACACTAATCTGATCTCACAGTGTTTAACAACAACAACAACAAAAGACACGTTTATGTTTAATTCAATTAGCTCAGACAAAAGAGGACATGACGGACATTTCATGGAGGGGAAGGACATACTGTTTGTGTGTAGTCAGCCGCACTGTCCCTTTGTCCATCTACATTACCCACAATGTTTAGGTAACCAATGGTTACCATTCAGCTGGCACACTGTTGCTGGGGGCAACAGCAAATATGACGGGTGGCCCAACCATGACACCTTTGATTTTTTTGCATATTTATCACAAAGACAGTTTAAATTTAAATACCCTGCTGCCAAAAGTATTTATTTTAATTTAATTTATTATTATTTATTTTTAAACATCAGTCCATTTGTCACGTTGCTTATTAGTTGTATCATCTGCAGCTGCAGGTCGCAGCTTTCAGTAGTAAATCTCATCTTATCGCAGCCCCGACTGTGATTTCAGTTGTAAAGTTGAATCTTTCATCCCAGATGTATTAAAGAAAAGACATGAAAGATAAAGCAGCAGAGCAGGTCGGAGGCCTTTTCATGTCATGACATTATTGCTGCTGGTGAGATCGACTACGGACATGATGTCATCTAAGGAAACAAAGCAAAACAATAATAAAAATGCTAATAGAGTCATAATGTGACTGGTGGACGATGAGCAATAAAAGACAGAACAGCAGCAGAAAACACACGGCGATAAGACGCAGCTCGGCCTCGGTCTTTGTATTTATTCCTGCTTTAATCAGCAGCTGCTGGGCACAGGAACCCTATGAGCAGGATATCTGACGTGATTTAAACCTGATTATCATTTTTTAGCTGGAGATGGTTAGCGGACGACCACAACAGCTAGAATTAATTCTGTCTTCCTGCAGGCTCCTCTTTTTCTGCGTTCATCCATGTAAATATTCATGTCAGAAATGTTTATTTTCATGACATGTGAACGAGGAATAAGAATAATCCTTCGCTAACAAAGCAGCCACTGAGATGTCGGAGGGATTTAACAAAAAGCCCCGCACAAGTCGCCTTGCTGGGGTGTGTTTAGTTCCTGGAGAATAATTCATACAGACGCAGTAACGAGCACACCTGGGTCAGCAGGTAATCAGCGACGCCACACCACTGACGACAGACTGAACTCAACTAATTGAATAACACGTTATTTAATCAGCAGCTCGGACAGAAGCGCATTAATCTTTCACTTTTATCAAGTAAAGCAAAACCAGATCCAAACCGTCCGTCGTCTCGTTATCATTTAAAACATATTTAATTAATTATTACATACGATCAACAACACAGGCAGCGATATGTTAAATGTTAATGTATTCAGTGTTAAAGGTGCGTTGAGATCATTACAGAGACATTTTCTCCTCTTTGCTTGAACATGTTTAAAGATTTAAATAAAGATAAAGTTCACCGTTTATGGTTTATTGATTATTATTTGATTGTGTTTGTCTGGCTGTAGTTGTGTTGTTTGTTGTTGTTCTCGGGTCTCTATTGAGAAAAATAAATGATGATGACACGACTTGATTAAATAAAGATTAAGTTAAAGAAAAAAAAAACAGGTTTAAAAAGTGATTTTTAAAGGGGTCAAAGGTCAAATGGTCCTTTAGAGCCAAATAAAGACAAAACAAGATAAACACCAACGTTGTTGTTAATCACACGACATATAGATTATTAATATTTCTGATGTGAGTGTTGAAAGCCAGAAACCTCAGCAGCTAATCATTCAGTCCTTATTGATCAACGACCCCGCCGACAGCTGCAGATAAATTATCATCATTTTATGCCGCAGAGCAGAAAACGGCGACATTAGCTTCTCAATTATTCAGATAATGCAAACACAACAGGGTCCAGGGTCAGTGTGCTGCTCACACAAAGTCATTAGTAACCGCGTGTGTGTGTGTGTGTGTGTGTGTGTGTGTGTGAGAGAGACGCTCAGACCTTAACGTTATGATACTAAAAGCTTGTGATTATGATTTCTTTTCAGTCTTTGTCAGATGTGTTTGTGTTTTCCGTCCATTCGGTCGGTCTTGTGTGCGTTTGGATGCCGGTTATCCTCACAGGAGATCTGAAAGCAGTTCTCAGTATTGATCTGACTTTTAGTGGAACCACAAACTGGCTGCTGTTTCAGCTAATGCTCCTGTGACTGAGCCTGATGCTGCTGTGATGTTAAATACGAGTCCAGCACGATGAGCTCATCGCTCTGATTCCTGCATCTCTTAGTTTGTGTCACATCTTCTAAATATGCTTTAGTACATTCATGTTGTTGTTTTATTTTATTACCAGTGAATCTGCTGCTTGGTCCATGAAAATGCCAGAAAACAGTGTTTGCATTTCTGAACCTGGCTGTATAATATTTATTCTGGTCCAGCTCCTCACTGTTTCTGAGTCTGAATCATCTCTCCACCTGCTGGCCTCTCTGTCTCTCTTCAGGTCTATAAATTACACAGAGGAGTCATGTTTGAGAGAGTAAACAACTCGAAGGTTGCCATCAGTGGGTCAAAAAAAATGAAAATCTGCTAGCCGCCGGATATATATAAAAATATATATATATATGTGCTGTAAAGAGGAGGCAGAGGAACAGAAAGCTGCAGGATTTATGAGAAATATGAGCATTTGTGTAGATATGATAAAACTACGGGTGCGTGTTGGCCTTCCTGACACCACTGAAGAAGAGAAGCCAGTATCCAGTGAAGGAAAAACAATAAGATGGATGTCTGTGTTTTTGTCTCTCCTCAGGGTCCACAGCTGGAAAGTGATACATGGCTCAGTAATAGTCTGAGCCCGGGGGACAGCGGCGCCGCGGCCGCGGTAAGAGACTCCCGACACACACACCTTTACACACCTACACACACCTTCACACGCAGCACACACACACCTTTGACTAATATGAGCTTTTAAAGGCTGACACCAATATATCTTCACCTCTTTTTTTTTTTTTTTTCATCTTCCTGCCAGATATTAAGACATATTCATGGTTTGAAGAGAAACTGACACTAGTGTAATTATGTCAGTATTAGCAGCTCTTTAAGACACGACGAATTTCAGCATTTGTAGTTGTGAAAAACCACCAGAACAGATCTTTGTTCACACGACATGTTCAGAAGAGACACGTGAGCTTCAGACGAGGTGATGTTAGATGTCTGTAACCGTTGCCATCCATCATCCACCATCTCTACTGCAGCTGCGTAGCGTGCAGCTCTCGTTGGGTGAGAGACGAGGTGCGCCCTGCACAAGCTGCTCTCACATTCAGACAGACAAACATTCACACCTCGGCCAATTTACACTCACTAATTAAGCCGGACGATTGACTGCGGACGTTAAAGAAAGACGCCAGCTGCCTGGAGGATTGAAATCCAGGATCGTCAGCAAATAATAAATTAGGAATTGTTGCTTTTATTTCCTCTACCGCTTGGCCATCATATTTAATATTTCTGCCTTTTAGGGCTTTTTTCACATTCAATCTGGTTCTCAGCAATAAAACAACTGTTGCATCGTTGGACAGAGTCAAGGTCATCCTGCTGTTTGTCCGTGTCGTCCTCAAAAAAACAATTAGTCAACAATAAATAATGTCTGCGTGTCCGACTGAAACCTGCAAACAGACTGAAGAATAACACTGTGAATCTGTCTTTTCTGTCAAAGCTTAGATGTGAGTGACCTTTCTGGAGGCCGAGGCCCGGCCGTCTAACAGTAAGAGGCAGTTCTGGGTGAGTAACGGCGCTTCTTTTTCTCACCTCTAAAAGATTCGAGGAGACACGAAGCGACACTCTCACGCACGTCCGTCTGCAGACTGTTCACATGTGAGAGGAGAGCTGAGGACACCGGCACCTGTGTCTTTTCTATTCTGTCACAGCGGCTTTTAGACAAATAGGTGTGAAGAAAAAAAACAAAAAAAAAAGCAAAGATAATAGTTTTACCTGATCCCCATCTTTCCGTACCGGCACCGCATCGGCTGCTGGAGAAGCAAAGAGAAGACAGAGAGAGAGAGATGAGTTCAAGATAATCACAGGTGCTTCAGTGGCTGCTGGTATCAAAAACACGTCTACAACTGCTTAGTCTCCATCTGTGATAAAACAGAAAGAGATAACAGTATGTCGAGCTGATTTAGCCTTCAATGTGCTCGCTGAGGGAAAATGACAACGCTGTCCAGTATAACACACACACACACACACACACACGCTGTGCTAAAATTAGATTAATTATCCACGCCAAGCTTTGGCTCACAGAGGGCAGTTTGAGTCACGAAGGCCAGAGATGGCGATGAAAGGGGAGCCGCTTTCTGCTAGTTATTGTTATTGCTTCTTTATTCAATTACTGGGAATAAAGAAGCTGTAAAAAGTCAACACGGTGACCTTGAGTTCAAGGTCGTGTGTCCTCCTCATTTATTGAACCTGACTTGATTGTTAGCCATCAAAATACATGCAACCACATTGTTTGAAACCAAAGGAGAACAGACAGACGTGTGATATGATGAGCCTGAAAAACCACACTATAGGTCATAATATCACCTGTAATTAGGTCTAGCAGCAGATAATAAACCACATAAATGATGCTGCACAGCACCAACAGTCAGGAGCCCAGATGAAAGCCGTAATCCTTCGTCCTCACAGTCCTCCTGCTTCGTCTTCATACGGACGTCTGACGTCCTTTTTTTAAACTGCAGTAAGATTTGGTTCATGGTTTGGTTCTTGTTTTTTTGGTCATTAAGTCCGCTGCAGATGTGAGACACTTTTGAAATCCTGCACTCGGGGATATGAATAACTGTTTTATGACGTGCCTCCCACTCTGTCTGGTGAGCTGTCCTCCGGTTATGATTCAGAAGGCAAATGGCAGACCGTGGCGGGTTGTCAGCTGATGTGCTTCACCTGGTCATCTGGAGCCCTGAAGGCAATAAAAACTGTCCCATTAGCTCGTTTTCTGTGTGCTTTCCAGCTGGCATCCACCTCCACAGTGCACATCACACACATCCCTGCATTTAGAAACGCAACTAATGACTGTTTTTCATTAATAATTAATATTCTGTTAATTTTTTCCCTTTAATTAAGTAGTGAAAAACGCCCGAAGCGACATCTTCACATCGCTTGTTTTGTCCGACATATATTGAACATTACTATGATATTCACAATTAAAATGTAGAGTGTTTGATCACTGCTCATGATGTTAAATCTATAATAAATGATTTGATTCTATATGGATATGAAGCAGGACGCTAGTGTGACACGACCTGGACATTAGATCTAACCAACTATAACCTCCGTCTCTTCATTCTCGGGGTAAGAAGTGAGATAAAACGCTGCTGCTGCTTCTTTTCGGGACACTAAAACACTTAAAGTCGAGTGCTATTAAAGATTAGACGAACTTGAGCTCCAAATACCAGAAGTCGAGATGAGAGTCCTCGTGTAGAAACTTGTTGAATATCACTGACGAGATTGTTTCACGCAGAATCATCTGGAGCTTCTTACACTCTCATCAGCGGAGCGGCTCATTGTGAGACGCTTAAAGATCCTCCTTCAGCCCATCACCTCACTTTCATCTGCTCTTTGATGAACGGCTGATTGAAGTGGATTTAACAGCTGGAATCGATAAAACAGCCTGGACCCACTTATCAGTCCGCTCGCACTAAGAGCCGATATTTCTTATGTACTGTATTCTTAACATATGGCTGAACATCCACATCAATGCTGTCTGCATTGATTCCCCCCCCCCCCTCCTCACACACACATATACACACACACACCCACGCTGAAGGGACCGCTGCCAATCGACAGCACCTAAAAATACTTCAGCCTTCAATGAAGACTTAAACTTTCCTTCCAAATCAATATCAATAAAACCCCGCTGGGTGGACGAGTAGAAGATGCAGTCGGAGACGTTGTTCTTCATCTGAAGACACGACAGATGACAGCTCTGCACCAAAGTCAGTGCACGCAGGTTTAGAAACAAAAACCTGCTGGTGAGCAGCAATGAGTTTTAAATATCGACGTATCGATTGGAAATGAAGTTTCTGATCATTCATGTTTACAGGCGTGTCATCAGCATAGTAGTTAGTAAACCATCAATTACGATGATCAATTACGTATTGATGATCATTAAAAAGAGCGACTTTGATACTAAACAAGTTTTCATTAATATTTCATGTCCAAGCCAGATATGATATAAACTAGTTTCTGGAGATCCAATAGATGCATCAAAGGTTCAGTAAAGGTGCATTACGTGAAGATATTTCAGTACAAAAACTCTACATGAATCATTTCTGTAATAATGCGAGAAGTATTTAACTCAAAATCAAATTCAGTTTCAAGCTGGTAATTCCTGATATCAGACCCGGTTTCCTTCACTGCAGACGTGACCTTTGACCTTTGACCTTTGACCTGGGTGAAGGGAGTACAACTTATTCAACTTTAACTTTTCTGTTTGTGTTAATGAAAGGCAGTTTTAGTCATGACTCGGCTCTCTGTGAGTACATGTGAGATGTAACCCAGGGGATCCTGAAGGCCATTTACGCCACACAACACACACACGCGCACACACACACACACACACACCAGAGACCAATAGAGCTGATGGAGCTCGCTGCCGGAGCCACAAGGGAGGAAGGAGGAAGCAGAGGCTCTCAAAAAAAAAAAAACAGAAAGGGGAAAATACTGAGGAGGGAACAGAGACGAGGAAGAAAACCAAGAGACTGATCGAAGCTCAAAACCGCAGGGCAAAAGGGTCGAGGACAGAACAGCAAGGGCTGCTGGGAAAATAAGATGGAGAGATGAGAAAATGAGGAAGAGGAGGAGTGGAAAGAAGGGCTGAGATGTAGCGTGAATGAAAACTGAATTCAGTTCAATTAAACTTAATTTATCCCTCAAAGGGAAGATCAACAGCTGATTGTTATAACTATCAGATTAACATCATCTCCCAGAAAAGCAGATTAAATTTACAATTATTTCCTTAAATACCACAATCAGTGTGACAGCACAGTAAAATGAAGCTTATATCTTCATTATTGACATCCTTGAATTAGTTTCACGTTGCATACTAGCGGTGGGAATTAACAAACGTCTCAACTTCTTCTTCTTTATTTTTAATCTGTGCTCTCTTCTCACTCATCGTTTCGGTCATTCTTTCCTTTTTTTTTTTAGCCATAGTGGCTCCTGTGAGTAAAAAGAAAGCGAGAAGAGCATCATTAATAATAAACTCTGAACATTTGAGGCAGGAAAACCCGTCTGGTGTCGCTCATAGAGACTTCCACTTCATTAACAGAAATGTGAATCTGTCCTTTAACTCACAAATGCTGCTCATATCTGAGTCAAAGAGAGAATAAAAACCAGCAGAGGATTAATATCTCTGTGTTAACACGTGCATGTTTTAACTACGATGTCACTTCAGGGAAACTGGTAAAACTCTGCTGCAAAACATGCTAATTCTTGTCTGCAGCATTATACTCAGTAATTAATCTGATTCTGATTATAAACTCGTTAGGATGAGGTTTGGGTGCAGTATGTGTGAGGCAAAGGTCAAACAGAAACAAAAGACCAGTAGATATAAAAGGCTTCTTCATGACCTTCGATGTCATTTAAAAAAGACCACAGCAGCTATGAATATCATTAATATACAAGTAAAATCCAATAATCAGCTCATGTTTTTACTCTCCTGGAGAAATAAACACATTTACATTTTAGATCAGAAACAAAAACAACGTTATGTTTCCATTATTATATTTCCAAGGATATGATACAGATGCACCGCTTTTATTTTGTCCTCAGAAAGCGTCTGCTGCAGCCGCCTCAGGCTGGTCTGAACGCCACCAGGTCACGAGTGGAGGTGTTTTAATCTGTTGGGCAACAAGGCTTCATTGAGCCAATCTGCTGGAGTAACACCAAACTGTATTTCATCTGTTTTTCAAACTCACACCAGATATTTCTGTAGAAATGCAGCAGTTTTATCAGCACCAAACATTAAAGACGAGCTGCAGCTGAGTTTCTGCTGTTCAGAGCCGCGCGGCCGTTTCTACGACAGGAAGTTAAGAAGTAAAACTTCAAACTGTTGTCATGACGTGTTTCCCTTCACAGCTTTTGTTTTGGACTGTAATTCATTGTTATTTTGAGACATGTAATAATGAGGAAGTGATATGATCATTTTTATAAACGTGGAGGGATCTATGTGCAAAACATCCGACTTCTGCTGCTCATTTCACCAACCGTGATGTGTCATTGATCCTGTAACCAAATGATTATTTTCATTATTCATTAATCTGCGAGTATATGTTGTTTCATGTTCTTGTTACATATTCTACATAAGATGGTAATAATGTCTAATAAAGCTGCATTAATGCACCGCAGAGACACGGGTGGGAACAGAGGGAAGAGATGACGGGAGGAAATACAGCATAAAGCTGCCACAAACAAGCCATCATCCACAACGTGTGACACAAATACACACTGGAATAAACACACATGCACCTGAACAAGTACCCTGACACACACACACACACACACACACACACACACACTAAGGCAGGGTGGCACTGTGGGACGATGCAACAATAGGTCCTGACAGCTCTCCCTGGCAGACCCTCGCCTGTCTGCTGCCATTGCTCTGAGCACTGGGTGTGTGTTTCTGTGTGTGTGTGTGTGTGTGTGTGTGTGAGATGTGACGGTGATCTGAAGTGAAGTCTGGAGTCTGATTCACCTCCTCTTCAGCAGCGGACGCTCCCAGCCGACACCAAACACTAAGGGAGTCCTGCTCACTACGGCTTGTCAGGGTAATACCTCCATCCATCCATCCATCCATCCATCCATCCATCCATCCATCCATCCATCCATCCATCCATCCATCCTTGTGTGTGTGTGTGTGTGTTCCCTCGAGCTTCGGTGGGCTTCCTGACCTGTTCATAATGGTAGAAAAGCACCTGCTCCATCATGTGAATGTTGTGAAAATTCAAACGGGTTGAACTTTGACCTGAGCCAGTAGCTAAAGGCGCCGGTTTGTCCTGCAATTAAACAAACATTAAACGTGCGTTAACGCATGTTTCTGACCACAAGCTGTTGACTTGTTCACCTTTTACAGCAGCGACATCATCATCACGTGGAGTCGTGTTTGTGTCCAGAATCTAGGTCCAATATTCACTCTCTGTTTCTGTTTCTGGCTTTCATTTCCCTTTCAGCTCTGCTGTTGATCAGTGTCAGATCTCAGCAGTGAAGTCACAGTGAGTAACACACACACTAAACTTCCAGTTACACTGTAGTTTGATCTTTTACAGTCTTAGTGTGAGTTACAATAAATTTGATGTTTCCGTCTTCCTCGAGGTCTGCTGTAAGTTTTATCCAACCGTCATGGATCAGACGACCTCCACCTCAGCCCCACCCAGCAGCTTTAGCATGACCTGAAACACCGACTGTCTGTCACCCAACATCACTAATGCTCCTGTGGCGGAAATTCAAGGTAATTTGGTTTATAAATGTCCAGTTTCTGATGCCCCGGTGAAGGAACATGGTACGACTCACTGACTTGTTTTTATAGAATATCTTAGTCAGTCTTATATATATATATCTTTATATAATAAGATAATAAAGGAAACTGATCTTTCTGTCCTTCAGGTCCTTCAGGTCAGAGATGCTCAGGCCATCCATCAATCAAATTATTGACCGGTCGCTTCGCTTCATGTATCCATCACCTTTTGCCATGGTAACAACATCACACAACACTTGTACACAATGCATCCGTCAGTCGGTCTGTCAGCAGAGTCAATACTGTGGAGCTGGGAGGGTAAGGTGATACCTCAAACACACCTGACGGAGCAGAACAAACCCAACACACTGTTTAACTAAAAACAACACGGGTGGAGAACACGTCAGTGAATATTAGTTACTGGGATTTAATCAGCCTGGTGTTGATACAGCGATACGTGACGGTGTCAGTAAGGATTAACACGCTGTAACCGTGTAAAGAACAACTTTGGTTAAAGTTCAAATTATATTCATCTAATAGTTAATAAAACAGTAAAAAGAGTCATAAAAACACATCTGCAGTATGCTGCTATAACCGGCAGACTTAAAGTGACGAACAGACCGGACGGTTCGACAGAGAAACACACACGCTGCGCTATCGAAGTATGTAGAGAGCCAATAGATAAGCTTTAGTGCTCGTCTTGATAAACGTTTTATAAAAGGACGTGTGAGCTGGAACAGACTCCAGCCTCCCTCTGTGACCTTGCACGGGGTAAGTGGGTTAAGAAAATTAATTAACCGATGTGTGAGGACAGTTCTGGTTGCCAAAACCCAACGTCCCTTTACATGTGAGGGTCTGTCTGCTGTCACCTGGACTTTATTATAATATAGAATAAATGTGTCGTTTTAGGGTACTTGCTAAATAACTGGGAGGACAGACTAGTCACATCTAGACTGAGACCCTGATTAGTAGATTAGATAGATGAGTGTTTCTGAAATTCATGCATTCATTCATATTAATCCAAGTCAAACTTTGAAAGTGAAAAATCGCCCAGTGCAGCTGTTACTTACTTACTTACTTTCCCAAACTGCTTTTCACATCTCTACTAAAAATTCATCCAGCGTGGCAGCATGCTCCCCGAACCCGGAGCAGGAACGCCGCCGCTGAGCTATTGTGATGCAAATTGAGGAGGAGGGGAAAAAAAAAAAAAACGTGAAACGAGAGACTCAGAGAAAGAAAAGCCTGAAGGGGGAGACATCATCTTTTTCCATTACTGGCCTGAATCGATTTGGCTAAAAATAAGAACCAGCAGGACTCAGCTCTGGTCCCGTTGCACTGGCCAAGTGTCACATCAGACGCTACCTGAATTATCCAACCTGTGTTTATTTACGTGGAAATCTAGCTGCTGTCTGTTCTTTACTCTCACTCTGTCACCGAGTGCTGCCAACTGAAACATAGGAGCCAAAAACAAGGATCACACTGACACACTGATGGCTCACTTTACATCTCAGATGGCACAAACATTGACAAACAAAAGTCTGTAAAATGTATAGATTTGAATATTAATAATATCAACGCGGGAGACGGCGGTACATGTGCACGGCTGATTTCTGACAGTTTGCATGTTTTCATGGATCTTTTTGTCTAATAGAGCATCTAAAGAGCTTCCCTCTGCTGTATCACTGCTCATTGAACCATCCATTGCTGTATAATGGCCACGCTGAAGCAGGAAACCTGTTCATTTCAGGGTTTCAGGGTTGAAACGTGAACGAAATACTCAGTTTTCATTAGTTACAGGAACTTAATATTTGCACCCATCATCAAAACTGAAAGGTGACAAAAACATATTAATTATTTCTGTCTTTATTATATCTGTATTTCTGTCCAGCTGATGCTTTATTCATGTTATTTTTGGTCTCTCTGGCTCTTTAGATGCTAAATTGCTAGCAGCTAGTTGCTAACTTGTTTTTGTTTTCGAACCAAAACAACGAATCACAAGACACTAAAACACGATTTAGACTAGCGGGGTCATGTGACATACGTTCATCGCTACAAACAACCACCGTCCTCGTTACATCATCTGATCATTAGCATGTTTTAGCAGCAGCACCGGTGGAGAGGCTGTTAAGCAGTCATTTCTTTTATGTAATGCTCTTAATCACAGTGCCTCACTAGCGCTTCACTACGTCCCGACTGTGAGACGATAAATAAAGCGACACCTGCTATTAAAGCCTCAGTGAGAACAACCGGCCCCGCCGTGCTTCACTGGGCGACCTTGTGTTCACGTTTCATAGAAGAAGCAAAGACACAAAGATATAGTTTGAATCTCCAGCTGCACTTCACTACGTCAACACAATTATTCTCAACAAAAGAAGAAACCTCAAACAACCTCCGTCAGATTTGGAGGACGAGCTGCTGGATTGAAAAAGGTCAGAAGCTCTTTTTCCAGATGAATATGGAGACGATGCTTCGAACCTCTTCCTTCCTTTCCGACCCTGATATTGAAAAGTGCTGCGACGGAGCTGCAACCGAGTGCCTGAAAGCCTGAGTGATGCCTCCTAAACATCAGCTGTACTATAACTGGAGGATAATTGAATGTAATGGCAGATGGGGATGCTTTGGTTAAATGGCACTCCACAGGAAACACACAACTGGGGGAAACGACCGAGAAGCACGATGATGGTGCAGAAAAAGGAAGCAGAAAACATCTGTTTTTATTTTCTCTGCTGTTCACTCACACGAAGTCGAGGTTGAGATGTGGATGAAAAAGAGCACGAGAAGAAGAAGAAGAGCGAGAAAGCTGTTGACCCATATTTACTGTAACATATTCCCTCCCTCCGTCTCTCATTGACCTCCCTCTTTTACCCCCGCGTCTATTTTTAGCAGCAACCGCTCTCGATCAGGCCTAATGTAAGAATAGATGTTCCTCGCAAGAAACGCAGCAGAAAAATATTCTGCAGGCGATAAGTTTCCTTGATCCATGATGCTGATTTTGATTTTTAATATAAATCCATGAAAATACTTTCATCAATATTATTTATTTATTTTTTTTATATCTGCTTGAAACGTTGCCGGTAAGTAAAAATCAAACAAGGGTGTTTTTTAATTTTTTTATTATTATCTTGTTTGTTTGGTTCATACATTGAAACTGTTGTTTCTCAGCTTTACTTTTACTTTTTCTCTTTTATTATTATGAACAGTAGAAACTATTACAATGAACAAAAACTCTTTAAATTTTTAATATATTATGTATTAGTATTATTATAAAACAGATTTGAGAATTTAAAACGACTTTTTATTGTGAAGGAGGAAGGATGTGCAGAAAGTTGAAGCTGAATGTCTTTTTGGTCTCAGTGATGTGGTTTCTCTGCATCGACTGTAGTAACAAGTGTTTCTATTGTCAGTGAACTCGTGAAAATTGTGCAAACTATCTGGTTCTTATTCTTCTATTTATTTCATCCAACCGTTAATGTAAAACACAATATTTCCTACAAGAGAGACACTAAACATGACGCTCAGCCTGCTGCTCAGCGTCCCGACACACGTTTCCAAAAAAAAAAACCCCAGAAAGAATATCAACCAGAGTGAGATAATATGTCCACAGCTACAACGTAATATGCTTTGATCTACTTCTGACACAGCAAATAATGGAGAGGGAGGGAGTGAGGGAGTGAGGGAGGAAGGGAGGCAGGGAGGGAGAGACAGAGAGGAGGAGATAAGACGCGAGCAGAAAGCTAAACACAAAGGGGAACACACCCACGTATAAAACCAAAAACATTTATTTGGGCTCTTCACAAAAAAAAATCTCTCCACTCTCTTATCGTTGCAAGCACCACCTCCATCATCCCTCCCCCGTTTACCCCCGCTGTCCGTCCGCACCACCTCCATCATCCCTCCCCCGTTTCACCCCCGCTGTCCGTCCGCACCACCTCAATGACAATCAAAGGTCACATTTCCCTCCCTTTATTTATTTAACTCCCTCAGCAGCCTCCATTTGTTCTCATAAAGGAGCTGATGAGGCTTTGATGGAGCGTTTAAAAGACAGAGGGAGGTGTCGTCCTCCGCTTAACAATGTGTGTGTGTGTGTGTGTGTGTGTGAGCACGTGAAGCCGGGACACACCAGCTGCACGTTATGCTTAATTGAAACGATACACACACACACACACACACACAGAGGAGTGACCATGCTTTCCTCAAGCACACAGCAGAGCAGTCTGAACATCGTCTCTTGGGTCTTAGTGTCTGTAGTTAAAAGATTTAAAGCTCTGTGTGTGTGTGTGTGTGTGTGTGTGTGTGTGAGGACCAGTTTTAGACCTTGAAAGTGAGGACATTTTGTTCTGGTCCTCACTTCTTCAAAGGGCTGTTTGAGGGTTTAAGGCTCAGTTTAAAGGGCTAAACTGTCTGAAGAGACATTAAATGTCTCTGTGAACCTGCTCAGAGAGGGGTGTTATGGGTAACCACGGGTCACAGAGGGGTGTTATGGGTAACCACGGGTCACAGAGGGGTGTTATGGGTAACCACGGGTCACAGAGGGGTGTTATGGGTAACAACAGCGTAGCGAGGACCTGCACATCAAATCGATCCGCAACAAAGACGAAAACATTAAGGTGCTACATGCGTGCAGCTCGTTAGCCTCCAAACGCTCATATGAGACGGTTCCTCCACATGTGTCTGTCCCTTTATGATATTCACTCAGTAAGTTAGCCCAGCATGCTAACGTTAGCACTGAGTCCTATTAGATGTTCTTAAATCAGTCGGTGCTTTTTGTCCCTTTTTGTTAAATGGATCCAAATGATATTGAAGCTTTTATTTTGACAGTCTGCCTCTTCTTCACCCACATGTACACACGACAGCAGTTTGAGGAGGAGTTAAAGACGTCTCCGTGTTCTCTGATCCAGGTAAAACTCACAGACCTGATATGAAGCTGGAAATACGCTGCACAGGTGACATTTACGCCTGTAAGTTCACATTTTGCTTTTGTTTTCGTCTCCGTATCGCACGCCACCTTCAAACAGGAAGTGAATCAACATGCTCGATTACCCATAACACCCTTCTCCTCTGCGATGACGGCGCTGTGCAGAATTAAAGGGATATTATGAACTGTTTTGATGCCACGCACACCTGTAGTAGATTCATGTAGGGGGCGCTGTCACTGCAGGAAGATAAACACTTCTGTGAAAATGAGCCCTCAAGTCAAACACAGAGATAGACCTGCTGCTTTAATAGAACACAAATGCAGCTTGTGTTGAGGTTTATGTTACAGTTAATGCATCCTGATAAAAAAGGTCCTCACAAGTGTAGTATAAATCACGCCTGTGAAGCTGCTGCCATCACTGACCTACATGTTCAGAGTCACACCTGAGTTTACTGAGCCCGGTTCTGACTCATCCTGTAAGAGTCATGCTCCAAGCTTCCTGCTCATAACTGTGTGTGTGTGTGTGTGTGTGTGTGTGTGTGTGTGTGTGAAACCTGGGGTGCACTGCCTGCGTCTTCAATTTATTACGTCGCTGCATGACGCACAGAAGAGAGAGACAAGAGGAGAGAGGTGAGGAAGGAGAGGATGGAGGAGGAGGAGAGGGGGAATTTTCTCAGACACACGGCATGCAATGACCTTAGTTTTATGTCAAGGCGGAGGTCTCTCTCCTCTCTCTCTCTCTCTCTCTCTCTCTCTCTCTCTCTCTCTCTCTCTCTCTGTCAACACACACACACACACACACACACACTGCCTGGTGTCATCCATGTGGAGACAGAAACGTCAAGCCGCATCTTATTCCGCTCACATCCCTGCTGCCTGTCTGTCCCGCCTCTCCCCTCCAACACACACACACACACACACACACACACACACTGTTAGATGCCACCCGTATAGTTAACAACACACACACACACACACCCTATAAGCCTGAGCCGCGCTGCAACAACTCCCTGCAGCATCAGTGTAAAGTGTTGCAGGTTTCTTTGTGGCTGTAAAACATCAACATGCATCACAGTGAGTGTGTTCTTACTGATTGTCCGGGATCCGATGCAGCCCATGTTGTCTTACAGAGGCGCGAACAGCTCAGGGAAAATAACATCCATCCGTCCAGCGGGCATTTCTCCCCGATCTCTCTCTCTCTCTGTCTTCGCTTTCCCCTCTCTCTCCTCCTCTTCCTCTCTTCTTCTCCTCTCTGTCTCTTCCTCCTCACTGTCCTCCTCTCTCTCCTCCGTATGTGAGACAGAGAGAGGGAGTGTATGTACGTGTCATCCACGTCGCTTCCTCTCTCTCTCTCTCTCTCTCTCTCCTTCGTCGTCACACACACTTGTTTTCCCAGTCAGTGTCGATCTCTCTCTCTCTCTCTCTCTCTCTCTCTCTGTCTTCACACACACACACACACACACACTTGTTTTCCCAGTCAGTGTCGATGTCTCTCTCTCTCTCTCTCTGTCTACACACACACACACACACACACAAGTTAAAGTGGTCCTACGAGTTATTTCTTCTCATTAATAAATGATGAAATCAACATCTGCTGATATTAAAATAAGCAGTAAAAGGTTTTCAGCAGAAGTTTGGTGAATAATAATCTTATTAAAACTTATTAAAATGACATCATACAAGACACCAAATGAGCTTTAAAATCATTAACAGTACTGCATGAATGATGGAAAACTGCTCATTAATATTTAATATTTACTGAATATAAATATAGATATCACACATCATATATCATGTAATCAGATTCACTGTACAGGTGTTTATATGCATGGCCACATTAACATATTTAAAGGCCCAGGGGCCAAACTTCAGGGGCCCCACCTGCTGCCATGTTTCAGGTAAACACAGTAACAGTTGATTAATTTATACCATAAACAGGATAATAATTAATGTCTCAAAGCAACATTTAGACGCTTCAGCTCCCTTCTGTTAAAAATGGATTTTTACGCTCTCAGATGTCACATGATGTCGTTTACATTTGACCCTTTGGCCTTTTAATTCCTCCAATTCCAATTGTCAGTGAACTAAACATCTACACAAACATGAGCTAAAGGCCTGAAACATTAAACCCGGTCGCATGTTTGAACTCCTCAGCTGCTCCAGCAACATGCTTATTCAGCATTTCCTCTGACCTCTGATGTATAATTTTTATATTCATCATCGCCGCGGGATTTGAAAGTTTTATTCCCGCTTGAGTAAACGCGAGCAAATGTTGATGTGAGCACTATCTGATGCATGTAATATGTATCACACTTCACGCCTGTGTTTGAGTCTGCAGCTGAGTTCTCCTCTCAAACAATGCAGCACAGCTGTTCTCCTCCTCCAAACATCTCCACCCTCCCCTCCGTCTCGCTCTCACAAAATATGAATATGAAAACGCAGTGATTCATCGGGTGAGGAAGGACGGCGCTCCCGACTCTATTAACTCCGTCTCCATCTCAGACGGAGAACAGAAGTGCAGCCCTGAACTCGACTCTGAACTCTGAGCTCAATAAATATCCAGACGACTGAGCTGCAGACTCAGAACAGAAGTAAACTTGAAAATATGATATACTGGGACAACTTATGTACTCCTGTATATTCAGACTTTACTTCAAAGCAACAAGTTTATTGGTTACAGTGAAAGTTTAAATTAAAAATGGAAATATGGAAACCTTGTATAATCTAAACCACTTTATTTCCAGAAATGATGTTTATATTCTACTAACTTTGTACTTTTAATGATCAGAAAATGAAAACTGGCATTTTATTGAAGGTAAATGACGTTTTGTTGTTTAATGTGGAGTACTTGTTGCTTCTTTTTAATGATCTGGCCACGTTCCCACATATCAGCCATTAATTTGGTGAGCTTAATTTACAGAAATGATGATCAAAATACTCAATATTATAATAACACAGTTGTAAAACGCTTGAATTATCCTTTGAATATCATGCAAATCATCTAAAACAATAACATCAGTATTCAACTAAGAAGACCTTATTTTATATAAATACTGTATATATATTTACTCATCATACTTTGTTCAGTGAGATAATATCTGCATTGTGAATATGAATATTCAACAACAATAATTCATTCTGCCAACATGTCGTCCATAAATCTCGCAGTAAAAAGATGCTTCAGGTTTTATTAGAGGCGGCCTGTCACTGTGACGTCTCTTCATTTTTATTATTTTTAATTATAGTTCTGCCATCAGGCCAGAATCGCTCCCATAAACACCAGATCACGGTGCCAAAACGTCTCATCCTTCCTCTTCGGTCACAGTTGCGTCTGCGATATATTTGACAGATTTACAATCCTCGCTGCAATCATGACGTCATTGAATAGAGACCAAAAAAAACCCAACTATAATTACTTAGCAGTAATTACAGAACCACCTCAACACACTCAGACGGGTCAGAGATCTGCAGACGGGTACTGAGAGGCAGTTTGGCCTCAGAAGCAACCTGAAATCTGCTCAGGTTTCAGCATCTGTTTCATTTATTTTGGCCTCTTTCTTTTCTTTTTGAGACCACAGTTAATAAAACACCTTCAGCAGGAGCAGATGAGAGTTGCTCAGTTGATTCTTGGCCTTGTGACGTGTCTTCTTCCCTCTGATGGCTCATATGGATGGCTGGGACGTGACAGCCGGGCACAGTACTGAATACCAACCTGCATGGACTCCTTGTAGAGATATGTTTTAATGCTGTTTCTTTGAAGGGGACATATCATGCTTTTTGGACTGTTATAATGTTGGATGTCCAAGGTCCAAAACTTCCTCCTCGTGATGACATCAGATTGTTCGCACATGCCCACAAACGTCCGTCCGCTCCGTAGACTTCGATTCCGATATGCATGGATGAAATAATCCTACCAGTATTATCCATTTACGTAGCCTTTGGTGCTGCTGAAAGCTTTTCCAGCTTTTCCTCCAGCGCCACCTGCAGGTTGACGTGCACCTGCAGTTGAATTTGTTTTTAAAACTCTCCTGCTGTCTGCATTCACTGATTTTCACAAGTGAACATTAAACGTCTCATTTACAAAGTGACATGAACGTTTTCACTCCTGACAGAAAAGATCTGTAAGTTACCAGGGTGTCGTATTCGAGTCTTTAGCCTGCAGACTCCAAAGCGATCACATAAACTCTACGTGGTGTTAGAGACTCATTCATAGCTGAACAATGGACCAAGATGGAGTGAGTCATTCCCATTTTAGTAGAAGTTTTTAAAACCTTTTAACAAAAAAAAAAAAAAAAAAAGATTTGATTTTTGATAGAAAATGGTGTATTTGCTTGTTTTCTATAATATGTTGTCGGTATCAGTTGTATCTTAATCAGCTAATGCTAGCACAAGAGTCAATGTTCCCGGTAGGCTAGCGTTAGCTTGAAATGCTAAGACTCAGACTCGAGCTTGTACAGATGTTTTTGTTTCCATTTTGAAAACCAACTACTATTGTTTGTTTATGTATCTGACCAATCAGAACAGAGCGCGCTCATTGGGAGGAGGGGCCTTAAAGAGACAGGAGCTACAGGGCCAGTATAAAGTGAACAAGAAGTGTCATCATGCAAATATCTTCCAGTAGTGCCCCAGATTATAAATGTGCATGATACGTCCTCTTTAAATTATATTTAAAATTTCACATCACAGGTCTGCAAACACACTTTGCAGAACACACTTAAATCCATATTCACAGACAGGCGTCTCCATGACAACATGGTGTCCTGCATAGATGTGCTGTGGTGCAAAGTACGACGATCCTACAGATTGCCTCCAAAAACGTTTGCACTTTGTCTTCGGGGAAGAGATGCGGAGCAAGCGAGTGGTCTTTGGTGACGATATAAAAAGAGAGGAGTTAAAACCCGAGCAGCTGTGGAAGCTCAACAAATAAAACTTGCCCAAGAGAGTGAAGGGATGGAGGGATGAGGAGGAGGAGGAGGAAGGAGGGAGGAAGAGATGAGGGTATAAGTCTATGAGTCATGCTGAGAGATGAGGACAAAGAATTCAAGCAGAGAAAATTTATGGGAAATATGAGCATCTGTAGAGAAAAAAAAACACACAACCTGAGATGGAGGGATGAGGAGGAGAGATGTGCAGGTTTATTAGTATTCTGACAGAGAGAGGAGAAGGAGGAGAAAAGACAAGAAAGAGGAAACAAATAGCTGGAGGAGGAGGAGAAGTGAAGGTGAAGGGATGAAGGGTGGAGGAGAGAAAAGGGGGAGGCGAGATGAGAAAAGGAGGAAGCTGACAAGAAGGAGAAATGTTACATATCTGCATACGAAGACAAACATGTACTATTTATAGCTGTGAGTGTGTGTGTGCATGTTATTGTTTGTGTGTGTGTGTGTGAGCATGAATGCATAATTGTACAGCTGGTTGGCTGTCTGTTTGTGCCACTGTGTGTGTGTGTGTGTGTGTGTGTGTGTGAGGGGACATATTAGGACAAAAGCAAATTATGAAAGGCTCTTTAGTGGACAATAGTTGTTAAATTGCTTTTTAGTTACAACAAAAAGAATCACGTAAGAGAATAAAAATGTCTTCAAGAAATAATAACTCATCTAAACGGTGGACGTTCAGAGTTATTGTGTTTCTATATGTTTCTATTTGTCAGAAAATCCCATGAAAAGACTAAAACCAACAATACTTTCTGACTTTTATACCGTCTGTGGCCCCGACCTCGTTGGCCTTAGCGAGTCTTAGCGGCATATAAACATGCAGAAGCTAAAAGAAAACCTGCTCAAAACAACTATTATTGTTTGTTTATGTAGCGGACCAATCAGAACAGAGTGGGCTCATGGGGAGGGGGGCCTTAAAGAGACAGGAGCCTGTTTCTGAAAGAGGCTGAACTGAGAGGTTTTAACTGGAAATCATGCAACGATATTCCAGTGCAGCCTTTTATTTTCTGCCCTCTAGTGGTCAAAAGAAACCTGCTGGATTCTCTGTTTTGGCCTCCTCACAAAACTCAACAGGTTTATCAAAACTTAACAGATAAATGAACAAGTGACAAATCAAACTTTAAAAGCAACACAAGTTGCAAAAAAACAAAATAGGTCAAAATGTTTTGATTTCTTCTTCTCTTCTTTTTGGTTTCGTTTTCTGTAAATCATCATCTTACCGCCATCTTGAGGATTAGCTTCAGGTTAAAAGTTGTTGAAGGAAAGTCGAGTGTGTTGAGTGTGTAGTGTTTAGAGACGAGTGTGTGTGTGTGTGTGTGTGAGACGGGGCGGGTCAGGACGAGGTGAAGGCAGCGGCGGGGCTGTCTGCTGGGTAATCCTGTCCTTGGCAGCCGGAGACGGACACCCTGACACACGGGGTTTCCTCAGCGGGGCAGGAGGGGCGAGGCGGGCGTTACATAAATCAATACAGATACTGATCAATAATGTATCAGGTACGTCTGAAAACAAAGAGCCATAAAAATGTTATAATAATCTTTATTTGGTTCCTTTCACACAGAATGAAACGTGCAGCTCAAAGTGATTTTTAATAAAATCCATAATAAAAGTTAAAACACTGAATAGAAGTTAAAGGATTCTTATTTTCAGGTGATTATACACTAATGAAAACATACCTGTGAATATCAGATTTAATGTTCAGCTCTGATATTTTCCACCAACACGCTGCAGCTTTAAGTCGATGTGGTTTAACTGCTTTTCTCCACCTGTCCTTAAACGTTCATACAAACACGTCAGCTCTGTGTTTCTCACCTCGAGTTTCTGCTGCAGACAAAGATCACACACACACACACACACACACAGGTCCAGCAGCAGCTTATGGGCTTCACAGAGCTCACAGTAAATGCCATAACGATTGATCCCACACTTGAGTCCGGCTGGATCGATACTCTTTGTTTTGTGCCCTGCTGCTCGGCTCCCTGCTGCTGTGAAAAGGCCTCTGAAGCCGCTTTTAGGCCCAACGTCCATAACAAATGACTCCTGAGGGTCGAGTTGGCTCCGTCTGTGCAGAGCAGAGAACCAGAGTTATGCAACGGTCTTTAATAATAATCATCAGCTTTGATTAGTTCGTGTGTATGACTGCTATCCAGGTAATTCAGATCAATTGTACATTGTGTCTATTGGTTGCCAGGTGACACACGTTGTTTTAAAGTTAAGGTGGTATAAATTGTACCTCTGCTTCATTTTACGCTACCAGAAAACAAGACTTTCACCTTAAACTGACTCCTGTTGCTAAGAAACATTCATAGCTGCAACCATGTAGGCCGGCTTGCTTCTTCCAGCACAGCTGATATAAAGTAGTCAGTTAATGACCTTCAAACCTCCACACGGGTATCGAAACCACGCACAGCAGGACGCGGTACAGTCTGCACAGAAACAGCTTATAAACACACACCTGTATGAGTCTTCACATGCATGTCGGTTAGTGAGAGTGAATTAGTGATGAATCACCTTTATGTATGAATCATACGTCACATACGGCTTAATTATACTCATGAGCCATGATGATGAAGATGCAGAAACATGACGTGAGGCTACCGCAGCGTTTGAGGGTAAATATTAAATCAATGGTCAGAGACATTTTATGCATCTGTGTTCAGCCAAAAGTATTTACCTGAATTTTATTTCTTCTGATAAGAAAAGTAGCTTTTTTTTTCCACAGAGGAGTTTAAAGCTGACGGAGCGACAGCGACTGACCTCAGACCAGCAGAACGACAGATAAACTGCAGAGGAGACGAGCTCCTCGATGCCTCAGCAGAACAATCTGACAGCACAAAGCCAGCGAGAAACATGCAGAGTGGCAGCTGGAGGTGTGTTCGTGTTGTCTGGACCACTTCCTGTCCTGCAGGTCACGTCCTGTACAGTCAAACGTATGGAGAAGAGTTTTATTAGTGATTTCTAGCAAACAAACAACTTCATCATGAGACCAGCAAGTTTCAGCTCGTGGTATGAATGAAAGAAGGAGATAATCTGATAATAATGTGTGTGTGAGTTAACTACCCATCAGAACTTATAAATATTGTTAATTTGTATTTTTGCTGTGTGAATAAATGAATGAATGAATGAATGAATGAATGAATGAATGGTCCACCTCAGCCTCCTCACCTGGTTTCCTGCCAGTTATCCCAGCATCCTCTCTGCAGGGCTGATTAGAGGCCCCTTCCTGTAACAGAGGACAAGACAAGGACAACACGCTCTCCGTCTGCCAGGAAAGCTCTTAGACTCAGTCGGGCCGGCCGAGGCAGCGGCTGCAGCTCGATGAAGACGGATGATCAGATCCTCACAGAGAGAGAGACGGGTGGGTTAAAACGTTTAACGAGATCATCACAAACCGCCCTCCTTTCTAGCTAGATGCTGATCTTTTTTTTCTCTTTATTTCTGTTTGTTAATCATCAATCATTTAGTCAGTAAATTAAAAAAAAAAAAGGTATATGACACCTGTTTCTTCTGGTTTGTCTGTTTGTGTCCCAGCAGGTTGTTTGTTGCTTGTTTTCACTAGAGGGCGCCACATAGCAGTGAACCAGAGCTTGACTTCACACTGGACTCACTTTACCTTAACTGTGTTAAAAAAAACACCTCAGATGATTTATTTCAGTGTTGTTGTGACATGATTGTGTTCTTTTCTTTGTGTAGACTACATAGACAAAAGTATGTATATATATATGTATATAACCAGGTGTCCACAAACTTATGGCTATATAGCGTCATTTCTTCTTCGTCTGTGCATCACTTCCTGTGAGTTTTGTTATTTCTCTAAGAGACCAGATACTGTGTGTTCAGCATATTAGAAGCTGGGTAATGAAAAG
Organism: Pampus argenteus; assembly: GCA_036937835.1. NCBI lineage: Eukaryota > Metazoa > Chordata > Actinopteri > Scombriformes > Stromateidae > Pampus > Pampus argenteus. Next base: position 19,142,414 of record CM072879.1, read on the forward strand.
CCTGCTTTCGATTGTCAGATGCAGATGTGAGAAGGCTTCATGAGGACTGTGTGTGCGTGTGTGTGTGTGCGTGCGTGTGTGTGTGTGTGTGTGTCTCGTCCTGGTGGCTCAGCAGGTCTTATCGCCCACTCCCGTCGTCTAGAATCAGATCTGCTTCTTGACCTTTGTCGCGTGTCTTTGGTCTTTATTTCTCCCACACCCACTGTCACATTCACTTTTTAACGAAGAGGAGACGCTATAAATGCCATCGGCTTTAAAAGAAATTAGAAAAGGTCATCTCCATGAACAGTTTGAGCCTCCCGGGGCGTCTCGGATTCAACTTTCATGGAAAAACGACGACAACATCACAGCATGACGCTGATTTCTGACTCTTTGGCTGCATCAGATCTTGATGATTTGACTCTCACCAGTTAAAACATCATTTCTGCAAACAGCAACCTGCAGTTTGACTCAGTGTATCATTGAGAACAATCAGCCATTGTGTTTTGTTTGCTAAACGTCTAAATCTGATGCCACGCTTCGTTTCCTGATCTCAGCCGTGCCCATCCTCTCTATAAGAGACAGATGTGGCTCCGCTGTGTTTGACCAGCGTGTCGACAGGATATGATGCGTGTGAGTTTTGACACTGATCATCCAGGAGTTAGACGGATCAAAATGACATAATAAAAATCATCTACTTACTTACATCTACTTAGAAACCTGTTTCCTTCGTGCATGTGGCTGATTTGGGCCGACATGCTTGTTTTGGTAACCTTTGTTGCATTTTAATACCTTCAGACTACATATAGCTATCCTGATAGTAACGACACTGCTGCTGCAATGATGGGTGCAACCAAAACACAAAATAAAGAACAGCAGTGCTTTGTGGCTTTTCTCATCAATCCTACCCCCTTTTTTTTATATAAATTAGTGTTTGTCCGAGCAGAGACAAGTCAGTGAATTTGTTCAGCTCTCTGTGGAAGTTTGGAAATATCAGGAAATGTAGTAAAATCTCAAAATATATTAAAAATATAAAACAGCCTCTGACTCCTTTGGGGGGAGGATGAAGTCATGAAAAGCCAGAAACCAACACGTTCAAACAATCTGAGAGGCAGGAAGACAGATATCAGACAGCAGCGAGCAAGGCTTGAATTACTAACCAGCTGTCTAACCACAGGGGTTGTCATAGCAACCTGATCTCCTCTTTCTGATAGAGCATGGTTGTGGTGGATCATGGGAATTATCAGTACAGCTGGAATGCACCCTTGACCAATGACAATGCATTTGTGGAGCAAGGTGTTATATAAACTGCAGGTATGTACACTGTTACACCATAACATGCGTGTGCACACACAAAGGAACCAGATTTATCTTATCCTGGTGTTTTACTGCTTTTGTGCTCGCTGCGTCGTCCCAACAAATGTCACAGCCTTTGACATATTGAGACTATATGAAGAGCTCATTCATGGTGCAGGAGAAGGTTGGACGTCATATTTATAGATTGACCTTTACTTCACCCTGAACTGGCTGACTGAACTGTATGTTCATCATCTGGATTGCATGTTCTCAGTATGGTGCATGTTTGAACAAAGCTGTAGATTTCAGACTTATATTCAATATTTTTCTTCTTGTCAACAAACCCAAACAAGTCAAAAAATCTACCTAACATGTTTCTTGTTTTAACGAGAAAAATGTATTTCATTGTTAGGAAAGACGTTTCTTGGTTGTTTCTCTGAAATGAATCCCCAGAATGGGGTTGATATCACTATATGCTGATGACAACTCCATCTATGTTGTTTGGTAAGAGCAGAATTTTATTGTGTTTGCGTAAAATAAAGTAAGATTTAAATCATTTAAACATTCACGCGCATCCATTTCATCCATTTTAATGTTTAAAAAATGTTTCTTGTTGAGATGAGTTGTTACGATGAGATGAATTGTCTCATTAAAACAAGTAAACTATCTGCACCCATTTAAAGGGTAACTTTATCTAAAGTATAAAACTGATGGTATTCAGTATTTTAATAAACAGTCAACAAATGACACAAGAGACCAAAATCAATAATAAATAAACGTCATTAAATTTGACATATTTCAGAGATCACAGTCTCTACTGGAGGCTAGCTGCTGCAGGCTATGTTAGCTGCTACTAGCATAACACACCAGAATCTCAAACTGAACTGCTGGCAGTTGTGTTGCATTGTGGGTAATGTAGGCAGCAAAGTTTTACCAAAAATGAAGAATGTGTGGAATAAAAAATATGGCATCTCTGATTCTGCTGCAGTGATTTTGATCATCATGTTATAGAAATATTAGCATAGTGTAATGCTAATGAATCGACTTTAATTTTAATATGTAGTTTCTCAAAACACTCATTTTGGCAAAAAAGTCAAAATCTTTTTATTAAACAACTTTTAATCACTTAATATCATTGATGCATTACCTGCTGTTGCTCTGAACATATGAGGCCTTAAACAGAGTATTTAAAAGTAGTTCATGGCACCCAGCAGATGTAAAATAACATTTTATTGCTGTGTGAATATCTATAGTTTCCTTTGTTGACAGCTAAAATGATAAAATGCAGCTTGATGACCTGCAGAGGGAACCTGCCGTGACATTTCCTCCCCACCACGTCTGTGCATGCTGTGCTTCACGTAGCAAACCTCTCCACAGCATCACATGACCAGCAGACCCACAGTGTCATACAGTGAACATGAGACTGGACGGACAGCGAGGGGACACTTCTGATCTGAGGACCAAGTTAAGACGTCAACTACGTTCCCCGTTTAACTTAACCGTTCATAAAAATGTGTTACAACAACTGCAGCTCTGCAAATATGGATTCATTTAATTAAAAAAGACAATTTATAAATAGCCAGACATAAACATAAAGCCTGAAACATCCTACATAAACTTCAGACATTATTTACATTTAGCTCTTATTTTACTCTGTGTGATAAACAGTTCAGATGATATAAAACACATAAATAAATATGACTTTCCCAAAACTAAAAAATAAGATTAAAAAACGAAGATTTTTTTCAAGGAAATGTATTTAAAGTTAAATTATTGTTAATATCCCAGTAATATAATACACCTAAAGGACCAGTTCACATGTTTCCAGTGACTGTAATCATTGCTCCTGTTCATACTGGCTGTTCAAACATCTGCTTCAAATGTGCTTTCAGTGTCAGTGATGGAGGTTCAAATCCACAGTGTGTCCACACAGTCATTTAAAGTAGATGTGAAGGACTACTTTTCTTGGCGGATGAATAGCAACAACAAGCTCAGGTGAGTTCATGTGTTTGAATTCTCCTCTCAGTAAACTTCTTGACTCCAGCCTGAAATCAACCTTTTGACAGGCAGCTTGTCGACCTTGACATTGAGCCGTGCGTGGGCGTGGCCCGGGGGCGTGGCCCGGCGGCGCGCTGCGTGGATAAATGGCTGTGAACACCTCGGGCTCGTCCCCGCTCTCACTTCTTCCAGAGGACCGGACAGGACTGCAGACCGAGGTGCATTCACAAACGGTACGTTTAAAGGTCCTCTCCTGAGCCGCAGGTGCAACATCAACAGTCACCTGTAAACTCACCTGCAGGTTGCCTCGTAATCCTTCTAATCTGACTTCCTGCTTAATCTGATGTTTACATGTGTTTAAGTAAAGTTGTTTATTGTGGAAAATGCTGATTAGACTTTAAATGGACGTATGTCTGCATTCATGTGGGTGTCTTGTTGCTTGCACTTGTTTGTTTGTTTGTTTTTGTTTGTTTGTTTGTATGCTTATTCTGTTCAATCTCGCCCCTTCCAGTGAGGACTAGACCACATCAGGCAACATGGTGAAGATTGGCATCAACGGGTGAGTTGATGCTTTCTGATTATGATCAACTTTAAAACAAAACAAAAGCTCTTTATGGTTCATATTGTTTTGTGTTGTGATGTAATATGAATCAGTAATGAGAAAACTTTAAAAGTTCTCCTTTAAACATGTGAAACATAAAACAGGTTTAAAGACGTTCAGGGGGTTTAAATGTTGAAAAGATGTTTATTAGAGTTGAAACTGACTACAGATGATTCAACATCGACACTTTAATCTCTGGTGTTTTTTATTAAGAGATGAAAATCATAGAAAGTCAATATAAAACTCTTTAGAAGTAGAAGTAGAAGAAAAGAGGAAAAACTGTCGTCTGGTTACAAACATTTCAGGAAAATGAGAAACAAATCAAAATTATAAAACCCTGTTTGTCTGAAACGCACCCAAAAAAGTGAATTTATATCCTGCTACTGTAAACACACAACATGTCATCAGTCATAATAGACAACCAGATGATTCAGGAAAAACTATATTATGTTATATTATATTATTATACACATTTAGTGTTGTATTCATGCAAGAAAGAAATTCTGACATTTACAAGCTGAACTAACATTTTGATTCTTTGGAAACTCTTTGATGATGATGATGATGATGATGATGAGGAGGAGGGTAGTTTTCTCTCATCTCGTTTCTTCCTGCGTTTCGAACGTCCTTTGGCTCACTTAGTGAACATTTTGAGGTATCAGATGAGTCTAGAAATGCTCTCTGCACCATTTTTATTTCCTAAATTATTATTATTATTATAAATATTCAGCAGGTCATCTGAGGACTCGGTCTGTGTTCTGATTATCTAAGAAAATTAAATGACTTGAGGATAAGAACGTGTTGGAGGGTTTTCAGAGGACGAGGTTCACTGAGGAGAGACATGATTTTTTAAAAATGATTATAAAAATAATTTTAACTGTTGACAACTCTTAATGACGATTATCTGCCGATAATTTTCTTGATTCTTATGAATCGTTAAGTTTATAAACCATCAGAAAACTGAAACGTCTTTATCACAACTTGGAGCCCAAAATGATGTGATGAAATGTTTTCTGTTTCAACAACACGACAGTTAAAATCCTAAAAAAATATCAATTTATTTAAATGTGGACGAGGAAAAGCAGCAGATTCTCACCTTTGAGAACCTGAAACTAGTCATTTTTAACTTAAAAATGAAAACTTAACAAAAACTAAACTATGTATCAAATAGTTGCAGATTAATCAATTTAATCAATTAATTCTTGCAGCTCCACTTATAACAACAACAACTATACTTATAACTTAAAACAGGTTTAATATTCTGTATGATAAATAAAGGCATTAAATCATTATTTTTAATGACTTAAATAATTATTTGATTGTCAGCTCTGGTGACTATTAATTACATGATTAGAAGTTAAATGACGTCTTTGTATTTATTAGCTGAGTATCATTTGAGACTTTGTGCTGTTGAAGTGACAGAACAGGCCAGTAGTCTGGACCGGACCCGTCTATTCTCTGGTTATTTATAGTCCGGTGCTGCTGTGGTGTCACGGTTGGCGTCCCATCTCTTCCACACCCTTCAAACTCCTCCAATCCTGTCTCGGTCTGTATCGCTGTGCTCCTCAGCTGTCACATTCCTTTTATTCTCCCCCTCGTCTATTTTTAACACTCTAACCTTTCCGCTCGAGTTCAGAGATCGTCCAACCGGTGGTTTGTGGACGCCGCTCAGACCGTGTTCACCGGGGAAACATTTTCTCCTCCGTGAAGCAGCTGTTGTTGAGCCACAGGGAGGTTTAGCTCCTTGATCCTGGCCTCGTACCAACACCAACACGGAGCCTCAGAAACAGAAGATGGGCTCGGGTCCATTTTGGCCTTCTGGTTGCTTGGTGACGTCCCAAAACTAATGGAGGAAAACTGCCAGTCCACCGACGCTTTCTCTAATGTCCCTCCTTCAAGTGAAGGAAGGCAGACATGTAGTCTGAGATAATATAATAAAGTTCAGGTAAAGTTTTACTGCGTTTCTTCCCACCACAAAGACCATTTTGAGCAGTGCAGAGCAGCAGTTGGAAGCTTCGCTCTGTAACGTAGAGAATCCTTCCTGAAGCACCTTGACCCTCGACCTTTCCGTCTCATTTTAGTGTGCCGAGTGCGTGATTGTCTCAGGGTAAAGTTTGAAGGAACATACAGTAAGTATGTAACGTGACTCCTGGATGCTGCAGACATGCGATGTTACATAACAGGAGTCAGTCAGTGTTGGAAGCATAAAGTTTATTATTAGAGCGACAGAATTCACAGTGTGAATGTCTTTTCAATCTGTATCTCGCCAGTCTCGCCTTCATCTCTCTGTGGTCTTATCATTCATTCATTCATGCATTCATTCATCCGTGCTCTGTCTACACAGGACAATAAAAACAACTCGGATGTGTGTATATTCTGGAAAACAAAGCTTCAGCCTACTAACGTGTTAAATATACTCTGTTTTAAACAGTTGCGGCAGGTTGGTACGTTTACTGAGCAGCAACTTGTCCTGAATGAGAAGCTTATTACACATCAGGTGTGTTTGACCTGCTGGTTCAGTACGTGGTTGGACTGCAGCAGCCTCGTCTGTGCTCTGATAACACAGTAACTTCATATCAGGCGGACATTGTTCCTGTTGTGTGAACTTCATGTGTGTGCTAAACTCTGTTCTCTTGACTGAAATCATTTGTTGTAAGACTGGACATGATATGAAAACTTGTGATATGATTCATTTGCAACACGAGAGCTTGAGAAAGGTGCAACTACCTGTCGCCAACGTCTGGAGTTTTCCATTTCTACTTTCTGTTTGACTTTAAAACAGCTGCATCTCTTCTATCAGATGACGACTCTATTTTCAGAGAGCTCTGTCTCTTTTTCCTCTCTGCATGAAACTGTCGGTGAAGTAGTTAATTAATTTATAAAATAAGAGTCTGTTTGCTCCCCTCGCTGTTTGACGCCATGTTGGGCGTAAACGGGCTGTCGGTGCCAACTATTGTTATCTTCAGTCAAGGCTGGCAGGCCTTGTACGGCGAGCTGACTTCTGGGGTGACTGCCGTCTAAGTTTGGGCTTCAGTGTCACCTGCTGGGCAGAAAGAGGACAGCATGATGTAAAGTGAATGCAGCGATCGATAAAACTGCTCAGAAGGAAGATTAAAGTGTTTATTATTCAGAGGGAAGTGGATCCGTTTGGAGCCAGCAATGCCTCAAGTTTTATGCTTTAATAATGTCCGATGCTTGGACTGCTAAATGGATCTTTATCAGAGCTTTTACTTTGTACCTTTTCTTGCCACAAACCCTTTAATTCTCCTTCATTTCAAAGCTCAAACTGACTCGGACGACTTTCATCCCCAGAAACCTGAAAACCTAAATATCTTCTGTTCATATTTCACATTGAGTTTTCTAAAGCTTCAACTGTACGTCTGTGTTTCAGATTCGGACGTATCGGCCGTCTGGTGACCCGTGCCGCCGCCACAGGAGGCAAGGTCGAGGTCGTGGCCATCAACGATCCCTTCATCGACCTGGACTACATGGTGAGAGGACTGACTATGCTCGCTGTATCTTGGAGACAAAATCAACCTTTAGGTAGTGAAACATGAGGATGGCTCATCCATGTTCTTCTCCTGCAGGTCTACATGTTCAAATATGACTCCACTCACGGCGTGTGGAAGCACGGAGAGGTGAAAGCCGAGGGCGGCAAGCTGGTCATCGGCAACATGCACATCATGGTGTTCCACGAGTACGTACTCCTGCTTTTTTTTTTTTTTTTTTACATTTCCATTTTGAGTAGCTTCATTCTGTGAGTCCGAATGTTTAAACTCTCCTACATGTGATCATGTGCAGGAGAGACCCCTCTAACATCAAGTGGAGCGACGCCGGCGCCGACTACGTTGTCGAATCCACCGGTGTGTTCACCACCATCGAGAAAGCCTCTGTAAGTTTCTGTTTTATGTTAAAACTTTTCATTACAAAGTGATCTGTGTAGTTTATATGGGTTTTTTTTTTTTATGTAATAAAAGGCAGAATTTAAAAAAAATTTTTTTTTTTTTGGCCTTCTGTGTCCGATAGGCTCACCTGAAGGGCGGAGCTAAGAGGGTGGTGATCTCTGCCCCCAGCGCTGACGCTCCCATGTTCGTCATGGGCGTCAACCACGAGAAGTACGACAACTCCATGAAGGTGGTCAGGTGAGTCTCTGCTGCAGGAGTCACGTTACAGATGTTCTCATTGGTTCATGTGTGTGTTTTCAAACCTGGCGAGGACAGATGTGAACATCTGGATGCTTTTGAAGCTGCCAAAATAAATGTCAGATCAAGATCAGTGCTTAAAATACATTACCTTAACGTTGCATCACTTGTCTGTCTCCATAGCAACGCCTCCTGCACAACCAACTGCCTGGCTCCCATCGCCAAGGTCATCAACGACAACTTTGGCATCATTGAGGGTCTCATGGTAAAGAACATTTCACGCTGCAGTGACGCAGCTGCTCCAACTCGCCTTCATTTCCATTCATTTGCATTCAGGGGGCAACACTTGACTTTGCGGCACTTCAGTCTGGTTGCAACTCTCATATCTCATATAAATCACAGATCTCTCTTCCTCTCCCTCCAGAGCACGGTCCACGCTGTAACCGCCACACAGAAGACCGTTGACGGTCCCTCTGGGAAGCTGTGGAGGGACGGACGTGGCGCCTCCCAGAACATCATCCCCGCCTCCACCGGAGCCGCCAAGGCTGTGGGCAAGGTCGTCCCCGAGCTGAACGGGTACGCTGCACCTCCTGATTTCCTCCAGGAATAACCAAGTTGAGAACATTTTGACGACTTCTGTTCTGTAACTAAACCTGACCTTTAACCTTTCAGGAATATTTCCCTACAGTAATCAGTGGAGGAAGTAAAAGTATAAATACATAATAATACTTCATCACAAATGCAGCATTCATACTTTTTACATGTTAAAAATAAAGTTGAGCAGAATGTATTTGTGTATTAAAAGTACTCATTTGGCTGCAGTACATTTGTTGAGTAAATGTACTGGGTTACTTTCCATCTCTGGTCTCGGAGCTTCACTGTGGCTCTTCTTCTTCTAGTAAACTGACCGGTATGGCTTTCCGTGTTCCCACCCCCAACGTGTCTGTTGTTGACCTGACTGTCCGTCTGGAGAAGCCCGTAAGTATCTCTGAAGCTTCAACCAGGACGCTGCGTTACTTCAGAACCGATACACAGCTGATGATTTACTTTTTCTACTGTCATACTGTATAATAAACACATATGATTCCTTAATTCTGATTTCCTTTCATTGTCCTCTCCTTCAGGCCAAATACGACGACATCAAGAAGGTTATGAAGGCCGCCGCTGAGGGACCCATGAAGGGATTTCTGGGATACACAGAGGACCAGGTACAAAAACGCACATTGTACGAAACACTTTGTGTATTCACAGAATCTGACAGCTGATGTGGGTCTGTGGTAGGTTGTGTAGCATCACACATGAACCAGTAGATGGCAGCACGTCTCCAAATCAAGCAGCAGATTAAAGTGACACCAAACTGAATCTGCAGATATTTATTAAATTTTAAGTCACTTATGTTATTGAAGGACTGAATCATGAAGTATAAGTGTCATAATAAGGTTTGGTACTTTGATGGATCAAACAGGACATACAGCAGCAGTGTCTTTATTTAAAATGAGCCTCTGCGTGTGTAAACTCTTACTGTACGTTCCTCCTTCTGTCTGCGCTCAGGTTGTGTCCACAGACTTCAACAGCGACCCTCACTCCTCCATCTTTGATGCTGGCGCCGGCATCGCACTCAATGACAACTTTGTCAAGCTGGTCTCATGGTGAGTTAAACAACATGCAGTTTGTTTGTCTTTCAGGGACAGATGTCTGTCTTCCACATGTCCATGAACCTCTGTTCCCCACTTTGTCTGCAGGTACGACAACGAGTTTGGCTACAGCAACCGCGTGTGCGACCTGGTCCTGCACATGTTCAGCAAGGAGTAAAGTCTCCTCATGATGCAGCCTTCCTTCCTTCCTTCCTTCCATGATTCCTTCTTCCTTCACCTGTAACTGGATGCAACCGGGAGCAAACTCTGAAAATCAGCCTTTTTATATGATAAAGTCGCCTCTGTGAGAACTGCAGCAGGCTTCGTTTGCTGCTTAAGTACAGATGTTTTTCCAACACTGAACTGTATCGTACTGAATCTACATGCACTTAACATGATAATAAAGTCCTCAGTTTGTGAAAAGACTTGCATTTTTTGTCTTAATAATCTGCAAAATTATAGTTCTTGATGTAGTTAAAGTAAAAGAAACAAAGTTCTGATACACAAATCTGTTTTCAGCTTTTGGACTTTTTCTCTAATCTTTGATTTTTGCTGAAATATTGGATCATTTGAACATTTATTGAAATGAAACCATGTGAGAAGTTTAGAGGTAAAAATCACTATTTGGTGGAGCTGTTAACAACTCATAGACATCTGAAATGTGACCCGACTACACACTGATTTATGTAAGACGTCAACAGACTAAAAGGTTGAAACCACTGGTTTCATCTTTAACAATGTGTTGGATTTTAAAAGCTTCTTATATTATCCATTGAGTCAAATCTGCATCTGAACAGTAACTAAAGCTGTCAGATAAATGTAGTGGAGTAGAAAGTACTAGATTTACCTCTGACATGTAGAAAGTACTAGATTTACCTCTGACATGTAGTACAGTGAAGTAATCAAAGTATTACAAAAACACTTTTCGTTTCCCACATATGCAGCATATTACGGTACTTGAGCCCACCTGCTCCTCTGCTACCGTCAGTACGGTAGCTGAACGCCGCAGTCACTGCTTGTTTATTCCTGATTGTGCTGCAGCTCAGCCTGGTTTCACCTCATCTGCTGCCAAACTTGGCGCTTTCTCTCCTTCTTCCAGGTACGTTGCTTTCACTTTATTCTAAGGCTCAGAATAAACACGCTGCGCGTCAAACACGAATCTGATTTTGCGGTTTGTCTGCGAGTTTGGAGTCACTTTGTTGTACTTTATATCATTTTTATCATCACAGGTTCACTGAAATATTAATTTTGGGTTTTTTATTTGTTATTTTGCTGCATATCAGGCCCGTAAAGCCTCCTTTTAATCCGCATCGTTTGACTGTCAGCCCACAGCTCCTCTGCGGGACAACACTCCTCTTCATCCGGATTTACCTGCCGAGGTGAGTCTATAGATCTCTGGGTTCATGCCGGATTTCGAGCACTTCAGATTTTCCTATTCGAGCATGAATCCGGTTCTGAGCGAGAGCGGCTTCCTGGCCCCGCAGCAGCACCAACACCAGATGACGGGCCAGACCGACTCCGCCATCCCGGAGCCTGGCTACTTCCTGGGGGAGCACGCTGGGTTCGGGCCTGACGGGTTGTCCGGGCTGGACCTGGGCGCCCTGCCGCCGTCGGGCCTCGCCTACCTGCACCGTGTGCCTCCTGCGGCCACTGCGCTGCGCAACGACCTGGGCTCCAACATCAGCGTGCTGAAGACTCTCAACCTGCGCTTCCGCTGCTTTCTGGCCAAAGTGCACGAACTGGAGCGCAGAAACAAGGTGTTGGAGAAGCAGCTGCAGCAGGCTCTGGAGGATAAGAGCGGAGGGGAGGCACACCAGAGGCCTCTGACCAAAGAGATGGGGGTGCAGACTGGATTTATCGGGCCTATCCCGGCCAGGCCGGGCCTCATCCCGCTCCACAACGTCAACAACTCGGCCTACCTGCCCGGCGGCCTGCTGTCTCCCACCCTGAACCCCCCACCTGTGTTTGATAACAAACACCTGCTGGGGAACACCTTGAACCCCTTCACGGATTCAAACTCCAACCTCACCACTTCCTGTTTCTCCATCAGCCCGGCGCTGAGCCCCTCTGACCCCTTTAAACACATCACCAACATTAACGAGAAATACACAGGTCACAGCACTCCTCCTCCTCCTTCTCCACCTCCACCTTCGCGCTTCCTCCCCGGGACGATCTGGTCCTTCAACCACGCCCGTCGGTTTGGCACCGGGAGGGAGTCCTGCGTCACGGGCCCCGGGGTGTCCTGGACTCACCCGGATGGTGTCGGGGTGCAGATCGACACCATCACACCGGAGATCAGGGCCTTGTACAACGTGCTGGCCAAGGTGAAGAGAGAAAGAGACGAGTACAAGAGAAGGTGAGAGATGAATGATGAGACCATGACTGCAGAGATTTAATGTTTTCTGCAGATTTATTACAGTCACGTTTGTGAAATAGTGTTCAGAGCTTCAACTTCTTAATGAAATGCAAAATCACATGAAAGATTTAGATTCAATACAGATCAGAAATGTTTTTAATTCAAATGCAAAACTTAAACTATATAAAAGAAGAATATATTAACAAAAATATCACAATAAACAATGAGGTTTTTTTCACAAAGAGAAAGATGACCTAAGTAGTTATAAAAATGCATCATGCAGAGTGTAATATCCTGTATATTATTATTCCAGGATATATTCAGGTTCTTTTCTGGCAGATTAAAGTATTGATTTGTGTTGGATGGAGCATCCAGCAGCACCTGATCACTTAAATAAAGCCTCAGTCTGCTTCGTTAATCAGTTAATCCAACAATTCATGTGGATGAAACAACATGAAAGATTATAATAGGAGATTATAACGAGAGTTTCTCACTATTATCTTTATGATAAACTCAATGTATAGACCTACAAAAATTTTATTGATCACACCTGCAAAATGACAAATGAAAATAAAGATAAATAACCTAAAGAAAACCCTTTAATATCCTAAAGAAAACCCTTAAATAACCCTTAAATAACCTAAAGAAAACCCTTAAATAACCTACAGAAAACCCTTAAATACTAGCAAGCTGTTGTACCGTGAAGGTTTAATTCGCTGATCTCTGTGAAAAGCTGGAACATGATGCTGAGCAGCTGCTGACGGAGCTTTAATGTCTCGGGGCGTCTTCGGTCATCGAGGGCGTCGATGCTTTAACACATATTCTTGTTTTACATCAGGTGACGACACTAAAACCTTTCAAATCAGCTGCATGACTACGACAGCGCTGAATATTAATACTAATATTAATCAATTCATTAATTAAAAAATCACAGGAACAAGAAGTGATACCACAGAAAAACACAAGAAGAACTTTGATTTGTGAGATATTTTATATTATTAATATTGTAACTTCTTCTTCTTTAGTTTAGGATTTGTTTACTTATTTGTTTGTGCCGAACAGGATGAAACAAACAAACACAACAAACATTTAGACTCATGTGAACTGTTATCTCTGGGAAGCTGTTTGCTTAGCTTGCAGGTTTTTTTCAGCTCCGACCTGCTACACACACACACACACACACACACTGCTGTTGTACTAACAGACACTGACCTCACTGCTTTGGGCTTCAGCTGCTGATGCAGGACGACGCCTCAGGATGTTTCTCTGTAGCTGTAAAAAAAAATAAAACAGGTCAATAAAGGAATAGTTCACCTATTTCTCCTGTTAAAATGTATTTTGTGAGCATTGTGTCTCCTTAATTTGGTGGTTTTATCGGGTGTAGTTTTAAAAGGTCAAAGGTACAAATGTTCATCTCTATAGCAACAGCAGCTAAGACTCATGGGTATCGTAGTATTTGAAGCACCACCCTGCACATTTATTAAATTTACATTAATATGTTAAAAATCCAGATGAAGGATATATGAATCAATCAGTTTTAAACAGGTTGTTTAAACCCCCAAATTCACTAAAAATGAAAAAATATATATATACATGACTTCATTCTCCTCAATGATACGGACGATCATTGACTCTTACAGCAGTAAAAGTACTTTAAACTCTCTGATTTTATTCTGAAAATCCACGTTATGTTCTCCTGGTTTATATAACATAGGACCATAATATAATGTGACTGAATGAACACACACACACACTCTCTCTCTCTCTCTCTCTCTGCTCTCTGAAAGCTTCGTTAAGGATTAATCACACGTTTAATAATGACTGATGAGGTTTTCATGGATGAAAGATGAAAGATGGAAGATGAAGTTAAAGGCGTCAAGCTGTTGTTCTTGTTCTCTGAAGGGATTTTCTCTCTGGGGAAAACTTGTTTTGTTTTCCCTCACTGTCTTCTCTCCGTTCCTCTTCCCTCTCCTTCTTTCTTTAATTTTACTCTTCTTCTTTTTTTTTATCTCTCTCTCCTCCTCCTCCTCCTCCTCCTCGCTGGCTTTCATCCTGCTACCTGCAATGCAGCAGTGGCCTGTGACCAGTGATGTCACAGTGATTTCTGCCATCTTTCCCTCTGTCTCCATTTTATCTCTTACCCTCCCTAACCTCCCTCCCTCCCTCCCTCCCTCCCCATCTCTCCTCTCAGTTCTCCCTCTTGACTTTAAAGTCTTTCTTGCTGTCTTTCTTCTTCCTTGGCTTGCTGCTGTCCCTGCTGACTGCTCTGTCCCCCCTCTGTCCCCCCTCTGTCCCACGTGAGCCTGTGCAGCGTCAGACAGGTGCTGACATCATCATCAGCATCATCCCTGAGTCACACCACTCTAATAAACGCCTGCACATTTCTTTCTCATCTTACAGCAACCCAGTTCAATGAAGCTTCTGATAGAAAAACACGTCTCAGCGCTCCATATGTGGACACCTGATCATTACAGCCACATGTGATTTATTTTCTGCTGCTATAACAGCCGTCGCCTCTGATTTTGGAAGCTGGCTGCAGGGATTTGATCCCATTTAAGAGCATTATGGTGTTTATCTGTTACTGACCTGTAACTGAACTCGTAGCCGTTGTACCAGGTTCAAAATGGATGATCTCAAGACTAAAATAGACAGTGATGAATACAAAATACGTCACTTCAATTTCAGTGTGATCAGTGGCTTTTCCAGGAATGCAACTCTCAAATCATCAAAACAGGAGAAACAGGCCAAAACTCAGTTAGAGGTGATGTTTTTGCATATTCTAGTTCAAGCAGACGTGATCAGACACATGTGAGTGAGCGACCTTGTCGGGTTGATTTTGAGATAATTGTAGGTTGATTCTGATACGGAGCCGTGCTGCTGCGTGGTTGTCATCATGCTGTGTGGCATCATCACACAACAACATGGCAGTAAACACACTTTCACTTCTGTGTGTGTCTGATAAACAATAGATATGAACACATTTAGACCTGAAATGACGACGTCTGAACGGATCAACCAGCTGCTCGACACCAGTCAAACATAATGACAGCTGCCTCCCTGCAGAGTCACGTGTTGAGACTGATAAACAGATCCGTGGTTCATATCTGCAGCTCGAATTACACCAGTCCTGATTTTATTCCCCTCATATGTGAGTCATTTTTCAACCAGCGTGTGGAACGTAAACGTGACTCTGAGCGCTCTGATTGGAAACTGACTCTGTTGACATGGAGCTAATCTGATCTGAGGTCATCCACCAGAGACGTGATGTCTTTATGTTCGTCTGTCTGGAGGACAAATGGATCATAAAAATGGAAAAACAGTTTTTTAGTCTCCTTTGACAGTAAACTGAATATCTTAGGGTGTTTGAAGGGAGCCGTGGCTGCATGAATGCTTTAATGGTATAGGTATTGATCACACTCAGTCCTGCAGTATGTCAACATCTGATTATTTTTAGCTTCTCTCCGTAGTAACTGAGGGAGTGATGCAGTGTCCTTTATGCTCTTAATGCCCTTAATGCTCTTTTTGCTCTTCATGCTCTTCATGCTCTTCGTGCTCTTTTTGCTCTTTTTGCTCTTCGTGCTCTTCATGCTCTTCGTGCTCTTCATGCTCTTCGTACTCTTCGTGCTCTTTTTGCTCTTCGTGCTCTTTTTGCTCTTTGTGCTCTTCGTGCTCTTTTTGCTCTTCGTGCTCTTCGTGCTCTTTTTGCTCTTCGTGCTCTTTATGCTCTTCATGCTCTTCGTGCTCTTCATGCTCTTAATGCTCTTTTTGCTCTTTTTGCTCTTCATGCTCTTCGTGCTCTTTTTGCTCTTCGTGCTCTTCGTGCTCTTTTTGCTCTTCGTGCTCTTCGTGCTCTTTTTGCTCTTAGTGCTCTTTATGCTCTTTATGCTCTTCATGCTCTTCGTGCTCTTTTTGCTCTTCGTGCTCTTCGTGCTCTTTTTGCTCTTCGTGCTCTTCGTGCTCTTTTTGCTCTTAGTGCTCTTTATGCTCTTTATGCTCTTTATGCTCTTCGTGCTCTTTTTGCTCTTCGTGCTCTTTTTGCTCTTAGTGCTCTTTATGCTCTTTATGCTCTTCATGCTCTTCGTGCTCTTTTTGCTCTTCGTGCTCTTCATGCTCTTCATGCTCTTCGTGCTCTTTTTGCTCTTCGTGCTCTTCATGCTCTTAATGCTCTTTTTGCTCTTTTTGCTCTTCATGCTCTTCGTGCTCTTTTTGCTCTTCGTGCTCTTCGTGCTCTTTTTGCTCTTAGTGCTCTTCGTGCTCTTTTTGCTCTTCATGCTCTTTATGCTCTTTATGCTCTTTATGCTCTTCGTGCTCTTCGTGCTCTTTATGCTCTTCATACTCTTCATGCTCTTCATGCTCTTCGTGCTCGCTGCATGATCTGCATCTTTATGTAACACATGCTGAGTAATTCTGCTGCTGGTAGGAGGAGCTTTGATGTTGTGGTGTTTTCATTATCGATTAATCTAATTAGATGGATTGTTTATGAGATCAGCAGCTTATTTTCTTAATTATTATTAAAAATGAAACTTTGTTTTTTTTATGATTAACATTATTCAATTAACATTATTGAATTATCGGAGTTGCCAATTAATTTTCTGTTGATGGATAAATAGATTTATGGATTAATTGTTGCAGCTCAAAAATATGAATACAAAGTTTTGTGTGTTTTGTAGATGGGAGGAAGAGTACACAGCAAGGATGGATCTGCAGGAGAAGGTGGCTGAACTGGAGGAGGTGAGACTATTACACACGCACACACACACACACACACACACACACACTTGTTGATTAAAGTTGAGTAGAAATCTGATCAGATTTTATAAATTTGACAGAAAAGAACGTTTATAAGCCTCCAGATGTTGAATCTACAGACGTACTACTGTCAGTTATTATAAGGAAGCGTGTGTTTGTGTGTGTGTGTGTGTGTGTGTGTGTGTGTGTGTTTGCAGGACCTGCAGGAGAGCGAGGTGTGTCAGGATGAACTCGCTCTCAGGGTGAAGACGCTGAAGGCCGAGCTCGTTCTCTTCAAAGGTCTCGTCAGCAACGTAAGTCTGACAAACAAAAAAACGGCCTCGACTCTGGTTTCCTTTTTTTAAATATCACGTTCAGCTTCCTGTAACCATGGAGAACATTTATCAATCACCAATCATTGATCGCCCTGTGAGGTTCATCTTCTCTGTCTGTCTGTCAGAACCTGTCAGATCTGGACAGTAAGATCCAGGAAAAGGCCATGAAGGTCGACATGGATATCTGTCGCCGCATCGACATCACCGCCCGCCTCTGTGACGTCGCCCAGCAGAGGAACTGCGAGGACATGATTCACATCTTCCAGGTACGTCTGTGATGAGAAATATCTTCAACAAATCATCTGCTCGCATCTTTTTAAACGAACCAACCGGTCTCCTCCCAGCAAGTGGCCACGCCCCCCTCCACTCTGAACCGCCGCACCAGGAAACAGAGCGGCCAATCAGCCAAGAGCGCAGACGGAGAAGAACTGAGCATGTCTGAGAGCGAGGGAGGCGGGGCTAGAGACGAGGAGTCCTGCAGCACGTCGGCCAATCAGATCAACGAGCAGATGCAGAGGGTGCTGAATCAGCTGTAGGTGTTTTATCTTTTATTATCTGTAATCATGTCGCGTCATCATCATGTTGTTGACGTGTTGATGTGTGTTTTGTGCAGGAAGGAGTGTGAGTTCGAGGATGACTGTGACAGTTTGGCCTGGGAGGAAACTGAGGAAACTCTTCTTCTCTGGGAGGATTTTCCTGGATACCCGCTGGGAGTGGAGACGCAGGGCGAAGTACGAACACACACACTCACAAATTCAAGGAAAAAGTCCCAAATATGTTTCCAGCTTGTTTAAGATGTTTTTTATTGATTGCACCTTGACCCGGTTCAGACAGACGTCAACCGTTTTATTCTGCTTTTGTTGCAGCTGCAGCAGCAGGACGAGTCCATCGAGAAGGTGATTAATGACACAGAGTCTCTGTTCAAATCCAGAGAGAAGGAATATCAGGAAACCATCGACCAGATAGAGGTGAGACCTTCTTATAGTAGTAATAAATATAATATAATATATATATTATAGTGGTATTAATAGGAGTAATTAGAAGTAATAATGCCAGTATTGTTTCTGGTCAGTTGGAACTGGCTACAGCCAAGAGTGACATGAACCGTCACCTGCACGAGTACATGGAGATGTGTTCAATGAAGAGAGGCCTGGACGTGCAGATGGAGACCTGCAGGAGACTCATCACACAGAGCGGAGACAGGTAACACACACACACACACACACACACACGGTCATTGATATACTAGTTTATTAGGTACAGCTGATCCTTCACAGGGGATATGATGCTTCGATAAACTACACTTTCCAAAAGAGACTCTTTAAGAGACTTTATGAAGCTCTTTTTGAAGCCCAAAGGGACGTCGAGATGATGAAAGTGGATTTAAAAAGATGTCACATGTTGGGAAGTTGCAGTGCAGCTGTTTGTGGAGTCGCGGTTGATGTGGATGAAACGCTGCAGCTACGTTGATCTGTCTCTGTGTCTACAGGAAGTCGTCCTCTCTCATCACGCTGACGGTGGACGACTCTGACAGCGAGAAGGAGAAGAAGAAGCCGGCTGTCCCCACCGACTCTGAGAGCGATTCTTACTGCGCCGCCAACGCCGCCATCCCTCCTCTGACCTGGAGGAAACCCTAACACACACACACACACACACACACACATCCTGCTGGTACTCACACCAACACTCTTGTGTTCCTCTCGTGCTGCGCGAAATTAAGAGGAAAACAAATGAAATTACAACTTGGAGGTTTTTGTCGACCCAACGTAGAAATACGTTTCCAACCAGCAGATGTAAAAGGTCTTTACGGTTGTCTGGAAGCAGCCGGTCTGATGATGCTTGATCGTTTTCACCGCTCAGGTGAATTAAAGCAAAAGGTGTAACTTCAGGTGGCACCAAAGTTACACCAACTTCTTAATAAATTCATAATTTGCTTGCGAAGCATGAAAGATTTGAGCTTGAGATTTGATCAGTGTTATCGCTGCCCTCCTGTGGACTTCAGCTGCAACTACAACCAGAACAAAATGGCACTTTAAAAAAAACACATTCACTGATTTTTCTTCTTTCATTTTGCTGACAGATGAGATGAACAGGACACGTTTTAGTTTAGTTTGCACACATATCTTGCCCTTTAGTGCAGGAGCCTGTTATTTGCACAATTTCTGTAATACTGCCTTTCAGCTTCAGGTGCAGGTTACAGTTTAAAAGTGATAATATGCACATTTATTTCCATTTTATCTTTATCATGTCAGCAGCTTTAAGATGTTACAGGCAGGCCGCTCACCATAACTACTTTTATGGTGGATGATCCATTTTATGCCACTGATTATAATAATAATAAAACAATTAAAAAACATAATTCTGAAGAATATTCAGACATTGAAGTTTTCCTACACGGTGTGATAATCAATAATTATGTTATCACACCATAACGTAATTATCATGACAGGCCTTGTTAGCAGAGTAGAAGTTAAGTTCCTAAAATATAAATTGTCTTGTACCCACCAAGTTCTCCATCCATCAAAGCCCGAACTGCCTTAAAAAATGATATATATAAAATATATAAAATCTAAATATAATATGAATATTTCTAATTTATTTAATTGACAGACTTTCAGGGTCCAGTAGGATCGTGTAGGAAGTTAATATTGTAGTTCAGTCCAACTCTGTCTGTGTTACATTATTTGACTGAGAAAAGTCACCAAAGGTGCAATTATTTATTTATTTATAGATCTTTATTATTTATTTTATTATTTATTTTACAGTTTTCACAGTTGTTTTCTTTTTTAAGTTTCTGTTGTCTAACTTTTCTTATGTAGAATTCTTTCACTTTTTTTTCGTCTTTACATTTGTCTTGTTTTATTGATATATGTGATTTTTAAATTATTATTTTATAGTTTTTATTTAGTGTGAACTGCACCATACTGACGATATAACAGCAACGATGTGCCACAAACGAATGAAATGTTATTGATTATATATTTGCTCCCGATAAAAACCAAAAGTACAGTTAGTAACGGTGTATTTATGTTTGATAAATCTATGAATATGATGTTTTAAGATAAATGAAATAATCTTACAGCTGAGCTGGATTTTTCTTCTAAATCTAAAAAAATGATACATTTACAAATGTATGGATTATGAAATAATCCTCAAAAATCACCACGCAGCCCATTTCATACATCATACTGTAAAATATGTAACCGATTAGTTTTAGATTTTGACAGACGGCATCAACAGAAGAGTTTTAGTTTTATTTGAGAAAATTAAAAAAAGCTATTTTATGAAATCCTAAAATCTGTACAGTTTGTAAAGGCTAACCGCTGTATCTACTGTAGGTAATGAAGCTGTGTATAACGCTGATGAATGAATGAATGAATGAACGCTGTGAGCTATGATGCAACTGAAGTTTTATCACACCAAACGTTTGCTTTGAGTTTTGCTTAAATTAGCAAATTAATATTTTATAATAAGGTCTCAAAGCAAAAACACCTCCAGTTAAAAGTTGAAGCGAATCGACTTTTATCGTCTGGATGTTCAAAACAACAACAACAACAACTTTTGCTTTCTTGCTTGTTTGAGAAAGAAGACATTTTGCAGCAGGTGTTTATTATTTGTTTTTGTTTTTTTTTACTTTGTTGACATGCTGAACGTTTCACAGTTTACAGTTCACCTCTTCACACACACGTCTGCTTCAATCCAATAACCTGCCGTGTTCACAGAAAACCAACAGGAAGACGTTTAGTTTTAGTCTCGTCATTCCTCTCTGAGCACATTTCCAACTGTGACTATCTGACGTTACTAAATAACTTCATCAGTTTCCACTTTTTCCCACATAGTTGTGCCCAGTGAAGAAATGGACTAAAATTCAAAATGTTGTATCGTTCCTTTAATGTGAAGGAAAGCAACAAAACAACTGCAAGTGTACAATATCCTTTCATAAAGCAGAATAGACAAACATCACTCACCTCATGAAACTGTACAGATGCTGCTTTAACTGAACTGTTGATCGACATTATCAGAGTGTGAATAGGCGAGAGAGCAGAGAGATGATGTGAATGATTGGTTGGGAGAAAAGAAATAAGAAAATAAAGATTGTGGTTAAATGAATGTTACTGAGATCATGTTGAATGTTTGATCTGCTGAAGCAAAATAAAAGTTGCACAGAATAAAATGATTAAAAAAGAGTCTCTGTTGTGTCAGTTTGTTAGAAGTACTTTTACTCGACTTTGACGCTACATAAATAAAATTGACTTGGCTACTTTACTGAAGTATAATTTTCAGGTACTTGTACTTTACTGTTTTCCATTTGGCGTAACTTTTTATTAGTTCGTTCTGCATCATTAAAACACACCTGATAAATCAGTCAAAGAATATGTTCACATCTTTCACATCCCTACTGGCTTTCCATCATACTGTCATCCTTTGTATGGTTGCTATGGTGAAACAGGTATTAAATTACTTTTCATGTGGTATTAAGAAGGTATTTTAAAGTTTTCAATTCAGGATTCTTTAAGTATTTTTAACAAGGTCATTGAACTTTTTAGTGGAAAAACCATATTTGGACACAAATTATTCCCAACAGAGTATTTTTATGTCTTTTGTCGTGAGTAGAGAAGATCTTTAAGAGTTCGACATTGTTTAAAAATCAGATTTAGGTTTTTCAACAGGCTCAAATGAAAATGTGTAAATCAGAGGACAAACGCTGGTTGTCTGTTGCAAACATGAATTTATTTGAAACTCAGAACAACCTGTAACCTGTTTCTGTCAAATGGAAAGTTCCTTAAACTTTAATATATACTGAAACTACAGCATCCCTGTGAAATACCGAACATGTTCCTCAACTTCACACTTACAGAGTTTGTTTCATCTGAGCACTTTCATTCAAACCACAGCTGGAGAACGAAAAACAAGATTCGACACAAGACAGTAACTACAATAATTACAACTGCAGTAACTCGAAAGGACGCTCGACATACACAAACAGAAAGAAAAAAAACAGCAGCAGTTCAAATACTGACAGCAAGGGGGCAGTGTTCCCGAAAAATACTGTACAAGTAAAATACGGCTTGATAAGAGGACAGAGAAAGGAAAAGAAAACGTGAATCCATTAACCCAGGTTTGAAATACAATATACTCTATATATATGTATATGTATATGTATATGTATATGTATATGTATATGTATATGTATATATATATATGCACGGCACAAAATAATGTGGCGATTACACTTCAGCTGGTGGATGCTGCAGATTTATTACATCACCTGCTGCTGAGATTTCTGGCCTCTAAAAGTTTGTCGCCGGTTTACGGAAAGAAAAAAAACCCAACAGAAACTCAATCTAATCCCCAAACAGCAAAGTTAAACTCTCCTTTTTGATCTTATCCTTTATGCTGAAACAGGCCGTGTTAGTTCCTGTCTCTTTAAGGCCCGCCTCCTAATGAGCCCGCTCTGTTCTGATTGGTCAGCTTCAGTAAGCTACTTAAATTTAAAAAATGGTAATAGGATTTAATTTCTTTACTTGATATATAAACTGAAATACACCTGTACCGATCCGAAATATAAAGGTTTGACAAGAGTGAATAATCTGATGTCGTCACGAGGAAATGAAATATTTAACATCTGATACTCGTTACAGTATATAAATAACAGAAAAT
The DNA here is from genome assembly GCA_036937835.1 of Pampus argenteus. NCBI lineage: Eukaryota > Metazoa > Chordata > Actinopteri > Scombriformes > Stromateidae > Pampus > Pampus argenteus. Next base: position 19,165,144 of record CM072879.1, read on the forward strand.
CACAATAAGCATATATATCCCCTATAATTAAAAAAAAAAAGAAATTGAGTTTTATATCATGGAAAACTGGAAAAACTAGCAAACATTCACATTTGAGAAGCTGCTACCAGAAAAGTTTTGCTTAAAAATGACAAAAAAAATCATAAAAATTGTCACCAGTCGATTAATCATCCCATCATTGCGGTACTACCGTGTATGGTGGTAATGGGGGTCAAGTGGGGCCCAACAGCAAACTTTTGCCGCCGTAGGAAGTTAATCCGGTCATGAGAGTCAAGTTACATGCAAACATGTCCACTGCACTTTCTGAGCAAACCTGGGTCATTAGATTTCAGATTAGCATCAAATACTGTTTTGGAAATTTTTGTGCCAGTATTTTAAAATCAGTTTGACAGTGATCATTTAAACCCCACCCACCTGGTACTTCCAAGTAGCTAAAACAAACACCAAGAGTTAGACTCAGTGATTTGACTCAGGAAACCTGCCTGGAGAGGCGGAGCAGAGACAACAAGGAGGCACTGGAGCACATTAAAGACCATGCGTCGAGGTTTCTGAGGAAGGCATCGGTGAGGAAGAGGAGGATGAAGAGCGCTGAGGAGAGGCCGGGTTCGGCTCGGAGGTGACGGTGCAGACTCCCTGAAGACCAGCTCAGTAGAAGAAATACACTGAGGAAAGAAAAAACAGAGTTTCTGAGTGACGACAAGATGTTTTCAAAGCACGTTTTATGATGTATTCGATATATTCATCGATAACTGCACTCAAACAGTCAAGTGATTATAAAAAAGAAGCCTGAACAAAAACTGGTCAAAATAACAAACGTAACAACAACCCACAAACAACAAAAAGAGAAACTAAACATGTACGCAGATGATACTGTGATACTCACAGAAGATTACTCCAACACATATAATACCTATGACCGCCATCATGATCATCATCTGGAAGAAACACAAACAAGTCAGAACAAACACTACGCTCAGATTAATAAACAATAAATATTGTTATTGTTATATGTTTAAATTGCCATAATTTTCTATTTAATTTTATATGGGTTTTGACAACCTGTGTATGTGTGTGTATGTGTGTGTGTGGATCTAAATACAATAAATCCACACGATGACATGAGAGGCTGCCAGACAGGAAATCACATCACCTCTGATGAGGGCGGGGGGCGAGAGAGATTAACAAGAACAAGGACAGAGAGAGAGAGAGACAGAGAGAGAGAGAGAGAGAGAGAGAGAGAGAGAGAGGGAGGCAGCTGCTGGCTCAGGGCGTGTTTGAATCGTGTGTAAAAGGTTTAAGGGTTAAAGTTAGACGTGGGTTTAGGTTGAGGTTAGTGTATCACAGGTGTGTGTGTGTGTGTGTGTGTGTGTGTGTGTGTTGGGGTAGGTGGAATAACATGATAAATTGCAGCTGGCTCTTTAATCTCCGACTGTCCCTGTAATCCAGATTGGGATTTCTCTCTGTCTCTCTTTGACTTCCTGTTCATTGTGCGTCAAACAGATTCTTCTTCTCCTCTACTGTAATCCTCCTCTGCAGCTCCTGATTGGACGATCTGAAGCCGCACAGAGGCTGACAGCAGTAAGTCCTGGTAGGCGGGGCTTCATGAACTGATGCTGAGATATGAGCGGATTGGCAGCTGAAGCCAGATGGATGGATGATTTTTATTCAGCTAATGAGCTAAAATGAATGTATTAATAGTAAAAGCATGTTTGTAAATGATCAGATGTGACATGCAACAAAGACACAGCAGGTCTATACGTCGCTCTAATATTAAGAAAAGTCCAAAATCCACGTCAACTAATCAATAAATCACCAGATATTAACTGTGATTCATGAGCATGGACTTGAATCCTGGACATTGAGAGACAGATGTCTGATGCATGATGGGAAACAAACCACACAGACACACCCACCTTGCAGTTTTTCCACCAGTATTTGTTCTTGAGTTTGGCGGCGCTGCTCTCGAACTGCGAGGCTCCGGCCTGCAGGGCGTCGGCTCGGTCGTCCAGCTCCGACAGCTTCTGGTCTCTCTCCAGGACTTTGTCCACGTTCACACGCATGATGTCCACCACCTGAGAGACAACAACACCTGTCAGCAGCACCGTCACAGCTACCGTCACAGCTCATTTGTGTGATACAACCTCAGCTCTCCATTTTACACTCTCAGATCAGGTTTGGAGGGACGTGTGCCAGATTATAACTCCAGATTACAGCACTGTTTAACCCCGACTCCTCTCTCTATTCTTTATTATTGTGTTACACGATGTACTTCTCAACATGGTAACATGCTTTTCCATCACTGTGTTACCTCACAATTTGCTCACAAGTGAACAAATGCAGTCTGAATAAAATCTAGGTTAGCTTAAGCAGCGTTGTTTAACATGACAGATTCAAAATAGTGTATAAACATTAGTATATAAGTTTTACATCAGTGCAAAGTAAATCTAATATGCAAGTTATAGTGTCTTGAACTCCATATAAATGTGAAAGTCATCACACAACACAACAAGACAACATCAGCACCCACACACCCACACACACACACACACACACAGTGTCCTCACCTCGTCCACCTGAGCCTGTGTCTGCTGCAGTCGTCTGTTGCTCGTCAGGTTTGGGGCCGGAGCTGCGGGGCCGCCCTCGCCGTCCGGAGCTCCTGGAGCACCTGCTGCTTCTGGAGTCGACCTGCAGGACGATGATGGACAGTCAGGATCAAACATGTTTCACCACAGGACAAATATCAAGTTCAGGAGGCGTCAGCATGCAAATCTGTTTCGGTTCGCATGCAAAAAAAAAAAAAGTGTAAATTTTGCTGATGTACATTGTTCTCCCATATTTCCATATATGTATATGTATAAATATATATAAAGTTTACTTCATCAAATCAGTGTGTGATGTTGAAGCCAAAGACAGAGATCAGTCTTGACTTAAAAAGTCTTGAATTCTCATAAACAGAAGCTGTACAATATCTTAACTTCCACTAATAACTTCACTCTACTACATGTCAGAGGTAAATCTAGTACTTTCTACATGTCAGAGGTACATCTAGTACTTTCTACATGTCAGAGGTAAATCTAGTACTTTCTACATGTCAGAGGTACATCTAGTACTTTCTACATGTCAGAGGTACATCTAGTACTTTCTACATGTCAGAGGTACATCTAGTACTTTCTACATGTCAGAGGTACATCTAGTACTTTCTACATGTCAGAGGTAAATCTAGTACTTTCTACATGTCAGAGGTACATCTAGTACTTTCTACATGTCAGAGGTAAATCTAGTACTTTCTACTCCACTACATTTATCTGACAGCTTTAGTTACTGTTCAGATGCAGATTTGACTCAATGGATAATATAAGAAGCTTTTAAAATCCAACACATTGTTAAAGATGAAACCAGTGGTTTCAACCTTTTAGTCTGTTGACGTCTTACTAAAAGCAGTGTGTAGTCGGGTCACATTTCAGATGTCTATGAGTTGTTAACAGCTCCACCAAATAGTGATTTTTACCTCTAAACTTCTCACATGGTTTCATTTCAATAAATGTTCAAATGATCCAATATTTCAGCAGAAATCAAAGATTAGAGAAAAAGTCCAAAAGCTGAAAACAGATTTGTGTATCAGAACTTTGTTTCTTCTTCTTTCCTCTCCCATTAATCATCTCACGACCCCTCAGATTTATCTGGTGACCCTTTGGAGGGCCCCGACCCCTAGGTTGGGAACCACTGGACTAAACTATCTAACTGTATATAAAGTAGTTGAAACTAGCTCCACCTCCAGCAGCTACAACAGTAACATGCTGCTCTAACACTGATGCTTCAGTATTAATAATATAATGATGTCATATATATTAATATATCAGTATATATTATATACTGTATATATATATATATATATACATACAGGCTATAACACAGCAGTTTTTTTGTTTTTTTAACAGCGGCTCACTTTTACTGCCTCTCTCAGACAGGCTTGTTTTCCAGAAGCAAAATGGAGAAAGATTAGTGCAGCCGAGCGGCTCCTGGGTGGATTTGACCGACTGAGATAAACACGCAGCATTAACACCCCCCCCCCAGGAATCAATAAATAAATAATATATAACATATATATATATACATTAATCGTCACAATATATTCTGTGTCTAAAATGTTCTTGTGCTTCTTTAAAGACACATTTCTGTTTTATTTTACAGTTTGTTGTGATGCTGAATAAAGTGTGTTTATTTCACAGTAGCTGATGCAAACTATAGAAAAGCACTTGAGCCGATCATTGATCATTGATCATTGATCACTGTTTCGTAGGTGAGTCAGCGGGTGACTCATGGTAATATTTCTGCAGCTGCAGCCCAGAAATTTCCAGACAAGTTTCAAAACAAATAAACGTAATTAAAGCAAAATGAGAACGAAGCAGTTTTAACAACTTATGAAATGAATTTAACATCATAAACAGTTATGAAATATGAAGGAATGAATCTGTCTGTGTACTCACATCTCAGCCGCACGATGATGGAGATAATCTGACTCAGAGAGAGAGGGAGGGAGAGAGAGGGAGAGGGAGGGACAGGGAGAGGGGGAGGGAGAGAGAGGGAGGGAGAGAGAGGGGGAGGGAGGGAGGGAGGGAGAGAGAGGGGTGAATGAGAGGGAGAGAGAGAGGGAGGGAGAGGGGTGAATGAGAGGGAGACAGAGAGAGACAGGGAGGGAGAGAGAGGGAGGGGGAGGGAGGGAGAGGGGTGAATAAGTGGGAGAGAGAGAGAGACAGGGAGGGAGAGAGAGAGAGAGAGAGAGGTCCAGCTGAATATAAATGAAGGATGACTTCAGTCTTTCAGTCTGATCATGATTCACTTTTTCTTAGAAAAAGAAAAGTGAAAAACAACCCTCTGTTACACACACACACACACACACACACACACACACACACACACACACACACACTAGTAACAACAAAAAGTAAATGTAATGTAATGTAGTATTATACAAATACTACATTACAAGTCCTACATTTAAAAAGCATCAGCTGCAAAATTCACTTAAATATAGTAAATATTTATATTTATTCATTATACTTGTTTTTATTTGTTGTTGTTGTTTTCTGATCTCAGTGTTTAATGTGCTGAAGCTGCAACTCTTGTTGTGTTTTTATCCGTTTTGAGACAAAAATTACATCTCAGCATCAGTTCATCAAACCCCGCCTACCAGGACCTGCTGCTGTCCAATCAGGACCTGCTGCTGTCAGCCTCTGATTGACAGGCGGTGCAGCTCCCGATGGTCCAATCAGGAGCTGCGGAGGATTACAGTGGAGGAGAAGAAGAGAGAAATCCCAATCTGGGATTAAAGAGCCAGCTGTGATTTATGATGTAACTCCGCCTACCCCCAAACACACACACACACACACACACACACACACACACACACACACACACTAACCTCAGCCTAAACCAACGTCTAACTTTAACCTTTAAATCAAGTCATAAATCCAAATTGGTCCTCACATAGATAGAAAGACAACTTCTAACATGATCTCTCTCTCTCTCTCTCTCCCTCTCCTTGTTCTTGTTAACCTCTCTCGCCCTCCCCCGTGTCAGATGTGATGCAGGTCATCCTGTTTTTATCTTTTATGTGAAATAAAAATCTGTAGAAGAAGAAAGCTGATTAAAAAAGATTTGAATCTTTATTTGTTCTTTTTGTTTTTCTAGTATAGTTTTAGTATTTTTGTCATATTCAGATATGTTGTGTTTGTGTGAACCAACAACATCACTGACTGACGCTGGCGGCTTCGTCATCATTAATGGACAGAAACAAATGAAACATGAATCAATCAATCAATCAACCATTGTCTGTTTGAACAGTGTTACGTAATTCGTCTTTTCGGTGTAACTTGTCTGAGTTTATGTTGGTGTGTTGTTGATTGTATTTATGTTTGTTGAAATGTCCCTTTGGAGATGATAAAGATTATTTTGACCTTCAGGTTTGTCATTAAATATATTCACCTGAGTTTCAGGGAATAATGATTAAACATTTTTCACTGTTTGCTGAACAATCGATTGATTATTACATCAACGTTTAAATTCATTTTTGCAGAGAAAGAATAAACGCTGGATTTTGGTTCCCGTCACTTTTAACCACATTTAAAAGGAGGCCCGACTGTTTTAAGACACATTTGAAAAGATGAAAGAAGCTGAAATTATTAGAGTTGTGTTCACAAAACCACTGTTTGTTAATCTGTGTTTTTAAAATTGATCTTTTCTTACATTAATTCTAATAAGTTTTCAAATTAAAGTCTGTCACCAGGTAATTTTTGTCTGTTAATTTGATCCAATCGACCAAGCAAACAAATTCTTTATTACATTTTTTATTTAGGTCCCAAAAAAACCATCATAATAACATTATATCAATAATATTAATACAGAAATTGAAAAAAGGAGGAAAAAAAATAAAATAGCTTTTCTGTCCACAGCCTCAAACTTGGGGAAGGGATTCGATCCTCCAGAAAACTCTGTAAAGTCTGTGTTTCGGGGGTTTGGGGGAGAAAGAAGTGAAATGGGCGTGGCTTCAAGCTTGGGCGCGCCGTCCGTCGGTCTGCTGTGCACCAATCAGGAATGTCGAGGTGAGGCAGGGGGTGGTTTTCGAGGTAAAGAGCCGAGTTTCAGTCTACTGCTGCGACATCTGAGGAGAAAAAAAACAAACGTTTGCTTCTAATCAATCTGCTCATAATTAAAGCTGAAACCAATTATCAATATTCGCTGTCCGTCTCGTCTATACCTGTTGCGTCTGTGCCTGTGTCTGTGTCTCGGGTCCTCGGCTCGCCAGCCGGCTCAGGATGTTCCTCTCGGACATCTGGAGCCGCACGGCAACCGGTGGTATCCGGGCGATGGTTGCCGGGAGGCGGGTGACATCTGCCTTCATGTCGCTCAGCAGCTCCTCCAACTGCTTCAGCACTGAGAGAAACAGAAACAGATTTATATTATGTTCAAGCTTCATTTTGTTTACTTCCATTAATATTTTCCTTCTACTTCAGGTTTTTTTTTTTGAGAAGGACTTAAAGGATTCAAACTGTGCGGGTGAAAGACGCCGCTGCGTCTCACCTTTGTGCAGGACGGCGTTGGCCGGCTTGTTCCCGGACATGGACTCCTTGCTGAGGTGCTGATGGGACTCGGCCAGACACTCCACCTCACTGAAGCGGGTGTTGAGGGCCATGGAGGGGTGGGAGGGGTCCTCCGACATGTTGAGGTAGGCGGCGCGACGGAGCTGCTCCTCGATCACCAGCGCCTGCTCCAACAGCTGGAGGAGGAAGGGAGGAGATAATCAGCTCCATAATCGACTAAATTTATTCTACATTCAACAAGTGAGCAACGCCGGTGCTTCCTTGAATAGCAAACAGCGTAAACTTACAGTAAGACATTTTAATGACATTTTAACACTTGTAATGTAGCTGAAGAGTCAATTTTCATAGAATCATCGATAGTATATCATTTGAAAACAACGCAGCCTCAACAGATTATTCTTTTTCCATTTACTACGTCACTCTATCAGAGTATAAACATGCCAGATTTGGTCGTTAATTACAATAACAGACGTGAATATTACAGATTGTTTTGGGATTCAACCATTTATCGCAGGAAAATACCCGAAATCTTTCCTGCATTTTAAAGTTCATGACGTCACTCAGTAAAAATATAAAACTAAATTTGCATCTGTGTCCCTCTAAAAAGTTTTGGTGCCTTTTGTACCCAGATTTTTAATTTTTTTTTTTAAACTATACCTTCAATGATAAGAAATCATAAATAATTCCTTGAACAACGAGTCTGAAAACAGATTCACGAACATTGAAACTCGTTCGCGGCCTTTTCTCGCCTCGGCGTTGCCCATCGTACCTTGAACCTTCTGGCGAGGAACTTGTTCTTAATTTCCAGGAAGTTCCCTCGGTTCATCTCTCCTTTGAAGGGCTCGTTGAGGATGGCGAACTTCACGTCGTTCTGGATGTCCTGCCAGCGGGCGTAACCGTGTCTACGGGAAGTCGCGGTTAAGTAGAACAACAGCTTTGCTTTATCACCGCAACAACAACCACAACAACAGCAACAACAACAACAACAACCTTCAAGTGGGAAAAGGATACTGTATGATGCCGGCCAGCAGCCAGTAGTCATGGCGACGGTGCCAGATCTCATTGGTTTTCTTGGTAACCGTGGCAGCGCGCTCCTCGTTCTGCCACAAGGAGTGAAGCTCTGACGGAAAGAGAAAAGAATGACGTCATTGATGAAGTAAAAACAGCTGTGAGACGTTTGTTTCTGGGTGCGTTTGTTTTTCTACCTGTGAATCCTCCGTCGGCGATGTTGAACATGAACCGGGTCTTGACCTTCTTCTTCTCCTCGACGGCTGCGGCCCCTGCAGCGGCGGTAGCGGCCGAGGCGCTGCCCTCCTTGCTGTTGTCTCCGTTCTGCAGTTTGGTGGCCTCCTCCTGCTTCGGCGCCTCCTTCTCCTCGTTCACATCTGGGAGAGAAGAGCAACGATTAACGACCGGACAGCAGAACCAAAAACAGTCACGTTGTTCCTGCATGTTTCACAGTTTGGTACCTTTCTTTTCCTCTGCAGGAGATGTGGTGTCCATCTTTTCTTCTTTCTTTTCTTCTGCTGCAAAACCAGAGAAAAAAAAAATATAAGAGTTGATGAGGAACACGTGGCTGAATCAAAGCCCAAAACTACTTCATATGCAGTTAAAGCATCCTTTGGTTGTTTCATCATTCAGCTCATCATCTGTCTTCGCCTTCATGTTTTCCAGATTCTAGAAGATCATAAATAATCAAACATTTGACAGAGCCAATTAAAAACATTTTACCTTTGACCTCGGGGTCTTCAGGTTTGACCTCTGACCCCTCTGTCTTGGCCTCTGCAGGTGACTTTGTCTCCTCTCCTCCCTCTGCGTTCTTCTTCTCGTTCTCTCCCTCCTCCTTCTCCTTTGTGACCTCTGCCTCTCCGTTGCTGGGTTTGTCCGTCTCCATCGGCTCCTCCCCGTTCTTCTTCTTCTCCTCCTGCTCTGCCGACGGACTCTTCTCGTCGTCGTCAGGGATGGCGATCACCTGGAGGGAGGAGACGCGGAGGGGGGGAAGTGAGCTCCGTGACACAAAACAAAAGCGACACTAATAACCGAAAAATCCCACTCAGACTCAAGTCGTCCGAACGTGTCGCATACTCACCTCGCTGCCGGCCTTTGCCGACTCTTTGCCGTTCTTCTCTGCCTCGCCCTCTTTCTTCACCTCCTTCTCTGCGTCCTTCACTGCGTCCTTCACTGCCTCCTCGTTCTTTATGGAGTCGTCAACTACAAAAACAGATTCATTCATTATATTATTTTTAATGCACTTTGTGACCTTATCTGGGATTATTGTTAGCAGGAAAACATTGTTATGAACAGTTAAAGCTCTAAAACTCAAGCAGCGTTGTTGTCGTTTCACCTGTACTGTGTGTGTGTGTGTTACCTGGAGCGGGGGTGTTGGGCTGTGTGTCGGCGGGGGTGCCGGTCGACGGGGTTTTTCCAGGCGATTCGGGCTGAGCGGCGGCGCGCTTGTTCTCCTCCAGCTCCGCCATCCAAGGCATCGACCACTGACCGTTCACATGCTCGAACTCTTGAACCTGGAAAACACGACGAGTTTAAAGACATCTCAACGCATCACCGACATCAAAAATAATGTAAGTCACAGTTTCAATGATGATCATAAACACTGATTGATAGATTAGATCATTGATCACTTTGCTCTTTTACAGTTTACACTGAAGTAAAGACACAAAGCTTCGCTCGTTACCTTCTTGCGAATAAGTGACATGACGCCGATGCGGGTGAGGACGTGTTGCCGGGACAACCCTTCCCTGGGAACGCCGTCCGCGAAGGTCTCAGCGCCGTCGGCTCCGGGTTCACAGAGGTGACGCATAAACAGAGAGACGTACGCCCTGAGAGGGAGAGAAGGAGGCGTTCAAATACAGACAAAAAAAATAACGTTTGCTTCCTGCAAATTAATTTTTTAAAATTCCTACTTGGATATAATAAAAACAAAATAAAGAATCGAACATGAAGTAAACAGACGCGCAGCAGAAAGAAACAGGCTTTAAGAGACCTGCTGACACCCTGAAGTGTTGCATTCACAGGTCTCAGGATCACACGGAGGCGTTTCTTACTTGAACTCCTTCTCAGATTTCCCTCGCAGGTCTCGGACGAGCCACTGGGTGGTGAAGGCATCCTGGGGAGGCATCCCATAACGCATCACTGCATTCAGGAAGGCCTTCCGCTGCCGAGAGTTGAAACCCAACACCTGGGAGACAGCAGAGGATCAAACATGAGTCTTTACATGCAGAGAACAGACACGAAACACGGGATGCCAAATGGTGCCAGTCAAGAGCTGGGCTGCTCACCTCGATGTTGCCTCCCACCCTGGCCAGCAGGGGGGGCAGCGGCTTGTCCTTGTCGTTCCTCAGGCCCTTCCTGTTCGGCCTGCGGGAGTTGGCTGCAGAGAGAACATGACGCCGCTCAGTTTGTACTTCTACTCGTGACCTGTTCTTTTATTAGCCGTTTAAGTTTATTTAGATTTCGCTTTTAGATTTAGACTTTTTAGACTCTTTTTGAAAAATATGTTGATGTTTAAGATACATAAATAATCACACTATGACTGTTGGAGCTCAGACGTTACCTTCTGTTCGCTCGTCAAAGTCCTCGTCTCCCTCCTCAGACGCCACCGAGTAATCTGACTGGCCGTCAGACTGGTCGTCCTGCCAATCAGCTTCAAGATAAAAAAAAAAAACATGAAAAGAAATGTGAGTATTTCACTAAAACTTTCTGTTGAGAAAGTTTGGAAAAGGTCATAAATTCAGTCATCTTGTAACTCTGAGGATGAAGGCCTCCTCCTCCTCCTCCTCACCTCTGTCCTCTTGCGAGCCGTCGTTGTAGTTGACTTGTTTGCGGATACGTTTGCCTTTGCCCAGGTTGCGAGCCAGATCCTCCTGCTGCTGCTCATAATGGTGACGCAGCAGCTTCTCCCAGTAGTCTGGATCCACGCTCTCCTCCTGCTTGATGATCTCCCGCTGCACCTCCTCCTCCTGATTTTAAATAAAAAAGGACATTTTAATGCTATTGTTCAGAATTGGTGCTGTGAAAACAAAAAAAAGGCAGGAAGAAAAGTGTGCATCCTGGTCATAGTTCAGTTATAAAACTGCGTGTTCAACGCGCTGACGCTCACCTCCTCCTCCTCATCTTTCACCACATACTGAGCCACCTTGAAGGAGCTCAGGTACTCGTTCATGCTCTGCAGCTCTGTGTCATCTGTGGCGTCCTGGTTTCTGTCCAGCAGGCGGTCGATGGCCTTGTCGTCATAGTGAATGATGCTGCTGTCCTCCTCTTTGTTCTCACCTAAAAACACACCAACATCAGTTAAAAATAATATTTCACAGATTTGTCAGTCCGGTTCTGTGTTTTAAAATAAAACCTCCTTCACCTTCTCCCTCGTCCTTGAAGAGCGCCTCTGTTCCAAACTTGAGAATGTCGTCCAGTTCCTGTTTGGACATGGAGCCCGTCTTGGATCCGAGACCGGGTCGGACAACCAGGTGAGTCAGCATCATCTTCTTCTTGGCAACCTAAAAAAAGGAAAGACGGAGGAGAGCACAAAGATAAATAAAAAGATGCCTTCTAAGAAATCTAGAAATGTTTAATCGTTGGGTTTTGTGTGTTGCACCCGTCATGCTTACCTGAGTAATCCTCTCCTCCACGGAGGCCTTGGTGACGAAGCGGTAGATCATCACCTTCCTGTTCTGACCGATACGATGAGCTCTGCTGAAGGCCTGGACGAGGAGGAGGAGGAGGAGGAGAGACAGTTTAACCAAGAACTTTGCAATAAAGCTGCACATTTGAGCGTTAAAACATGCAGCGGTAATCGTACCTGGATGTCGTTGTGAGGATTCCAGTCCGAGTCGTAGATGATGACGGTGTCGGCCGTGGCCAGGTTGATACCCAGACCTCCGGCCCTCGTCGACAGCAGGAAGGCGAACTGCTGAGCGCCCGGAGCTGAGGAGAGAAACGGGAAACGGTGAAGATCATTTCTAGATTTTCTACAGCCAGGTTGAGAGTTTGTATTTGTCTCACCGTTGAAGCGGTCAATAGCTTCCTGTCTCATCCCTCCTGTGATCCCGCCGTCAATCCTCTCGTACTTGTAGCCCTCGTTCTCCAGGAAGTCTTCCAGCAGGTCCAACATCTTGGTCATCTGCAGCAAAAACACACAAGACAGTTTTTACGGCTGTTTTTTACGGAAAACGGAGACATCCACCGCGACTTTATCCGACAGATTCACTGTTTTGCTTTAGACCACATCAAAGATGTTACTGCTAAAGTCAACCCAACATGTCCCACTGCTTCACATTAAGACACAACACTAGTGAAAAACAGGGTGGTTTCGACTTCAACGGACACAAAAATAAATCTAGAAAAACACCAGTAACAGTGAGCTGTTGGATGAAGAGCTGCAGGCGACACACTAAACACCACAAACCTCTCAGCAGGAAACCAACTTCACTGCTGTCGTGTGAAAAACTAGTCACAGTTTTAACTGTTTCTGACAGATTTCTTTATTAAAAACAGGTTTGTTTGGTTGCAGCGTAAACAGATTCATTATCTCCTGCTCTGTAAGTCCATCTGTCTCACCTTGTTTCCAACAGTCGTCTTCTTACTAATTTCACTTGGTTTTAACTTTTTGATCATATTTTTAATCAAGAGTGACATGACGGTCAGAGCCAAAAGAAAGTTTGATGAACTGGTCTCCTACCTGAGAGAAAATGAGCACCCTGTGTCCTCCGTCCTTCAGCTTCCTCATCATCTTCTGCAGCAACATCAGTTTCCCAGCAGCCTTTGTGAGAGAGTTGCCGTCGTACATCCCGTTGGGCATCTTTGGAGCTTCCTGTTGGGGGTGAACAAACGAACATTCAAAGGTTTGGGAAAGGATGCAACTAAAAATAAAAATAAAATGAGTAAAGTTTTGAAAGAAAAATCGACCCCAAGTCAAATTCTCCAGTTGAAAAAAAAATAAAATAAAGATAAATAAGTCAATTTCATGAAGTCAAGTATCATTTAGCTTTAACTTTCTTCATCACGAGTCTGTAAAAGGAATACATGGATCTCTGTGATCAACTTCTGGACACGTCATCCCTCACGATACCAAACACTTGATGTTCGGGTCGTACCATAGCGGCCGTGGGGAAGAGGTAGGGGTGGTTGCAGCATTTCTTGAGGTCCATGACGACATTGAGCAGAGAAACCTGGTTTCCTCCTCCTTTGGTGTTCAGAGCCTCAAAGTTTTTCGTCAGGATGAATTTGTAGTACTTCCTGCAAGCAGAAGAACATACAAATTTACTTCCTGCCAAACAGCATTCAAGCGTCCAGTTTCATCTTTTTCTGCCTCTCTACGGTCCTCCAGACTCACTTCTGCAAGGGGCTCAGCTCCACTCTGACGATGAGCTCGGTCTTTGAGGGCATGTGTTTGAAGACGTCGGCCTTCAGCCTCCTGAGCATGTGTGGACCCAGCATGTCATGCAGCTTCTTGATCTGGTCCTCCTTCGCGATGTCGGCAAACTCCTCCAGGAAGCCTTCGAGGTTACTGCAGACAGAGACAGATAAGCGACAGGTGAGCTACTGCGAGGTGGGACTTTCTGCTGCTTCAGTGCTCAATGTGTCTCCTGATCTGTGAATTATGACTTTACACCTGAAGGAAAACCGTCCAGAAATCCTATAAAATGATCTGCAACAGCGTCCGGAGAGCCTACCTGAACCTCTCGGGTGTGAGGAAGTTGAGCAGGTGGAAAAGCTCCTCCAGGTTGTTCTGCAGAGGCGTTCCTGTCAGCAGCAGTTTGTGCTGCAGAGGGTAATTATTCAATATCCGGAAAAACTGCAGCAGAAGACACACAAAGAGCGACATGTTTACAACGGTTTCAGGGTAAAGTGACAGCTGTGTATCCAAGAAATAACAGACGGCTCTATTAAACAGTTAACAGAGCTTAAAGGCACATTGCAGACAAAATAATCCCACCATTAGCTGCACTGTGATGATGACGGACTTGTGATTCCAACTTTTAAGTAAAAAAAACCCTACAAATTTACTAATGAAAGCTCTTAAATAGCTTTGTATTAATCTTTATTTTGTTTAGAGCAGTTGTTTCTGTTGATTTTTGTCTTCATGTAGTATTTCCCAAGAAGCAAAGTGAGGAAGAATCACGTGTTTGTTTGAAGAGTGTGTGTTCAAACCTTGGACTGGTTGTTTTTCAGCCTGTGGGCCTCATCCACCACCAGGCAGGCCCAGTCGATGGAGCCCAGAACAGCCGTGTCGATGGTGATCAGCTCGTAGGACGTCAGCAGGACATGAAACTTAATCGACGAGTCTTTCTGTTTGTGAAGAAGAAGAAAAAAAATCACAGAGGACATTAAACTCGATTCTCAAATGTTCTATAATTTATCCATCATTTCTTTATTTTCATGTCTTAGTTCTCGCACCTTCATCCTGGACGCCTTCTTTCCTCCCCGGATGGCGTTGTCCTCGAAGGAAAACTCGTTCTCTCTGATTACGGCTCTGCTGTCTTTGTCTCCGACGTACGTCACCACGTACATGTCGGGGGCCCACATCTCAAACTCTCGCTCCCAGTTGATGATGGTGGAGAGCGGGGCGCTGACCAGGAACGGACCCTTGGAGTGACCCTGGAGGTGGAGAGAGAGAGAGTCACTAATCACTGGTCAACAAACCGAACGTTTTACACTCAGTTTGAAACCAAATTAGATGCACAAACGAGGGGAAAGAAGTTTAAACCTTCAGCCTTTGTTTGCACACAAGCTTTCCAGCTTCATGATACCAAGTGTGACTTTGCATAAAAGATCACTGAAGTCAGAGAAAGATGGAAATACAATAAACTTCATGACATTTTACACTAAAATAACAGAAAAAGGTCTCAGCTGATGCTTCAGGATTGTCTGGGATATTTATTCAATGGAAAAGTTGGAAACGTATACTGGGAAAAATGGATCATTTATATAAAGTAAAAATGATGCTGAACCAGTAACTTCACTGTCAGGATGTGGAATAACTGGAAAACGGGACATACAGTCGTGTCTGAGGTGCTCTGGACAACTGTTTGTTCATTACACAGCGTTCAGTGGTTCCTGATCTCCTGCTGCTCCAGCAGGAAGTGCATTCTGGCCTCCCACCATTAGGTGGCAGCAGCTGCACACGTGATCAGTCTAAGTGTTTACTGTTTAACATCCAACTTAATGTCGTCAGATTTCACCTGACTTATACAAAATGGCTGGATGGCTACCGGCCAATAGGACGACAGCTACACTGTGACACAGGGGAAGGCAGAACCATCACAGCTGGGCCAAAATGCTGTTAAATATGTCAAATTAATTAGTTTTTGACAAAATATGAAATCAATTTAATTAAGATCAAGGACAAGACAAACTTAGAGGTCATATAGCAGCTAATCAGTTAAGAAGAAGTAAATTCAAACCTCTTTATAGAGCGAGTAGAGGAAGACAGCGGTCTGGACCGTCTTTCCCAAACCCATCTCGTCGGCCAGGATGGTGTCGGTGCCCTGAGCCCAGGAGAAGCGCAGCCAGTTCAGTCCCTCCAGCTGGTAGGGGTGCAGCGTCCCGCCCGTGCTGTCCAGATACTCCGGCTGACGCTCGAACTTGATGGTCGGCTGGAAACCGAAAAACAGACGGAGAAACGTTTGTAGGCGCAACGTACACAAATAAATCTCCATTTTCAGCTACTGAACAGCTGTTCAACTGTTCTCAAATAAGTTGACTGACAAACATAATGACACACTGTGAACTTACATCTACCACGGGGTTCTCAGGAGGCCGGTCCGGACGCTTCACTCGTCCTTTCACCTTGATCTTCTTCCCGGGTCTCCCTTCCTCTCCCATCATCAGCTCTCTGCAGGAAACAAACACAGTTAGTCATGCACTTTGTGTCGGTTGACCTGCAGCCTAAATATGTGTGTCTTTATCTCACCTGTGGTTCCAGTACTGCACTTTGTAGATGTCAAACTCAGGTACGTCCATGTCCTCGGCCTCCCAGGTCGCCTGGTCGTACGCCAGCTCTCGCCACTTGATCAGGTAGTGGACGTTATTCTTTCTGTCCACACTGTGAATGAAGCAGAGCACAAACAAGCTACTTGAATCTGGCAGGTTAAAGGATGAAAGCATGCACTGCATTTCATGTCCGAAGTGAATAAGTAGTAATTCATTTCACTTGAACAGAACTGGGTCTCACAGGACAAAAATTTCATTTGTGAGATATTTGCTGACACATGATATATCTGGTAAAATAAAAAAAAGGTTAAATATAAAATAAAATCACATTAATCATAACGGGAAAATCTAACAAACAGTTTAGATGATATGAAAACAGAAAGTGAGCAGTAGCAATGCTGACAAATGAAAAAGGGTTTTTAACAGCTCAGCTTTTTTTTTTTACTTCATCTTTATGTAACTGCAGCTACAACAGCGGCACCGTGAGACTTGTTAGCGTGTGCTGACCTGTGGTTGAGGATACGGTGGATCATCAGCCACTCCATCTTGATCCCAAAGCGGAGGTATTTCTCCTCCAGCTGTGCGTACATGGGGTCCTTGTTCTTCCTCTTGACGCTCTTGTCCTCCTCTCCATCGCCAAAGTCAATGGGAGGCGGCTCGTCCATGTCGTTCTTCCTCTGGTAGTTTCTGAACATCACCTGGCAATGGAGCTCCAGCTAGAGGAGGAGAAACAGGGAGAAAGTCAGAGAGGAAATCTCTATTTTCATTATGAAAATTATGGTGTTTTTTTTAATCATACCTGCAGCTCTGTGACCCAGGAGCAGTGCCAGTATGACATGTTGGACCATTTGGCGAAGAACTCCCTCTCTGGCCGCCCTGCCAGCGGGGCGGGGTCAGGGGCATCCGCCGGGAGGTCTGGAGGGCGGGGTACAGGTGTGGGGGGAGGAGGGTCGCCCCACTGCCATGTCAGGATCTTCTGGACCTTCCCCTTCATGGGGGGACACTGGAGGGATGGAGAGATAAATTATTATAGTGGCTGTCGTTTTTTTTCTGAACGTCTTATTTTGAAGTGTTGGTCAGACAAAACAAGACATTTGAAGCTGTCACCTTGTGCTTATTTAACGATCAGGATTTTCATGACTGTGAAATTACTAATAATTCAAAGTAATTTAGCCGCAGCCAAAGACATCTAGATAAAATATGTGGTGGACGACATCTAATCTGCTGTAGGTTTCTCTGGTTTCACAGAGAAAGCTCTGAATGGCCTCTGCTTTGGTTTCCTGAGATGCTGACCTAAACAAAGCACAGCAATTTCCACTTGATCAATCAAGCCACGCTGCGTAGAAAGAGCTGAAATATCCACCGGATCAATAAGAAAGTCTCTGCAAGCATCCGCCCGACCCTCTGACTGACTGACTGTCAGACACTCACCAGGCAGCGGGGGCAGATCCACTCTCCGTTGGGGATCTCGGGGAGTGGCGGGTTGAGGCAGTGGATGTGGTAGGACGAGGGGCAGGAGTCACAGCAGAGGAGCTCCCCTCCGTCCTTACACACCCTGCAGAACTCCATGTGGTGGTCGTCCTCCTCCATCTCACCCACCTCCCCGTTGTCCTCCTCACCTTCTGAGCCCTCCTCTCTGGCCTCCCATTGGATGCCCTCCTTCTCCTGGAAATAAAAACACATATTATACACCAATCTTCTCATCTTATACTGTTTGTAAACGAACAAGTGATGCAAAATATTTAAAGTCAATCAAACTTTGAGTTCAGAAACTGCAAAACGTATTCAAAGTAAAAAAAACCACTATTACTTCTTAGTTTTTAGATGCATTGAGGGAGAAAAGTGACGTTTTAGTCTGTGTGGTGACTATTTTTATTCACTTGCTACAGATTCAAACCCTGGTTTGAGTCTAGATTTAGACCAATCCATGTTGTTACACAGATTCCTACAGGGACACTTCAAGTTTTACTATTTTCCTGCATTTCCCTGCAAGGCACTGGCGTAACCATGTAGAGTAACTACACCTGCAGCATAATCCACATCTGCACAGCTCGTCCAGGTGCGACAGCGTGACGTTCGAACATATTCAACAGCAGATACGTGGACGATGCTACAGGAGAAGTTTGAGGAGTTTCTACGGATGTTTTGGAACATTTTTCATGACTTTGTGTTGCTGTTATTGAATTTAACTCCAGCTGCCATCCTCCACTTACACAGTGCGGACAGCTCCAGGTGCCCTCGGGTGCCTTCTCCATGTCAGGGTCCAGACAGACCATGTGATACGCTCTGGGACACGTGTCACACAGGATGATCTCGCCACCCTGCTGACAAACCTCACAGTAGTCCTGGTGGTCCGTCTCATAGCCGTCCCCATCCTCTGCTTCTGGTGGAAAGAAGCAAGTTTAACATTTCCTAGCTTCTAAATAAGGATGAATGATGCAGGCTTAACATTTTGCTGGATGTTTATGCTGTTTGTCAGAGGAAAAACCCACTCGGTGAGTCATTCTTTCCCCTCATGAATACATTTTCTCAATCATACCATAAGACTGAAATTGAAGGGTTTCACTGTCAAAACAGAATTACACATTTTGGAGTGTAAAACTGAATATTTGCTAATATCTGCAGTTTTATCGCAAGGCTAAAACTCACATTGAGCCATTTCAGTATTTGACATTTTGGAAAGCAACACGATACACGGCGAGTGTGAAACGAGTAACTAAACCTCAACTCCTCAAAGACTAAACAAAATACCACGACTGCAGTTAAAAGCAGCCGTGTCTCTTTGAGGACTCGTTGACCTGTTTCACACACTGATCTGAATCCATCCGTGATGTCGTCTGTGCTGCGTCAGTAGGCGTCAATCAAGATGTTGTCCATGTAAAATGTACCAAACTCTGCTGACTCAGTCACAGTGACTAATACGCGTATGTGTGTGTGTGTGCCCCCACGCACACCTCCTCATATTGTTGTGTTTTACCCTGCACGCACTCATTACCATTCAACGCTGTCGCTTAACCTGTAATCTTCAATCAGCAGCCGTTTACAGCCGACTGAGTCAGCAGGTGAAGAATGAAACAAGCTGGCCCCACAGGTTAGACAAAACCTTGCGTGTTTGTTCAAAGCTCTTAAGGATCAGTTCTGAAGAAGACGTACCTTTCTTCTTTTTGGGTTTGCTCTTGGACGGCTTCTTCTTGCTGCGGCTGCTGCGGCTGTTTGATCCCTCGGAGACGGAGACGCTGTTCATGCTGCCGTCCTCAAAATCACTGTCCACATCAGGCTCGTCCTCCTCGCTCTGTGTGCGCACACACGAAAGACAAACATCTGAGTTACACGTCATGCATGTCTGTATTCATGTGAGAAATGCAGGGAAGAGGAGAGTGACGGTACCGATGAGCGTTTCCTCTTGCTGTTGAAACCTCCCAGTTTGATTTTGAGAGGAGCTACTTTCTTGGTCTTGGCGTTATTCTTCTTCTCTTGTGCTTTAGGTGTCGACTTGGACTTCTTGCGGGCGTTGGGACCTGCAAAAACAGAAAGGTCTGTCACACACACAGCCTGAGATCCAGGCTGACACTCCTGCAGCTTTAAAGGAAAAGTTATATCTGGCCTTGTTTGATATTATATTTGACCCCTCGCCCTACGTACCTTTGCCTTCCTTGGTCTTAGCCTTCCGTAGAGGTGGCGCAGGAGGCGGTGGAGTCTCCACCGGTGGCTGCACGACAGCAGCTGGGACGACCTCTGCCACCATGGTGTCGACAGCTGCCGGTACATTGGCGGTGGCCAGGGCAGCATTGGCGGCGGCGGCTCCCCTCAGGGGGTTGTTGGTGCTAAACTCGCGCCACTTGGCACCCAGAACCATCATCATCTTGGACACGGCGATCTTGGGGTTCTTGGCTGCGATGAGGGGTCTGGTGGTGAGGGAATCGAGAGTTTAAAAACTGTTTTTCAAGCATTACAAGCATCAACCAAACATGATCCCAGAGAATATTCATCACATGCTGAGTGACTGGAGGGAGTAATAATGTGTGTTTGTACCTGACGAATTGGCTGAAAGCCTTGTAGTTGGTCAGGGAGCGGTAATCCTCCTCAGTGAAGATGTGATCGATGTCCTCCATGCCCCAATCATCAAGCAGCTGGGATGACGACTTGGGCTCCTACAGGAAACAACACAATAATGATGATAAGAAGCTGCATTAATATCAGAGAGACGAGTAAAAGTGTACAGTTAAAGATAAACAACATCAACAACAACTGAGCCTGTTACCAGTTACAGCTGGTGCATTTCTTTTTACTGTTGTGGGAAACACATTTTGGGATTCACAAGCCACAGAGAACAGAACTTCCTGCTTCTACTGTTTATCTGTTTATAAGAGCTCTGCCAACACTGAGAAATCCCCTATTTAAAAAAAAAAAAAAAGGTTTGTCACTGAAAAGCTGAACTAGAAACACAAGAACAGCACATGAAATACTTCCAACAAAAACAGACACACTGGATGGTAAAACCATCATCTAACAATAAGACTGGTGAAAACATATCACACAGATTTATCTACAGCCGTTAAAAAACACACCTGAAATAGTATAAAACATCAGAATCTGCACAACGCACGGCCTGTTTCACCACAACCACTTCCACCGAGTGAGTGTGAGGAGTTATCAATACTAATCTGATCAATTGATTACATGACCAGAGTGTGGACCTGGTTTAGCAGACAGGCCTGTGCAAAGCTGTTATGCTATAATTCAATATGTGCCAGAGAGAGACGCCATGACTGGTGCCAAGCTTATTGCTCAACATTGTTATTAACAATAAAAACTATTTTACACCAAGAACCGGGATGGCTACGGGTCAGACTGATCAGCTCGCATGCGGCCGTGACTTTTATAGCTCTCAGATCCAGACATCAGTGAGAGCTTCTTATTAGCTCACAATATACAACATTATTATGCCAAAGACATTTAAATTATGTGTGGCATAACATTCATTCCCCCGACAGCCGAGTTTCATTTGGACTTTTTGTTCATTTTGCATCGAGAGGTAAACGTGGGTGGTGAAAAGGATCAGAAATTAGCAACCAGCAACAAAGTAAATGCCACAAAAAATGAATATTTGAATAAATGCATAAAGTCACCTAGCACACTGACAGCCAAGTGAAGACAATCACATTTAAATGACAGTCGACCTTTTAGCGCTGAAAACAGATGATTTACTGGTTATTCAGTCACAGCTTCGTGACAGTTTTGGTCATTTATTGAACCTCTGCTGGTTCCAGCGTTTTAACTGTGAGCATTTGCTGACTTTCTCTGTTTCATTTCAGTCTAAATTGATATGACTGTTTAGTCAAAAGGAAAAACACTTTAAGGCTCCGGGAACATATGATGAGCATTTTCCTCATTACCGCTGACATTTTACAGACTGTTATTATAATTTTTGATTAATCTGCCATTTATTTACTTAATAATACGTCAGAGTGTCAAATTTCCAACATCCTAGAGAGCAAGTCGCTGCCTTTTTATCGCTCGTTTTGTCCAACCAACAGGCCAAAAACATCTTACCAGCTAATAAAACCAATTTGTTGTAGATTGGATCTTTTTACTTAAGAGTTTAAAAAGGCTTTGACCAGGTGATCAGATGAGTTAATTTCAGGTACTACCAGTTTGACGACAACAGACGGCGGTTTGTTTCCTGCCGATTACCCAACGCCACCATTTCACCAAATCCATTTCCCATTTTGCCACCTTACAGAACGGCCTGCAGACCGGATAGAGGGCGGCTCTGCAAATGAATCGAAATGTGTTTATCTAACCAAAAAAAAAAAAAAAAAGGGGGTCAAGAGCGCAGCGCAGTGCGAGGCGGAGTTGCCATGGTAACAGCATATATGCCTTACATACCCACCACCCCACAGCATCCCTTGTTAAGTGTCATTAAATACAAGTCCAGCAGACAGCTCTTTGTTTAACCATTTCCGATATCACATCTGTTTGTCAAACGATGACTGACTCCATCACATCAGTCTACAGACGCCCATCACGAGGCAAAGAAAAGGGCTGCTGCAAAAGTTATATTCATTAAAGAAAACGCTTTTGTGCCACGGTGCACCGCACAGACAGAACCGCATGTTGTTTTCTACCGTTTGGTTTACAAAGCTCATCTTATCACATCTAACCACTTTCATAACTGACAGTGAAGACTTTTCTATGATTGCTGTGAGGTAACTTTGGTCCTTTAGGAGTCACATCAAACATCCGCAGTCAATCCTGCCATTTCTCTTATTTAAACACAGACAGTCCAGGAGGTGAATATCCTTTGATTTCTTTCACAGCTGTAATTTAAAATGCACCAAATGTCACATCAGTCCTCCTGTCAGGTGCATGCATCGTTTGGTTCAACTCTTTTGTCGCCATGTCTTTTACACTTTGACATTTAAGCTGATTTCAATATAACACATAAATATGCAAGGAACCATATTTAATGGTGTTACTGTGACTCATTACAATTCTTTGGGGTTCTGTGGTTCAAACGATACGTTGTTTGTATGATTTTGGGGCAATTATGGTGTAAATCGATCAAAATGGCTAATTGATTATCAGTGCAGATACACATGTTGAGAAACTTTACTAAAGTAACACCATCATCCTTTAAACACATGTTCTTCATCCGTGTGGCTTTTCTCACCGAGCTGTCGTCATCGTCGTCGTCATCGTCTTCCTCCGGCTCCGGCTCTTTCTTCTTGGAGGCGCTCCGTTCGCTGCCGACGCTGCTCCTCTTCTTTTCTTTGCCGCTGCTGGCTCTCTTCTTCTTCTTGCGTCCTGGAGTGTAGTCACTGCCCTCGCTGTCGGAGCGCTGAGCGGGGCCGCCATCTTCCGCCTCTTCCACCCCGCCCACGTCCATGGGCTCCGGGGAGCTGATGGGTAGCTCCTGGAAAAAAGGAGAGCAGAGACAGAAAGTCAACAAACAGACTGCTGTAGAAGAGAGGAAACACAGTTCTCACTGGAGTTCAACGAGACTCTGTCAGTGTAAAAACACTAAAAGAACTCCATTGTTTCTCCTTGTTAATATCTGGTGCCTGCGTTCGGTCAGAGATCAGGCTGCATTCAGCCTGGAGCTGCGAGCTTTCAGCAGAGATGAGGTCTGTTAACTTCACCTCTTTCTAACTCTACACCCCAAGATTCATTTCATTTTCAAACGTGCAGTCTTCTGCATTTTATAAGCTCCCACTGAAGCCACAAAAGCCTTTATATAACTTCTACAGATGCAGTAATACCCGCAGACCTGTAAACACAACAGTCTGAAACTTAACTGTCGTTTTATTTGTAGATTTACTTCTACTTTCAGCATGAACTCGTGTCGTTACAAGAACGTAGCTGTGATTGCTTACTGATGTCTGACATCCGTTAAAATCCGCCGGCGTTTCTTAAAGTGAAAGTAGAAATGTAGTTTACGGTTGAAACGAGTCACCTTGTAAAACATTAACAATCATATTTAATGTCTGTCACATTTGACTTTGGTTGCTGTTTTGCCTACATGTGGAGATTATCGAAGCTAACAGCCATGCTTCTTATCATGTGTGGAGCTAAACCAACAGTGTCTGGGGTTTAACATTTTGCTTCTGGACTGGATGTGGGATTAGACAATGTTATTTCTCAGATATTGTTTTACGTCCAGGATGTAGCTATACGACCACACAGACGTAAACACGCCGTGCATCCTTACCTCTCTGCGCGACCGCCTCTTGCTGCTCTTGCTCTCTCTGCTCTTCTTGGCCTTTTTCTTCTTCTTCACCTTCGGAGTCTCGTTCTCTGAGATTTCCTCATCGTCATCATCTACAAATCAGGCCAGTGGATACGTTGCACGGTTAACAAACACAGAGGAGCGACTGTGTGAGATATGCATATCAGCAGACACTTGCATATCCGGCTGGAGACTAAACACCAGCTGCACCCTGGTAACTTTCAGCTGTGGATCAATTTGTTTAATCTATCAGCCAGTTTGGCAACTACAGGAACTATAACTAACCAGCTTTATGCATTTGTATATCGAGCACTTATACACAAGGTGTGAATTTCTGTTTTTTGTTTAGAACTTGCAAGCAAATTTTAGAGCGTCGCCTGATCATATCTTTATGGTCTCACTGAATATGAAAAGGATTGATTAGGCTTTATCTATATTTAAATGATCACTATTAGGATGCATGTTTGCCCTTTTATAGTGACCATCAGCTGCTGCCTTCAAGTCGAGTTGGATAATTTAGCCTTTTTCCTCCCCTGCCAGGCTGTAACCACATTCACCTGGAGGAAAGGATGTAAAATGTTTCCTGATTAGCTGGAATAAAAAACAGCAGGAGTTTAAGCTCCGACAACAAGAACTAGTAGAGGATAAGTTACTGGTTTGGGTTACTTTACTTTCCCTTTTTCACAAGTTTGGGTGTGGGTGATATAAAACCAGTTCCTCTCTGGTGGTTAAAACTGTAATTTACAACTGATTACTCATGATGATTTGCCACATGCTCCTGCAGGCCTCGTGAAAACTGGAGGGGGGGTCTCGGTCCAGTGTCTGGCAGCACCTCGGTGGCTTCAAAGTGGAGTGGTATGGCATTCAAAGCCTATTAATGTAATTGACTATGGTAAAAAGTAAGTGGCAAGCTGCCATTAAGATGCACCTGGTAAGAGAGAAGCTTTAATGTGATTAGCTTTTTCAGGTCGTATAAAGGAGACCGAGCTGTGTGTATGTGGACGGCTGCACAACTGTAAATTCAAGAGGACAAAAAATTATCATATTTAAGCGTTCGTTAAAATAAATCTAGAGCCGACGTGGAGGCTGTGTGTAAAAGCTGCAGTAGCTGCAGACTCAGGTCGCATAAAGCAGGATTAATAACTCGATTTGAGACACAATAAGAGTGATAGACTCTTCTCAATCATGAACTAAACCGGCTATAAAAAGGAAAAATGTTCATGATAATACTTTGTCATTTTAATAGACGCCTAAACAGCTGATTTGCAGTTTGTTTATGAATGTTTGTGACCAGCTGAAACAATTAATTGACTATTTTTAAGCAGAAATATTAATATTTTTGGTTCAAGTCTCTGTGATGTGAAGATTTTTGGTTTTCTCTTTTTTTTCTTGTTTTATTGTTAATCTAATAAAAACAAGACACCTGAGCCACAAACTGTGATGATATTTTCTGACATATTATGAACTAAATGATAATTTGACTTGAATGAAGGAAATAACAGAGAGATGACAGATGGTGAAAATAATTGTTTGTTGCAGTCCTACTTGTGCAAACTGTGCACACACAGGTTTAAATGCATTAATATTCATGTCTGCTATCATGAGATGAAAGAAACTACATTTGAATTGTTTTCCTGCATGTTAATTAGAACAATGACGTGCCTTTAAACCCGCAAATATATTTTCTTCATGTTTTTGTTTGTTTACATTTTCTTCATTGCTTCTCAGGTTTGTAAAGAAAAAGATTTGGCGCTATTTGGTGAATATTTGGCTCTATTTGGCTCGGTTTTAGCGCTTGACGTTAACTTGCGGGACTATTTGTTCTCAATGGTTCTCTCGTGTACGGCGCGCGTGCCCGTCACAAATATACACACACTGTAAACAAAGCGATCTCCGGCCACAACAACCGGCGACATCTAGCCGTTATTTAACAAGACACACAGCTCGGTAAGACTCGGGAAATGTTTATTTAGCTGTGTTATTTTTTTTATTTTTTTTTTACTTTTCCCACACTCAGACCGGCCGGCCATGAGGAGGGGAAGGCTACTGAACGTCATCCACCAGCTTCCAAGCTAACTGGCTGCCTCCATCTTGTCATCGACACGTAAAAAATACCGGTAGCTGGCTAACGTTAGGCCCCGGGAACATGCCGGGTATAAAGCATCTGTCAGCCATGCCGCCTCTGGTTGGGGTAAAAGACTGGATTTTGTTTATATACACACACACATATGAACATATATATTTCAAAACTGCCGCGAAAAGAAAGAGGTTAGCTAATGCTAACGTTTGCTACCCGGTAGTTAGCCATCCAGCTCCGACTAGCGAGCTCTCCGTTAACGACGGAACATGATTGATATGAACGTCAGAAACCAGGGTGAACATTAGCAGTTTGAGCTAACAAATGAGCCTCGTCTTACCGTGCATTAACCGGTCCTCGGGGGCTCCGTAATCATCTCTGTCGTCCTCGCTTCCAGACATAGCGGACAGCAGAAAAACTTTCTATTTAGTTAGCTAACAGTTTAGCTAACTAAATAAAGTTTGGAGGGTAATCCAGAGTTTTTTGTCCCAGTCTTCGAGTCTGTCCAAGGGTAGTTAGGATCCGGCAGCCGGCCAGATTTCGACAAGGGACACAAGAACAAAAAGAGAAAGAAAAGAAAACGGAAGTGAATATTTAGGACCAGAAAACATTCAAAGCAGCCGGTAAAACACCGAGCAACATAAACACTCACCGCATGGGCTTCTTCCTGGACACTGTCTCTAACTTTATCTTTCTATCAACTTGGACATGTCGTAAATATGAGCACCCTCACTCAGTCACTCACTCCATCTCTGCGTGCAGCTGACATCTTGCCACTATCGTTAGTTTCCGTCCTATTAGCATGCGTGCTAGCCGAGCTTGACCGGCGGCCAGGTTTCAGATTGGAGACGAAAGTAAAGAAAAAGAGCCGCTCGCGCACAGATGTGTGATAATAAAACACCACCGGCGTCCGAGGCTGTCTCAGCCCGACCATCTTTACCCAAGTAAATTCACAAACAACACAAAAAAAAACTGATACTCACAACTTGATTCCACACAGCTTCCAGAAATAGTAACTCCGGGCTCAGTTTGTCAATAAATCAATACTTGGAAGCTCTTTTGTGAAGGTAACGGTATACATACAATTTAAATATATTTCCGTGTTTTTTTGTGGCAGCGTGTGCGCACGACGCCGTCTCCTCTTTCTCTCCCTCGCACACTACACACACCCCGCGCGCGCGCGCACACACACAAAGAGATCAGGGGGCAGGCAGGCATCCCATAATATCCCCCCCTCCACACATACACACTTCACTCACCCCTCCCCCACTCTGCATAGTTACCTTGCAACGTACAGACCATAATAGTCAACTCACCCCCTCCCTCTCTTACAGTCTCTTCCCCATTCCTCCATGCACCCTCCACCTCCACCCCCTCCCATAGCAACCAGGGTTACCATGGTGACGCCCCCCACCCCCGTGCAGCATCCCATAATAGTAATGAGCGCAGTCACTGACATCCCACAATAAGCATAACTCCAAAAAAAGAGAGATAGGAGAAAGGAGGGGGGTGGTGGTGGTGGTGGTGAAAAAGGAAAAGCCGTCACATGGCAACTGTGTGTGCCACATGACTGCTTAACTTGAGTGTGCATGTTTGCATGTATGCGCAAGGCACTGCACTGTATATGAGCCTGGCTGCTGCACACAGTGTAGATTCAGTGCAAGGCTGGTGACCACCGTTAAAGCACCTGAGGGTCACTAAAAGGTGTAACCCGACCCGACCCGCAACACGGCAATATGAGCATCTTTACATACGTGACTCACCATGTTTAACGTAGAGGCCACAGCGAAGGTAAACTGACTTTTAATGGAGGAGAAAAAGAAAAAATAAGACGTCTTGTGAGCCGGTCAGTGTGAGGTTAAAAAGTCAAGTTGCATCCCTCCAATGAGAACGACAGATAGAGGTCACAGAGGTCAAACTGGAGCAAAAACCTTCACGTCTGCTGCTGTAACACACACACACACAAAACAAGAAACAGGGAGCCCAGAAGTGCAAGAGCCAACAGCTGAGTTAAGCTGTCTACACACACACACACACACACACACACACACTGACTGCTTGGAAATACATTGCAGTCAATGGTGGGAAAAATGTCTGGGTCCTAGACAGTTTTTTCCCACCATAGACTGTCTGTAATACATTTAGACTGTGCAATAAAATGCTGAACTGGTTTAACAGTAGCAATACAAACTTCTGAGTGACATTTTCATACCACGCGGGAAATCAACGGTGCACACGTCAGCTGACAGGAGGAGAGTTTGGGTTATTTGGAGCCTGTGAAGCATCAGGATGAGTTTTATGTGTTGTTATTGTGGCAGCGCGGGATCAATCTGCTCTGCTAATGCTCAACAAACAACAAAAACTAATTCAACAGCCAAACTGCATATTATGGCCAAAAGTATGTGGACACTCAAACAGCGCTGATGAAGCGATGCATCACATCTTCATCAGGTCAAACTGATTAACTTCCAAACCAGTCCAGGGTGATAAACAACTCTAAACAATTAAGTACGCAATAAACACCAAAGAGTAGGAGCACAATTAAAAACATTGATATAATAAATTTGATATATTTGATGTTGATTGATAACTTCTCATTGTCGTGCAGCAAAAGTTGACCTATGTAGGATCAATTGTTTTGCCCGATGACCCTGCATTTATTGGCTTGAGTCCTCTGCATCAGCACTCCTGTTGTGTTAAACGCAGTATTACACTGCATAACACAGACCCACCACATGAAGGAATGTATTTTCTGCTTTGCACTTCATCATCGTCACTATAAAAAGAAATATTTCATGTTTTAACTGGTGCATTATAGAGGAAACAGGGGCAATGTCACTAAACTGTTGCAATTATAACAACCAACATCCAAAACAACCAAAAATACACTCAGGGGTATCCGCATACTTTTGACCACATAGTATTTGTTGACAAAGAGAAAGCAGAATAACTGGTTTGGAGGAAAATCTAACAGCTGGTGGTAATTTCCCAATGCGAGTGCGTATTATTCACTTATTATAAATTATTTATTGTGCAGGAAAACACCAGCGTGTTCGCTGTGGGTTTCAGAATTAATGTGCATGAACGTAATTTTACCTGTGAAATTGACAAATTAGTAGTATTTTAATGAGATTGTATTAATTGGTGGAGGATTTATGAATCTGCTGACAGATTATTCATGTAAGCATATTGTTGCAGTGCCCTTACACCTTGGCTTTTAACCCGCTTCAAGCTGTCTCCCTGTCAGCTGCAGCTAAAGGCCTCGCTCTGCGTCTCTTTTCTTACAGGCGGCTCTGACTCAGCACACCTACATTTGGACTCTGTCTCTGTCTTTCTCTTCTGGCTTTTCCTTTGTCCCATCGTGCTCTTCCCTCGCTCTCACACCGGCCGACAAAAAGAACTTCTCTGTCTCTCTTTCCGCTCCGTTTCTGTTCTTTCTCTCCCCTTCGGGTTTGCATCTTTTCCCCCCTCCCCCACAAGTCTCCTTTCCTTGACTATGGACACAGTGTTCATGTGTGCATTTGGGGAGGTGGGGGTGTAAGATGGGGGTGGTGGTGGTGGTGAGGGTAACATCCCATAATCACCAATCAGAAGGATACTGGGGGCAGTTGTCATAGAAACCTTGTGCACGGCTTGCGACGCCCCTCCCACCCCACCGCCACCACCACACTTGCAGAATTGCATATCACATAATGATAATATCATTTCTGAGAAAAAAGGGAAAAAGGAGGAGGTGGAAGGGTGGAGGGGGGCACTACAGACCATAATAGTGCTCCTGTGTTGCTGGTCGCCATGGAGATAAGCAGAGGGGTGGAGGTGGTGGTGGAGGAGGGTTACAGGCGGGGTCAGATTACCATGTAAGTCAAAATGCATACCATAATACTTCTCGACTGCGCCTTCTCCTCCCCCCCAGCTCAGACACCATCTCCGCTCCACCTATCCTGCCCCACAGCACGCGCTCCGCTTCGAAGCTGCACCAGATAACAAAGTGCAAATGGATTTGATCAGACCCAACATGTCTGCCACATAAGATAACACAAGCAAAGCAGTTGACAAATTGAAAAAAGAAGGACGACGGTGTCCCAGAAGGCTCAGATGTGCCGGAGATGAGTTCACATCTGCCCTGTGACCTTTTCATCCCGTCATCTTTACAGTCTTATTTCTCATCTTGCTGAAACAAACGTGTCAATTGACAGAAAACTTGTATATAATTTCAACAAAGCACAATTCAGATGGTTTTAACATTATAGGGGCATTGTGGGGAATTAACAGATTTAACCTTTGCATGTGGTCTGTAATAGATATGATCATTCAAAGAAGAGAGAATACCTGTACCTACTTACCTGTACTCACGCATCATAACAGCTTATTTGATGATCTTTCAGGGTCTCGCTGTCCTGACGGCTTTAAAGAAGACATTAATGCTCATCTTGAGGTCTGTATTTATATTCTATATATACTCTAGTGGAATACCTCTGCATGATTTACCATTTAAAAAATTCCTTGTTTTCGTTACACTAGCTCTTTATGCAGCCCCTCAGTTCAGCCTTTGTCTGAGACCATGTCCACACTAAGATGGCAAAATTCATAAATGCATCATTTTGTCTCCATCCAGACTAAAACAACGCTTTTCTCCCCTGAAAATGGAGCTTTTCCAAAATGGCCTCCAGAGTGTGTTGAATCTGAAAACAGATGGTGGCACAAGAAAATAAGGACGCTCCGGGTGGCTTGGTGTGAGTGTTGTTCTCTTTATTGTCTTAAAATAGATACTACCACCTTTCTCTCGCTGAAACTGTCATAATCTGTTTGCAATTTAAACAAAATGTAAGGAAGCCGTCATGGAAACACAAGTAGTATTTATTGTTTCCTGTCTCTTTAAGGCCCCCCCTCCTGTTCAGCCCACTCTGTTCTGATTGGTTAGTTTCTGGACATTTTTGTTTGGCATACTTACAGTAGAGCCAGAGGCTGCGTAAACAAGCAGTACTGGTCGGATTTTAACTTTTCCTTCTTCCTTCCTTTCCTTCTTTTCTCAAAATATATGGATCTGTTCAAGCCGAGATCCGATCTGAAATATGTGAGTGGACAACGCGAACAAGCCGCGGAACAAGCTTAGCAACAAACGTCGGAAACAGATGGCATCTGACGCCAGTTCAAGGGGGAAGTAGAGGTAACGTTTCAGACCATAGACTGCGTATGAATATGGATGGCATGACAGCTAACAGCTCCGCAAAAGTGAAGCCAAAACATCTTGATCGCCACCTGGTGGCTGGTTGTAGTATAGGTCATAAGTCCCACCCCCTAAAAAAATGTCTGCATGCATGTCAAATAATTTTTTTATTTTAGGTAGTTTTTATCACACTGATGTTTGTTACAGTGCTCATTTTGCTGATCAGTTTGTTTTTAATTAGTTATTTGACAGTATAAAAAGGGGGTGTGACATGATGATTGACAGCTGTGTCAGCTGTTCTCGAACCTCCGTCAAGCTCAGAGGATCAGCGGTCCATCCAATAGATGTTGAGAGATTTCAAACTAAACCTGCAAATATCAACCTCATGGTGACTAAGGAAAGGTCAGGAGGATTAATAGTTTGAGAACCATAACTGAGCCAGATTTCAGGCCAATCCAATACTTGTTGAGTTCAGCGGCAGACCAAACATATTAATTTCAACTATAGACTGAAAAGCTGCAGATTTTTCACACCCATTTTATTGTGCAGGTTTGAAGTGAGGTGCTTGTTAACCTCCTGACTTAACGGCCAACTGCAGTGAACTAAATAGAGCTGAAACTAACAGATATGTGACAATCTGGTTTGGTAAAAAAAAGACTTAAATGATTAATCAATTATCACAATCGTTCATAGCCGATTCATATTCTTTCGATCAACTAATCGTTGCGGCTCAAAATTTTTATGAATTTTAATAAAAAGGGGACGTTTTTATTCGCACGAAGGACAAACCATTCAGTCTGTGAGGGATCTAGTTTGAGGCCGTAACCAGCGCACATAAACGCATTCATGGCTCTGCCGCGGCCTCAATAATTTACATTACAGGGCACAGTGAATGTATTGTGCTCAGATAGTTTGCCTGTGAAGTTTTTCTTGATGAATTCCCAGCTGCCACTCTGCCTCTGAGTCTTTGTGCTGCCTTGTCTCGCGGGTCTTACCCACCTCTAGTACGTGAGTCACTCTGCACCTGAACATAGATACTATTTCTCTGACATACATAGTCTGCGCATGTCGAGCTGTGATGTCGGTGCACGCGCACACACACACACACACACACACGTACACAAAGCTTGGACTGGAGGAGGGAGGGGGAGGGAGGGAGTCACCGCACACAAAAACAGGCCTAGGCCAGACCATAATACCCCCCACCCCACCCCCCTCCCGCTCTTCCTTACTTCACCGCCTTCGCCCCTCCCCCTGCCTGACAACACAGACATCCCATAATATGCATTTGCCCCCCCTCCACCACCTCCTCCTCCTTCCTTCACTGCTCGGCCTGCCACTCCATAATAATCACACTGCTAATTCTCTCTCTCTCTCTCTCTCTGTCTCTCTCTCTCTCACCCCACACCACCGCCACCACCGCTGCCATCATCACTTCCTGTCTTATAGGTTCCTGAAGTGCAGAGTACAGTATGTCTCTCCAAACAGCAGCCACTTAAAGAGGCTCAAAATACCCAGCCTTCCTATCTGTGACGTCTTCATCGCACTTCGTCAACCCGGGGTTCCTCTGTCTCTCTCTGTCTCTCTCTCTGTCTCTCTCTGTCTCTCTCTATGTCTCTCTCTATGTCTCTCTCTCCTACAGCCTCACTACAGATCATCACAGATACAAACACAGAGAAGCTTCAGCCTGTTTATTTAGTCTCAACCATGTGAGAAAGTTCATCTTTTTCACCAGGGATTAGAAAAAAGTGAGTCATACAGCTCGTTTCTGTTAGTAGTTTAGGTCGTCTGTCAAACATATACACAATACTGAGTATTTGCTCTCATGACAGTTTGTCTTAATGTTTTATTAGGCCAGTGGTTTCAACCTGGAGGTCAGTAAGGCTGACATGTCACAGCAGGAAAAGCACAGGTGTAAATAATGAAATTAAGGATGGCTGCTTAGGTTTCAGGGTCTTAGTATGTGGATGCTAATCTTGTCTCAGTTTAAGGCCTCTTAACACACTGTGATTTTGGGTTGTCTGACATGAAACTTGACAATCATGAGAGAAACATGGTGAAAATCTCTGGTCGTCAATCCAAAAAAACTGTCCCAGATGTCACTGTGAGACACGTTCAACAACCAGCCGATTCGGAGCTTTAGAAACAGTGTCAGAAATTTAAGCCTCAAGTTCTCACAATGTGACTGAAGCTACGACCCACGTCTACAAACCAACCAATCACAACACGACATGAAGTGACACCTAATACCCTGGCAGGGATGAACTCATTCTACCTCAACACGTTCACGGCACACACATATCAAAGTGATGGTGGTGAAATTAACAAGACGATTGTGTGACTTCAACGCAGGAAACGGAGGCATTGTTAATGTTATCAGTAATTCTTGAGCATTTTTGCACTTTAATTTCTTCAATCCTTCTGATGAATCAATCTAACAAAGCAAAAACACGGTTTTCGGTTGAACTCCTTACTCACGCCCACACTATGGCTATATATAACCTGTCATGTGGGGTCCCAAGTAGACATTTCATGATTTTGCAGGATCACAAAAAAACAAACCAGTTGGAAACCACCATTGTTGAGCCTGCTGGAGGGGAATATATGGATATATCAGGCTGTGGATACACACATGAAACAATGATAAAAAATCAGCAGACCTTTTCTTAAGGTTGTCATGAGTCTGTTTGATTTCCTGACCACAGATGGATTACACGCACTGTTCAGGGAATCCACATATTCACAAAAGTGGTTGTAATCATGTCAGTATATGCTGTCGAGCTATGATTGCATCAGACCAGATTTTTGGTTAATTACACCATTTGGAAAAAGCCCCAGATCTGCATCCTAAATGACATGATTTACAACTGAAACCTGCGTCAGGAGTAGATATACACGTTTTATTGGCATTTTTCTCTTCTCTTCTCAATATCACACACAATATTCCTGGCAGCTGTTGTGGTCAAAGTAAATATTCAGTCCTAAAGTTAACTGAAGCAGAAGTGCATGTATTGACCAGGTGCAGTCAATGTGCTGTGACTTGGTCATGTGTTTGCAGCTGCATCAAAATGTCAAAGTCACGGTGCAAGGGCGTACGGAGCTGTACATACTGATCACTGAGCAGATCGATGGCAGAGTGGCTGATGGGACGTGTTTTAGACGTAGAGCAGTGAAGCTGAACAACTTTCTCATCAAGAAAGTCCGTCGTTTTGAACAACGCATGCATTGATCAGTGATTGGATTTTGAGTTTTCCACATTTTTAACGGTTAGCAACAGATTTCTTTTTTATTTGGTGGACAGAGTCGTCTCGGCCAATCAGATCCATTATATGACGAAACAAGAAGATACTTGATCGGGATACCAGGTCTAAGCCACTACGTACGTTTGGTCTGACGATTTCATCTCGACAGAGTCAGAAATGTTTAACCTGAGCGGGAAGCTTGATTAGCTTCAGGCTGAATGCCGGTGATGGCACATAATCAACGTGTGTGCTTCGTCCTCATACAGGCCACCGTACGAGATGCTGACTCACATTCAAGAAGCATCAACTTCTCTCTAGAAATACAGTTTCTTATAATAATACATATAAATACAATATGCCTTATAAGTCAGTATTATGGTCTCTAAATTCAGATCTGTAATAAGATCTGAAGACTTATAGTATCTTTGAGTTAGCTGAAGTAGCTAACGTTAGCTCAGGTGTGCAGTGCTCTGAGGTCGGGGTGTGTGTGTGTGTGTGTGTGTGTGTGTGTAACAAGCTCCTTAATTACTCCATATTACTGCTAAACATTTTCCCGTACATGCTGTAGAAGTTCAAATGTTTGAATGTATTGTTCCTACTTATCAGGCGGCCATTGTTTTCCACTCATTTACAAAAGAAAGACTTAAAACTTGATTGATGAACATCGGTAAGATATCTTTAATCATCTTTAATTAAATGTTTTTTTAAAGTTCCTGTATGACAATATCAAGATTTTAGCAAAAACGTAATGCAGACCTAATGTCCATTTTGAAGAATTACACAACTAAACCAAGTTGTTATATCGTAAACCGACGGCTGCTTGTAAGGAAGGAACAATACATTAAATAAGGTGAAACACGACAGCACAGGTGGTGAACCAGTCTGCATTAATGTATTCATAATTTATGGTAAAAGGACTAAAACATGCTGAATGATGCGCGTGAAGCAGATGATTCCTCCTCATGTCTCCTCTCAGCTGTGGTCAAATCAAAACACTCTGAAATAATGCTGAATGCTGTATAAATATATAGACATGAAAAAACGCTGATGTTTTTAAACTTTTAAATCTCACACATGAGGCCTGCATCCACACACACACACACACACACACACACGACGCCATTTTATCTTACCCTCTTACCTTCTCAAAACCACATGCATGCACTCGCTCGCTCTCGCTCATGCACATTATATGCTCGCACCTTCGCACGGACATGCACGCCCAACCCCCACCCAATCCTCTGCTCGACACACACACACACATGCAAACACACACACACCCTTTCCCTGCTACACCCCCCCACACACCGCCCAAGAACACACACACACACACATACCTCCCCCTCACACACGTATGCAACCCCCCTTTGACGCACATACACGTGCACACACACACACACATACACACACACCCTGTTCCCCTCCCCCCTCCCATTCCATACCAGGGCACGTCGTGACAAAACAAAGAACACCCCATAATAGTCAGAGTCGCACAGTATGCATGGTAACCAGTTATGTCAGAGATGAAGGCACTGTGTGTGTGTGTGTGCGTGTGTGTGTAATTGTGATTCACTGTATATAAGACACACACACAGACACACACTTACACATCTGTGTGTCTGCAGATAATGCTTAGATTCATACATAAACACACACACACACACACACACACACTCACAAACACAAAATAACTCACGCAAAATAACACGCAGACACACAAACATTCCACATATATACACCTCCCACACACATGGACATACAAACATACACAGACACACAAAATTACAGGCTAATGTGCATACATACACATACACACAAATACACACATACACACAAATACACAAGAGTGCATGTAGCCACATGTACACACCCAGAAACACACAAAAAGTACACAGTTGTATAAATGATGACATACATGAGCAGTGAGGCAGAGGAAAGTACACAACACACACACACACACACACACACACCTGAAACAACACAAACATAAGATTAACACATGAACGGGACACATCATTTTAACATAAAGTCATGATCTATACACACAAAATGAACACAAAGACAAAAGTAAACATACATGAACAAACAAGGACAAAGGCAACGTGACCCAGATGTGGACAAAAAAAACATACTGCGTACTTAAAAGGATAAACAAACACACAAACATAAACACACACTTACAGAAAGACACATAATTATATTCAACACATCATCTCACAAAATGTATGATATAGACACACAAACTATGACATAAAAATACAAAAACAAACATACATGAAATTCATAAAATACACACAAATACAAAACAACTTTACAAATAAACTTAACTATTCAGTAAGTAGATTTTTAAATATTTTCATGTACTTTATCTGAACACATTCATATTCTTGATGCATTTTTATTTTTACCTCAAACCTTTATATTAAAATAATAATTAATAGTGATAAATATTACAACAAAAATCTGTTGATTATTCCCTCAATTAAACATTTTGTCTGAAAAATGTCAGAAAATGAAACCAGCACGTTTAAGCATTTTTCATTCAATCGTTCGTCTTTTTAAAAAACGTTTATTCAACAGTCGAAATAGTTGCTAACAAAGACGAATAAATATAAACAAATAAATATAAATCAGGTCAGGCGTGCATTCGGGAAATTAGATGCAACTTTGTGAGGAAATGCCAGATTTGTTGTAGAAGTAAATGTGTCATATTTAGTTGAATTTTGTCATGTTCATACTTAAGTCCTGAATAACTAATATTTCATTTTAACAGCTGAAACGACACAAAACTTAAAAACTATCACGCATAACTGACGTTGAACACAAACACTGATATAAACAGTGTTGCTTTCCTTTAACAATACAGTCCTGTGTGTTGTTATTTTTCTTTACATTCAGCCATAAACAGATGTTGTATTGTTGTTGAGATTCAGACCACCACAGGCTCACTGCGCTGGTTCGCCTCCTCTCTTAATGTATCTTTGTTTAGGCTAACTGTGCATGCGGGTGCACGAGCCGCATGTGTGCACGTGTACACATGTGCATTTGTGCGTGTGCGCGTCCTCTGAGAGAAGGAAAAAAAAAAAAAAAAGGAAGAAAAAAAAAAAAGAGAGGTCAGGTTTCTATCCCATGATGCAACTCTTCTCCTCCTCCCACCCCCCCCACTACCTTCTCCAAGCTGGTTGCCAGTGGCAACACACTTATAATGAGGTCAAATGGACATCCAATAATATTCACCAGCCAAACCAGCAAGCAGCAGAGAGTGAGGCGCGCTGGGACAAACAGCAAAGTGTCAGAGGCTGAATCAGCAAGACAAGATGGCCGCCAAATAACTGGAATAAGTCGGTTGTGATTCATCAAGTCAGAGAAAAGTGAACTCAAACTGATCCTGAATCACTGCGTTTACTGGAGAGGTCACTTTTATTCAGCTGGAAGGTTACAAAAGCAAGAAATCTGATGTAGATGAAGAATTAAACACACAAAAAATAATAATAATAATAATAGTTATGAAATGTAACACAAAAATCACAGATGTGCAGGAAGTTTTTACTTTCACTTTTACTTCACACTAACGGAAATCTGAATGGGAGACTTTTAAGCTTTCATATGTACCACAATAACAATTATAATAGTTAACTTTACTTATGCAGCGTTTTACAAAGTGCTTTAAGTTTATTATTCACAAACAAAGTAGGTCACATGATGACACCTGAACTATCTCCATGACAACTGAGCAAACTCTCAGCTAAACTGGGTTGAAGAACTCCAGTAAGTGGATCTTGAGTGTTCGTTTTCCTGCTTTGACAAGTCAAAATATCTGCTGTGAAGATGCTGCTGTTGTGTTTAATGTCAGAGTACCAACAGTAAAACCCAAAGAGGCAAAGAGTTTGCTGTTCATATTTAGCAAAGAAAAGCATCAAAAGCAAAATACTTGCTGACGGACCATTAACTGACTAATCGTTTCAGACGTAGGCCAAGACAGAAAGACAGAAGGATTAATGACACCCTAATTACGAAAAGACAAAAGTACAAACAGAAACAATCAATATTCAAAATACTGATTAAAATGCAGTTTTAAAACAATCCAACTGAGGCCAAAAACTTCATAGATCTTAACCAAACAAGTTCATTCATGAGATGCAGACACCAAAACAAACAAAGAAAAAAAACCAGTAAATATCAACATATATATCAATATATTCAAATTAAGCAAAAAAAATGAAATAAAGTTGCTTCATATCCTCCAACCTGGTAGTACTGATCAGGCTTTGAAACAACGTTTAGACTTTCCAATAACAAGATTTATTACTTCTTCTAAAATCACTACAGTGCCACAGTCATGTTCCCAAATTAACACTCAACACAGGGAGGAGAAACCAATGAGAAGCCAGCGGACATGCCGTAATATAATGAGGATACTGTCAGGCCCTGCTTTCCATACAGGCGAACACTGTGGTTAGAAACTGTTGCGAAATGGAGGTGACTCAAGTTCTTTAGTGAAGACTTCAGCTGAGACGACTCAAAACCAAAAACCTCAAAACTCAGATGAAAAATATGAAGAAGAGGAGGAAGAGGAGGAGGAGAGATTAGCTTCTGCTGTGAATGAAGTGGGGTTTTTCTTTCACGCTCTCAGACAAAGGAGCGAGTAGCTGAGCCTCCATGCTGTGTTGGTCTGAAGGATCCATTTTAGACTGCCAATCAAAGTGAACACAGGTCATTTACATACTGTATTCACCAGAGACACATTCAAAACCAGTGGAACACCTCCCCCTGATGGTCACTGTAGGATACTGCGATACCTCTCTGCTTACCACGTCACGTCACGTCACGTCACGTCACGTCACGTCACGTCACGTCACGTCACGTCACGTCACGTCACGTCACACGTCACGCGTGTGCAGGAGCCTGTAACACGTCACTGGAATCATTTGACACACTAAATTGATGCAGATTTAACAAAAAAAAACAAACTGTGAAAATCAGTTTTAAATGTGCTAATAAGTGGTCAAATGTTGTCAAATTAATGAATTTTAAATGAACAGATGATGTATGTGCTTCATGTTCTGTGTTATTCTACGTGCAAAAATAACGAGTTCAGCCACCAAACCAAAGGAAGATGATTGAAACTTTCTTAACCCCAGTTAGTTAGTTTAATTCAGTTTTATGTGAATTAATAAAAACAAAGATCACATGATGGTGAAACAACATTCAAGTACTGTTTTTATTATTTCCAAACACCCACAAGATCCAACATTCATCTTTCGATGTCTTCCACATCTGTAATTATTGCTTCAGCTGTTATTTCTGCATCACCAGCAGGTTTTAATGTATTTTTTACATGTAGGAGCTTATTATCAGGATTGTTTAGTACATCAAACCAGGCCGTGAAACTCACACACTCATTCACTGTTGGCACTCAACTGTCAAGTAATAGTCAAAATATCTAAGAAGAAAAAGAAAAACAAAGTGTCCAAAACTGCAAAGATAATGTTCCCCAAGAAACAATAAGGAGCAAAAAGTAATGTATATGCATATATATAATACAATACTTGTAATCATCTATACATCATCTCCAAAACAATGGAACAAATATAAGTAAAGTGGAATTTAAGTTCATTTTAATAGGAAAATACGCTCAGTTTAATGATTCATGTTATCTCTTTGGCCTAAAACGATCAGTGTTACCAGAAACTATCATCGGTTACACAAAAATATGAGACACTAGTTATCAGATCAGCTGTTAATGAACCTGCGTTAGTTGTTATTTTGCAAATAACTGCAAGAATGATGAGTGGAAAGTCAAAACTCATCATTTTCTTTTGCATATTATATATCTTTACTACACAAAAGACTTGGAAATCACTCAGGGCTGCATTTTCTTCTCACTGCAACATAAAAACAAATAATTTCTCCGTGCATCACATACGAAGCTGCTTAAACATGCTATAACTGATGACATTACAGGGTTATGTCTGAATTAATAGTTTGAGTCCAAAAACATTTTTTTGGGCCATCACAGACAAACCTTTAAACTGAGCGAGCTTCCACTTTAAGGCCTCCAGGGGGCGCTGACACACCAACAAGCACTCAAGGGTCCAGTCAGGCCAGGAGAGGAAGAAGCAGGAGTGGACAACACGAGGTGGTGACGTTTGAAATGTTTGCTCTTTAAACACGTCTACTTGAACAGGATTAGCCACGCTAGTTTAAGTCCCACTGGACAATATATTAAGAGGTCAATGCAGGCAGTAAGTTACAGTACAAGTTTACAGTTCTGCAGATAGAAACTGAAACTCGTGTTTGTTTTTAAGGAGAGCGCCACTGACTGCTTCGACATTTCATTTCTTAAAAAGAAAAACTTGGCATTTGGGAAAATTTGCTTATTCGCTTTCGATCGATAGCATGCTCAATTAGCTTAGCACAAAGACTGGAAGCGGAGGGAAACAGTTAGCCTTGTGTATCCAAAGGCAACAAAATCCACCTACCAGCACCTCCCTCTAAACCTTCGTTTAATCCGTAGATCCGTTTAGATTTTGTTACCTTTGGACAGAGCCAGCATCTCTGTCACAGGTATACGAGGAAGCCATGTTATATATATATAAAAACATGGCTTCCTGTTTTATTGGCTCGACTAAAAAGTGGAAACCACAAAGTTTGACTTGCTCCTTCCCCAAAACCCGTCACAGAGAGTCAGACAGAGAAAAATAAGACTTTTTAGAGTTTGGCTGGTTTTAAGCAATAAGGCAGCGATGTTCTTAAGGCATTTACAGTAAACTACTGAGGCAGCTGGGAATTATGATGTGATGAAATTAAGGCATTGCCCTCTATGTTGCTTTAATCATTACTATATCTCTGACAAATTGATTCCTGGTTATGATTACTGTAAAACAATCACATCACAGTTAAGCATTTTAAACTAACACGACAGAAGGTAATAATCACAATTTCTTCTAATAAATTCTTGGCTTTTAGGCCAGAAACTGATCTGACAGGACACAGAAGAGTTTTCCCAAAACCTGATAGATTTTGCATCACAGCCGAACATAAATCAATCTCCACCGATAAGGTCTCACAGTTCAGTTTCAGGGTGTGTCCACAGTGACGTGCAAGAGGAAAAGCAACGCGACTTAAAAAAAACTAAAAAAAACCGAAGCCAAGAAGACAATAAAATCTACCGTTAAACACAAACATGTTTATGTTTGCTGCAGTTTTCCAAACATGCGTATCTCTGTTGTCAAATTAATATCCTGTGACAACAAACTTTGTGAATTTGTCTTATGAAACTCTTGTGAAAATGACCCAACGAGAATGATTCAAATATTTCATTCGATTATTGCAAATACGCATGTGTGCACATTTACGCGTGTGTGTTGCAGGAGAACTAATAAAAGCACTAGTGTAGTCTCTAAGCAGTCTGAGGCTTGTTCTACTGATCTGGGTGAAGTCGGGTTACAGTCGCAGCTGACGTGCAACAACAACACTTTGACTGTCCCGCGTGCTGGAGGGAATGTTGTTTACCAAGCAGGTCACGTCTCCTCGTCTGCTGCTTTACTTTAAAAACAACATTATTTTTTGCCTGAGGAATGTGTGTTTTTATGCTTGACCTGATCCTCATTTTGTTGTTTTAAATCAGACTGGTGGCTGCTAACAAGTTTCACGCAGCAACAGAACTTTTTTTTTTGGATTTAAAATATTAAATTTTTCTGACCTAATTGTTAAGAAAAACTTTGGTCAATTTGACATCTTAAATTTAAAAATTCCCACGTTTATCAAGTTAATTACATAGATGTTGTTTTGACGTAGATGTAAATCTACAAACGGTGCATAGTTACATGAAAACTGGAACAAATATTTGTTATTATTAGCCTAATTATTTCCAGACCTGTGGATCCCGTCTTAAACTTTAAGACTTGTATGAATTTTAAAGGGATTTTCATGTTTTTGAGAAGGTAGTTGTGGGTGTGAGCTGTAACCGTGACTCCATCCACTGTTCGTATCTGTAAGGCATCCAAAGTTCAGACCTCTTCTATTGCTCAACTTCCCTCCTCCGTCATTTAAAATCCTGTTTCCTGATTAGTGAGGAGTGTAGTTCAAATGTGTTAGTTGTGTTTTAGCAACACGCATCTATGATGAAAATAAAGCCTGGCGAGAGCCTGACTGATCCAATACCACACCCATTATAAGTGGCTACGGCTGAAGGCACTGCTTAAACTGTCTACCTCATCCACTGTTACACTCCCTCCCACTCCCCGTGTTCCTGTCTGGGTTCATCTCTTCCCCCCCTCCACCTCCTCCACCTCCACCTCCACCTCCTCCAGCTCGTCTTGTGGCATCTATAGCAGGATGCAGCGCTTCTTGGGTTTGGTGTCTGGAGGCTCCAGAGCGGCCAAGATGGCCTCGTCAAACACGTTCTTCAGGCCCCTCTGAGAAAAACAAACAAAACAAACAAAACAAAACACACCAATTACACATTTCTATGTTGCCTCCATCACCATGGCAGCTAATAAAAACACTGCAGGGCGATATATTTATTAAATACATAAATGAATATATTCATATACAGGTGACAACACTTGAGGCAGTTTGTCAGATTTCACAGCAACCTCCACAAAAGTCTTTTTTACGACTTTTACACACATGCAGTAGTACTTCACAACACCTGTAAGTAAACTCTAATGCATGAAAATGGCGGAGCTTCCCTTTAATAAATGACAAATCAGTGCTGGTAGAGAAGTGATGTAGTTGTATCAAGTGTTGGCTTTGGGGCAAATTGAAAAAGTTAATTGAACTAAACTAAAATGATTGTGTAAATAGAGTCACTTAAGAGTGATATACCGGCCTAATCTAATGAACCATCTCTCAACGATACCTACCTGTGTAAGAGCTGAACACTCCACATATTTGACGGCTTTGAGCTCACGAGCCAGCTTCTCTCCGCTCTCACAAGTCAGGGCTCGCTGTTTGTTCTTGGCCAACTTCTCCAGAGTGTTGCTGTCGTCTCTCAGATCCACCTGAGTCCCGACCAACAGGAAGGGCGTTCGCGGGCAGTGGTGTGAAATCTCTGGCACCCACTGTGAGAAAACAAAACAAATTTGATTTGTTGAATGGTGATTAAAATGTACAGATGATGTGTGTTTGCATCAAACTAACTTTAAGACAGAAACCCTGACCTTCTCTCTGACGTTCTCAAAGGAAGAAGGCGACACAACAGAGAAACAGACGAGGAAGACGTCAGTTTGAGGGTAGCTGAGGGGTCGCAGCCTGTCATAGTCCTCCTGACCTGCAGGGGGAGACACACAAACACTATGTTCAACAGCAAACAACAAACTGTGCATAAAAAGTAGGAGGGTAAAGCTAAAATACACCCAGTTCTACAGCTGTCATTTCTATTAATACTAATATTGTTGCTGCTACTGTAAAGTAGATTTTTACCTGCAGTGTCAAACAGTCCCAGAGTGTACGGCTCTCCGCCAATCATCACCGTCACTGCATAGTTATCAAACACCTGAGAGAGAGAGACAGAGAGAGAGAGAGAGACACAGCGAAAGAGGACAAAAGAGGAAGTAAACATGTTAAAAACATGATCATGGGACATGACCCCAGACATTGTTCAAAACAAAAACAGGAAGTGTTTGGTTAATGAAGCAAAGTATTGGAGAAAAATAAATAAAAATTAAAGTAAATGTAAGATTGTCGAGATGTGATGACATTAGACTGATGAGTATTTTCAGTTGTCTAATGTTTTATGACTCCAATGATTCATCAATCAGAAAAGGTGAAGGAAAAGTCAGGAGACACATTATCACTATTTATCCTCTGGGGA
Organism: Pampus argenteus; assembly: GCA_036937835.1. Lineage (NCBI taxonomy): Eukaryota > Metazoa > Chordata > Actinopteri > Scombriformes > Stromateidae > Pampus > Pampus argenteus. Next base: position 19,209,225 of record CM072879.1, read on the forward strand.
ACCTGAATCCAATTTCACACCACGTCATCCAAAGGCTTTCATGATATTTCAGCAACTAACTAAAGTAGTTAGGACGTATCTTATAGGATCGAATATTGGTAAAGTTTACACGTTAAACGGGAAAAGTCAGTGAAATTCATCCTCTGAGGATCACGACCATTTGAACAAAATTTCTTGGGAATCCATCCAGAGGTTGTCGAGGTATTTCAGTCGCTGCCACCCCGAGTTGCGCTTCTAACACGGCTAAAAATCACGAGGTTAGCTTGTTTATTTGTTGCTGTTCAGGTGAACAAACTCTCCTCTCAGTTCCTCCTCCATCCTGTTTCATCACCTCCGCACCTTCAGGCTGCTGCCATGTGCAATAACAAGCAGCACGGTCCCAACACGCCTGCTTGAATACACAGCGCGGCTGCAACATGTCGACCTGCTGCGGTCTGCTGTAGCCTGCAGACACCGTCTGGTTTTAATGAAGCTGTGTGTGCACAGACAGGTTTGAGATAAACTAGAGGATGTTTGGCTGTAGGAGAGGAAAGTACATCCAGAGTTACAAACATGGAGTCAAGCTGGGTTTACTCCTGGATCCGTTTAATCTTTATTCAGCCGGGCAGGCTCACAGCAGGGCATCCATGTTTAGTACCAACCAAAATGTTTCACAGCAGAGGATCAAACCTTGAAGAACTGACAGATGGCTTTGAATCAGTGTTCATTTTCCCAATCAAAACAAAAAAAACTAAGACCGAATAAACAACAATACGATAAATAGACTGAAACTTGTTGAATGTAACGTGGTTATTATTATTATTATTAATTATTATGACTCCTGGCTTTAGTGGTAATAGTATTACAGCCTTGTTGGGAGTTAATCTCCACAGTTGCTATGGATACGTAGTATAGTAAAATTACTACAGATTTATCAACTTTAAAAACTCACTTATTTCAGAAGTCTGAAGTTTTATCAAATAAACAACATGACAAAAGATTTATGTAGATTTTATGTACTGAGACAACTATGAATATCAATGACTGAAAAGGACAATCCAGGTTGACAGACAGACAGACAGACAGACAGACACACACACACACACACACACACAGAGAGGATACAAGTCAGTTCAAGTTTGGGCAGAAACATTGTGTAATGTGTTTGAGGCGAGGCATGGACACACACACACGTTTGGGATGATAATGTGTTTGGACAGAGCTCAGATCACAGAAGCTGCTGGAAACAGTCGGATCAGATCATACGCTGTTTCACTGCAGCTAAATGGAGACGTACTTGTGTTACCAACAGTTTTAATTGATTTACATTTAGTTCAGTCATTCTGTAGGATTTAAATACTTCATAAAGAGTCAAACATCACATCACAGCAGCAATAAGATGCAGCACTGATGTGAAAATGATCGATGCAAAACAAAACAGAAAGTTTGTGGCTGCAAGAATAAACAAAAACTGATCTTAAAGGTCAACATTATTATTTACAAACAGCTTTAAGGTTGAAAACGGTTCGTTTTTGTCACTTTTGGTTCATTAGGTTCCAACATGAATATTATTTTCAAAGGTTTAAGATAAAACTCAGTAATAAGACTGTTCATATGAACAGGAAGCAATAAAAACCACAAAACAAGGACACAATACGCAATAAAACATAACTGTTGTTGTTGACCGAGCAAAATATTAAGCAGACTGGACTATGTACCAGACTATTGATATTATCATGATACAGGTTAACATTAGGGCCGTGGACTTAGAAAATTAAGTCTAAACAGTTTGAAAGTCATAATGTTATAAAACTAAAGTAAATAAAGAAAACGTTGTGGACATTTTCAGCTGCATCTTAGACTAGAGAAGCAGTTTTCAGCACTTTATGACGTTTTTCACAGACCAAACAAATCTATTAATTGAAAAAATAAATATAACAAAGATATTAGAGAGTCAGACAAGAGGAGGAAGATAAAGCTGAGTCAGCACAGCAACCCTCTGATCAAACTGTGCTGACTGCTGGCACAGAGACAGTGAAGGGGGGATACACATGGAAAACAGCAGAGAATTACTCATCAGGTTTCAGTCAGCAGTCAGTAAAGCTGTCCGTCACTTAGACATATTTAAGATAATTACAGCAGGACAGTCAGTCAGCTGTTTTCTGATCCGGCGAGGTTACACACTGAAGAAAAACTCCCAACAATCACGATGTCTGTGTAGATTCTCACTCATCCAGGTCATCGTAGTCAATGTAGTAGTCATGTTAAGAAGTCGGTGGTTGTTGGGAGTCAAAGGAGTTGAGTTGTTGGGAGTCAAAGGAGTTGAGTTGTAAGCAACTCGACTTTTTCTTGGAGTTTGAAGACGTTTCACCTTTCGTCTTCAGAACTAAAGAAGCCTTTTTGATTAAAAGGTGAAACGTCTTCAAACTCCAAGAAAAAGTCCAGTTGCTTACAACTCAACTCCTTTGACTCCCAACAACTCAACTCCTTTGACTCCCAACAACTCAACTTCTTTGACTCCCAACAACTCAGCTCCTTTGACTCCCAACAACTCAGCTCCTTTGACTCCCAACAACTCAACTCCTTTGACTCCCAACAACTCAACTCCTTTGACTCCCAACAATCACAGACGTCTAAACATGCAGGTACATGAAAATAATAAAGCACGCACATACAGATTCTCATAAATAGGTATATATATGCTACATGTTCACCTGAACAGCAACACTGACAGGGTGAAGCTGCATTTAGAGTCGCCACGAGGGGTTAACGGGAGTCCTGTCTGATTTACAGCCGAGCGCTGGATTTCATGACCACAATGCTGGATGCACGTATGCTTTAATTATATTCCCCACAGTCACTTCATTTACATACTTTTATTTACTTTGTAAGCTACGTAAACATTTACAGAGCTGCAGTTACATCCGGGTATTTCTGTTAATCATATTTCTAAATTATTTTTTGTCTGAATGTTTACAACAACAATCTTTGTTTAAAGCTGCCCGTGTACGTTTCCCTCGTCTTTATCTAACTTTGAGAGCAGCACATAGAAACGACAGACAGAACTATGGTTTCTATGTTATAGTTATAGATATATAAGCAGAATGTCCCTTTTTGTTTAGTTTTTACCTGTTGACACTCATATTTACTGTGACATTTAGGAGCAGATTAATGGTTAAACCTTAGATCGACCCCTTCATGTCTGTTATTGCTGCAGTAAATAAAGAGAGTTGATTCAGGTACGTACCGTGGGGACGTACTCGGAGGGAAACTTGTTGGTGGTGTAGGAAATGAGAAGGCAGGTCTTCCCTACCGCACCATCACCCACCACCACACACTTTATAGTCTGCATCTGTGGAGGAGGAAGACAACTGCTTACATTTTACACTGAAAATTTCAAACATATTATTAATATAATAATACTAGTATTATAATATTACTGAGCAGAGGGTTAACTGTTATTAATCTACTGCCATTTTCATCACTGTAAATCCTAAAAGTACCAAACATTTTATTAATATAACTCCATAACAGTCATTGTTTTCCTCGATTGACCTTTGTATCTTCCAAGATAAGATAATTATATATTATTATAATCTTAATAATACAATATAATTATAGTTTCCTACAACACAGAAGACTGAAATGATTAAATTGAATATCAACTATTGACCAAACAAATTCAATGATTGTGAATATGTTAATTTTCTGACATCTTTTGTTATCAAACTACAGACTAATTAAACATTCAGGATTCAGGCGGTTGGTTGGATAAAACAAGTAAATGGGAATTTTTCAGCATTTTCTGAACAGTTGAGAAAGTAATCAGGAGATTAATCAATATTAAAAATCATTATTAGTTGTGGTATAATTATATTATAATTATTAATTATATCCTAAATGCAGAGCTGCGTGATTTAACCGTTTTAGTGCAGACTCACTTCAAGAATAACTTCACTCTTCTTTGTGTTTCTGCTGCATGTAAACTCTACCTGAACCTGTACCTGTACATATAGGCATCAGGTGGCAGGTCGACTGGGACGTCAGGAATGTCAGTAAGCAGACTGAGTTGATAGAAACAGTCGTAGCTGTGTAACGCAGTGTTTAGTACACACTGGCTGCAGATCCTGTGACCATGCAGACGCTGGCTACTGCTTCATTAAGGGGGACAATGGTAAAAGACTACGGGACGCCACTTCATCACTGGCTCTTTGTCTGGGACGTTTGGCACTGAACTCTGATGAGTCAGGGACAAGTTAACCGCTCATCTGCAGGGACGACGACACGAGTTGTGTCAGGAGAAATTCATTCGTTCATCCGAAATATTCGAATAATGTGCTATTTGTTCCTCCGGTCGGCAGCATTTTGACACGTAGAAAACCCAATTTTAAACTTAATTTTTAAAATTTAAATAAATATTCTTCAACTCCATCAAAAACAATTATTGTCATTTTTAATTAATCTCTTCATTACTTTCTGGTCAATCAACCAAACGATTAATGGACTCATTTAAGCCGTAGTGAGTATTTGTAATCATATTATTTTAAAGTTAATATTTCTTCTTCGTTTATGAAGATTAACTTCATACTGTAAACACATGATGAGAAGTACATTAACAAGGTACTTATCAGGGCTGCAGCTGACAATTATTTTCAATATCCAATAATCAATTAACAAAAGTTCAGATTGTCATATGATATGTGAGAAGCTACAACAAGCAAATACTTCAAAGAATGACGATAAAACGATTAACAAATTCAAACTAGAAGTAAAACCACCAGTTTTACTGCAATACTTTTTTTTTTTTTTTACCTACATTTGCTTCTAATCTTTATGTACTTTAGGTAGGATTTTTAATGCAGTACTTTTACGTGTAATGGGAGTATTTTTACATAGCAGTATTAGTACTTCCACCACTGCTTATGTCTATTTCTACACACTTATTAATTCTGCTGACACATGAATCACATAATATTCATTTCATCAAGTGTTTCAGTTGCTTTTCAGTCACTTCCGCATATCAAACTGCAGCAAAAACTTACAAAAACATGAATTATCGTGTTTATCACAGAGCAACTCGTCACTTAGTTAGTTTGCACAGATTTCAAGTTATTAAAGTTTAATGTTACCACATGTTGACAGCATTTAGAAACAACAAAGTTAACTGTAGAAACGTTTACTGCAGCGAGGAGAGCTAACGTTAGCTAAGTTGGCTAAGTTACATCCGCCAGACCCCCCACCCACCACAAAAAACTGTTTTAAATATAAGTATAGAAACAAAACGACAAAAAAAACACCTTTGAGAAACATCGTTTCATAAATAACTATCTATACACGAGCTTGTAATCACCAATACAAACAAACCGGTAACTTTAAGCCCAGATTTAACAGCGGTGCTAGCAGGGTTAGCTTAAAGGAAACCGTTTGTTTTGACAGCTGCCCGGTCGGTTAGCAAAGTTAGCTGCCAGCAGGCTAACAAGCCACAACTTTTACACTGAATAGAGCAGCTCTACAGTATATTTCTGTTTCTGTGCTGATGTTTAAGTATATATCGTCAGTTAATTTGGAGATAATGACAGCAACATCTCCTACCTGGTCAGTTGTCAGCCGCTGCTTCGCTGTTGCTGTCGTGCTGCGGTCGCTCCTGTTTCCGCCTGCGCGGAAGTCGTAATATGAGACGTGTTGTGTTCACGTCCCTCCGGATTTATGTAAACCGCCTTTATTCCTTCCTTTTAGGATTTCTTTATTGGGTCCTTTAATACTTATTATTATTGACCTTTATCTTATTCTCGTGAACAACATTATATTTATTTATGTATTAATTATTTATTATTCATGTTCTTTTGTTGTGTGTTTTAAGTACATTAATGTTCAGATGATGTCAACGATGATATTGAAAAGTGCTATATAAATAAATACATTATTGTTGTTATTATTATTTACATGAGTATATCCACAGGTGAATGCACAACAAGTCATTAAAGTGCCACATAGTTTTTCTGTTCCCCACTGATGGACTTCAATCACTACTTTAGAAGTACATTATTTATATATATATATATATATATATATATATATATATATATATATATATATATATATATATATATATATATATATATATATATAATGTTTATTGCTATCTTTAATTCTTTTATCTTATTTTTATTTTTGTTTTCATATTACATAAGTGAACCTTGAGTTTGGAAAATTCTATTTCAGATATATATGCATTAGAGCTGAAACAATAAGTCAATTAATTGATTAGTTGCACAATATTTAAATTAATCACCAACAAAGTTTTGAGTACATTTACAAGAAGAAGTTTTTTCTGGTTTCATTGGTCCTCTACAACAGTAAACTGATTATCTTTGGGTTGTGGACTGTTGATATTTTTATATTCAAAGCGTACTTTGAGAGTTTTAGATGTCCATTTCCTGTTTCAACACAACAACCCATGACAGAAAAGTAATGTTTTTCCCAGTTGTATGTGGAAAACATTGACTTGAGATATTTCAAACAGTTCATGAAGGCACCATCAGGGCTGGTCAGGTCAGCTGCATTTAACATTTAAAGCTACTGTGTGATTTTTTTTAAACCAAATATTTGTAGTTATTAGTACAGTTCAACTTCTATAGACATTAATAATTAATAAATAAATGATCCATTCATCTAAAAACTGCCCCGTACAGTATTTCCTCACTCCTCCTGACTCAGTGTCTGTTGAGTGGACAGATAGTTTCTCAGTGACCACCAGAGGGAGATGAAGTACAAACAGTTTTTAGCTTACTGTCCCATTTTTGATGCTTTTCTACAACCGCAGGGTGATCGCAGCAAGTTACATGACATTCATGTGCTATAAGCCCAGTCCCTCCTCATTTAATTAATCTGACTTCAAGTTTGAGGCGAGGCTCTTACCAGGTGACATTTCTTTATTTTTCTCATTGTGGGATAGCAGCAGCTGCACAGAGACTTAATATTATGTTGAATTGATGTTTTTCTTGTGTGTGCACCATGCAGTTTACATCACGTTACAATATTAGAGTCTGGTTCTTCTTCTTTGGAAATGCTGGATGTAATTATTGTTAAATGTTGGTTTCAACCCAGGAAAACTTTTCATCACTCATTCACTCATCAGACATTAGACAGTTATCAGATCACAAAAATATCATGGAAGATACAAACTGCCACAACAAGAAAACAGGGGACCTATTATGCTTTCTCTTATTTTCTGTCAAATATGTATAATAAATAAATAAATAAATAAATAAATAATAGAATAAACTGTCAATAAATGTAAAAATAAGCGAATTATCTCTTTATTAAAGGATGAAGATGTTTGTTTTGGCTGGCCTGCTGGTGGAGGGGAAAAGGCCAGTCGACCTTCAGCGGTAACACAGCAGAAAATGAGATAATTACAATGCAAAGCACTTCTCCATTACCCTCCGGATGGCTTCTCTCTTTCTCTCACTTCATAGGCATGTCATCATTCCTCCTCTTCCTCTTCCTCTCTCTCTCTCTCTCTGTGTGTGTGTGTGTGTGTCTCTATCAGTCGCTCACCCGTGGCTAACCAGGGGGATGGATGTCAAGGACGTTGTGCTGCTTGTCTCCTAAAGATAATCCCATTAAACTCAGGAATTTAATTATAGATTATCTCACACACTCACACACTCACTCTCTCTGTCTCACACACACACACACACACTCACACAGTGCACTTATGCACCTGCCTGTGTACACAAACAATGCGTGGAAATACAGAAACATGTCACTAATATACTCATCCATGCAGAGATTTTATAACACGCTGCAAACACAAACTGTCTTCACCCCGTCGTCCTGTCAGTGTGTGTCAGTGTCACCCTCCAGAAGTTCACCCGTCTGTTTTTAGTGCAGCTGATGATTCTGCAGTAAACAAATGAAGCAAACATGAAGATCATAGCAAGAGTTCGTCAAACAGGATGAATGAGCAGGATTTGTTTTAGGCACGCTGGCCGCAGTTTTGGTAAATCTGAAGCTGCGTCCTCAGTTCGATCAATCAGCAGATAGAAGGAAGCTACTATTAAATATCCGGCTGCTTTTACGTTATTTTATAAGAGATGGCTGCAAATGCAAAAGAAGAACTTAACTGATCAAAACTTGCATATGTGTGCACCGACTCGTATGTGTGGGAAAGAAAAAGGACTTGTTGAGGAAGAGGAAGGATGTCCAACTGCAGTGTGATGACATCACCTGACATCACCTGACATCACCTGGTTGCTTCCCCTCTCCTGGAAAGAATGATAACGGACATCAGGGACCAGATCTCCAGATCAGGCCAGATTCACTCAGTCCAGCTCAGCAGGAGACTCAAACAACGTCTCCAACACGCGGATACAAGATAAACGAAGTACAAGTACTGCATGAAGAGTGGAGCAGCAGCAGAAGTACTTTCTAAAGTCAAACTCTGTGTTATGTTCTGTGTTTTGCACATTAATGTTTACAATATTAAGATCTGTCACTAACAACAATAATCACAAAATAAGTAAAATGAAATGTAACAACAATATCAACTGATGTTGGTTTTGTTCAGTGAAGACGGTTTCACTTTCACTTCTGTTACGTTTGAAAGGTTTAAACTATAAGGAGCTTAAGGGTTGCCAGATTATGAACTCGGGTATCCCTCATATCCAAAAATGATGAAGACTTCCTAACAAATGATCCTAATAAAGTGTAACTGTGATGTAGTTCAGGAGGATTTCTGCTGCTGCATTGTTTCAGCGCCGCTCTCACTCGGAGCATCATCATGTCTGAGTGTGTTGGAGCAGAATGGATTATGTAACTGTATATACATCGACTGAACCCCACTGCACCACCAGAGAAAGACAGGGAGACACACACACACACACACACACACACACACACACACACACACACACATCTATTTTTACCTCCTCTGTTGGCCAGCGAGACTATGCACCCCGTCCTTATCCCTTCATCCAACCCCTCTCTCCATCTCCACCTTTTTAATTAACCCTCCTCTTCTCCTCCTCTTCCTCTCTCCATCTTCCTCTGAGTCATCTCCCCTCCCCCCTCTGTCACAAATCTCACCCCTTCCTCCTCCTCCTCCTCCTCCTCCCCTCCTGTTTTCCTCTCCTCTCTCTCTCGTTCTGTCTCTCCAGTATTTTCTCAGTCGCTGTGAAAGGCAGAGCACACACACACACACACACACGCAGACGGCAGGTAAAGGCAGGAAATCCTTTCTTCCTCTTTTCAAGACACTCAAGAGCTTTTGTGTTTTTTCTCCATCCATTGTTTTTTTCCTCTGTGGATCTCATGTTGATTGGCTGCTGCTTAGTGCTGAAAGGATGCGGAATATGTGTGTGTGTGTGTGTGTGTGTGTGTGTGTGTGAGAGAGAGAGAGATGCTTTAGGCGTGTTGCCATGTGTGTGATTTTGCTTCATGCATTTTCTCTGGTTTGTTAGAAAACGGCTGTGAAGTGTTTTTTATTTCATAATTTATCTTCATGCTTTATTTATTTATTTTTAAAAAGGACGTGTGTGTCAAAGTAGGATGGAAATCGTGTGTGTGTGTGTGTGTGTGTGTGTGTGTGTTTAAGCGTGTCTTGGTGTCTTGGCTGCAGGAACATTATATATGTGTGTGTGTGTGTGTGTGTGTGTGTATGTGAGGGGATCATCTGTGTGTGTATGGTAGAAGCATTATATGTGTGTGTTTGTGTGATTTTGCTTCATGTGCTGTATGTTCTCTAGTTTCTTGGAAGATGACAGTCTGTGTGTGTGTGTGTGTGTGTTTGTGTGTGTCAGGGGGCTTGTTAGGTTTTACTGTGTGTGTTCGTGTGCTTTTGGCTGTTGAATATGTTCATGCATGACTGTGTTCTTGGTATGTGTGTCTTGGCATTTTTGTGTGTGTGTGATTGTGCAGTCAAATATGGTCAAGCCCTTGGTATAATATGTGTTTGTGTGTGTGTGTGTGTAAGAAAGAGTGCTTCAGTTCAGGTTTTTCTGTGTGTTTTTGTTTTTGGAAAATGGCTGTCAAGTGTGTGTGAGTATGTATGTGTGTGTGTGTGTGCGTGTGTGTGTGTGTGTGTGTCAGGGGATCATGCAGTCAATTATTCGAGTCTTTGGTGAATAGATGGTTGGTGTATTTTAAGTGTGTTTTGCTTTATACATTTCCTCAGATTTCTTGGTGATGGTTGTGGTTGAGTAATGGAATGTGTGTGTGTGTGTGTGTGTGTGCGGTGTGTGTGTGTGTGTGTGCTATCTGCATGTTTGGCACTCTATGTGGTGTGTGGGCGGATGTGAAGTGTGTGAGAGTACTTGTGATAATTGCAAGCTGCAGCTATGTTGTGTGTGTGTGTGTGTGTGTGTGTGTGTGTGTGTGTAAATGTGGACACATTTTTAGCATTACATATGTGTCAGACTGCTCTACTTCCTCTGTGTGTGTGTGTGTGTGTGTGTGCCATGATCATCATTCTGCTTCCTCTCTCTTCCTCTTCATCCCTTTATTGCTCCTCTTTTCTTCTGTCAAACAGGGTCATTTAATTATTTATCTCCTGCTCTCTCCTCATCCTCTCTGCTTCCTGATGGCCTCTCTCTCTCTCTCTCTCTCTCTCTTTTTTTTTTGTTTTTCTCTCTTTCTCTCTCTCTCTTTCTCTCTCTTTCTCTCTTTTTTTCTCTCTTTCTCTCTTTTTTTTGTTTTTCTCTCTTTCTCTCACTCTCTCTCTCTCTCTTTCTCTCTCTTTTTTTCTCTCTTTCTCTCCACATATTGCATATGTATATGTTCATCTATCTTTCTGTCTCTCTCACTCCATCCATCCCCCAAAAGTGAGAAACCAAATAAAACCTATAAGTATTTATTTGAACTCCCAACATTTATAACAAACAGAACATTTGTTCTTATTAATAGAATCTAATCGATTGATACCCTAAAAAGGTGCCAGATTATTCAATGCATACAACACTAATCAATCACTTCCTACAACAACATACAAAACTCCAACAGTTAACTTTCCTCAACATAAACATTCAGTCCAAAATCTGCAGTTTAACCAAACAAAACAACATATTTATATATCACAAAATTATATTCTGATGTCACTGAATATCAATATCCTAATATCAAGCCCTAATATTTAATATTTACTGTATATTTCTTCCCTTTCTCCTTTCGCTGCATGCCTTCATCCCTCTCTCCCTCATTCAGCCCATCCTTGCTCTCCCACTCACGTGTTATTTTTTTTTTTTCAGAGCTGGTATATTTTCTGCTGACCACTGCAGTCTCTAGTAGGTGTGGTGTGGTGCGTTCATGGGTGTCCTCCTTCTCTGCTGCTGCTGCTGCTGCTGCTGTACAGCTTACGTAACGCACAGCAACATGCACAAACAGCACTGGGCGAGAGACACAGGCAGATATGGAGAAAGAGAGAGATAAATGTAAATTATGAGATAAACTCATTGAGGTGAAGACAAGAATATGTGTTTATGGATATGAGATGAGTGTGTGCAGCTAATCTGGTGTCATGTATACAAGGCTGATATTCAAATATCATGGTTTTATTGAAAGTGTATGATGTGGTTGACAGGAGGACACATACAGGACATGACAACAACAACAACAACAACAACAACAACAACAACAACAACTAGGAAGTATCTGAGTGGAATATAATAGATATTATATATAAAAGATATATTTAGATTCTCTTATTCATTCAACTTTCATCGTATTAAAGTTGCACAAAATACGTACATTAACATGCAAGCTAATGTTTCAAACTCTCCACATGCGACTGCATGTCAGCCAGCGATGACGTCATCATGATGACGTCATCGTGGTGACATCATCGCAGGACCCCTTTTAAATACCAACATAAGCGTTAGAGAAGAAGAAGCAGAATTAGCTTTTTATTACCAAACTTTCTAGAGAATAGTTTGAAGTTTTTTGTTTGTCGTGAGAAAGCATCTAGTGGCCATTAGAGGAACTGCATATGTAAGGACATGCAAAAACTGTACTGGACAAAATATACAAAAAATATAAAACAATATACACCTCAAGACTTTTTCAAGTCATTTCTCAAGTTAGCATTTTTCAGACTATTTGTCTTTTTGAGCTCCTTATCATCTGTGACAGTGGTTATTCTACGCAGCTTTGGACACAATTTATGAATTTATTTCCTCCGTGGCAGAAAAACACGTTAAACTGAGCGAACCAAACCGTGCTGACTGACTTGAACATATTCACTATGAACAGACTTTAAGTGTTAGCATGCAAACACACTAAACTAACATGGTAAACATGGTAAACATGGTAAACATGGTAAACATGACACCTGCTAAACATCAGCACTGGACTTTTAACTCAAAGAGCTGCGTTGCTGTTTGAAACAGATATTTAGGTCCAGGTGGCATTTATAGACTTTGATTGGTACAGAAATATTAGTGAATATGTATCTCAAGAACTAAAGCATAATTTTTGATGTAAAACTGTTGGCAGTGCAGAGTGCTGCTTTACTCTCAGGAGGTACGGTTTCAAAAACTCTGCAGTACTGCAGGGTGGGGCTTCAAAACGGCAAAGAGAAAAGAAAAAACATAAAATAACAGAGGCCAGAGTAGAAAATCACCCACGCATCAATCCCTTGACTCTGTGTGAGTGGATGTCTCAGTGTGCTGGCGGCGCGGCAGCCTCCTTATCTGCTCTTTCTTATGCTGAGCACCGTTTATTTTTTACACATTTTGCTGACGTTTTTTATTCCCTGCGACTTACAATGAGCGTTAAAACTGAATAAGTGTAAATTTGTAGGTTGTCGGTGTTGTAATCGACCGACAGAGACACATGAGGGAGGGATCACACATGACAGGGAAGTGCTGAGCAAAGAAGTCAGAGGACAGCAGGAAGGACTGGAAGGGTAATGTGATTTTACGGCAGGTTAAAAGCAACACACGGGAGAATTTATGTCCCAGAGGAAGAAAGAAAAGTGACAGGGGAACAGAAAAGGAAAGACAGAGTTGGCTTTATATAAACAGCTGGTGTCAAATTGTCTCTTCACACCAGAAGCTCATCAGAGAGGAAATGAGATTAAACCCTGAAAGAGACACGCTGCCCTTAAAAAAACCCCTCAAACCTTAAAAAAGAATTTAGTTTCAGATAGTCTGAAGTTTTAATATACTTAAACATGCATATATCTGTGCTGTTAGTCAGATTACAGCAGCCACAAACATCCAAGAGACAGAAAGAAAAGAGAAACAAAGAGGATAAGACACAAGAGTAAGATATTTACATAATTATACGCTGTTTAAACAGGATATTTAAAAAAGCCAATATCTCTCTAGTATGTCTGCTCTCAGTCAGTTAAAGACCATTTCTTCCACATTAGCTTCACTTTTTATGAATGTGGGGACGCAGCCTGCATGTGTTCATAGTTTGAGCAGCTGTTTTGTTGCTGCTTCTCGTCTAATTTAGTTCATAAATCGTTCAGAGTGAAAGATGCAAATATGTTGTACGGCTGAATCAGCTTCTGAACAATTAAACAGTCATTAGTTGCATTTCTGCATAGTTAATATCTGTTTAGTTTTAGTCTTGCTTACTGGCTCATTCAACCTGAGAGGGTCCAGTATGTGTCACCCTGTCGTCGGTACTGTGACGCCTTGATGAATGCACACTAAAAAGGTACAATGATAAAAGACGTGTCAGGATGATTCGACCGCTCTCTGTCAGAGGCTTTGAAAAGCTTCAGGACAAGCTCACAGTGAGCCAGATTTAGCTTCTCAGATCGATAAAGTATTCATACAGTACAGAGACGAGGGCGGCATAAAAGGCCCTTTTTTTTGACATATCGTTGCAGTGTTGCATGCCTGGAATATCAATAAGGAAAGAGGGTAAACACCCACAGAGTAGATTAGCATGAATGATGGTGAACAGATCTCATGACAGAGCTCATGTCATGTTTTGGAGGTTCAAAATGTCGTGGTGATACAGAAATGTGTGCATGATAAATGCATCATCCGACAGAATTTATGTATTTTTAATTTTGATTCTTTAATTTTTGATGTTGTCCATTAGAAATGTGACACGGTGCTGTTAGCAGGAAAACAAACTGACTTTTAACCGTGTATGAACGCAGGCTCCTGAATATGATCCATATCCTGGATGTGACTCTTTTGGTCTTTATGCATCAGAATGAATCAACTATGTGTCCTACATGTTCGATGCTGATTCACGCTGTCAGAAAAGAGACAGTAAACATGTTAACGTGTCATATTTAGTTAGAAGCAGCTTAAAGGGGCTTCGAAAATAAAAATTTCCACAAATTCAAAATAAATATAATGTAAAAAGTGAAAACAGACAAAACAAAATCAGTTTTTAACATAAAGGTGACATGAAATCTCGTCACTTTGGGTCAGATTCATTAAAAATAAAATAAATGGCTTGTGAGACTGGTGCTGCCGAGCAGTGGCCTACTTAGGCAAATACTGTTTATTAAAGTGTCGAGTGGCACCCAGTGATGCATCTTTCCTGCATCAGTGCTGCAGGATTTTCCGAGCTGTCTCTCCTGGGAACAGCAGTAAAGTGCAGCAGGAAGAAGAAGAACCTGTGTGATGGTTGTGGGAGCAGAGTAGCATCGTATGAGGGTTCGATGACCCAATAATTATTAGTGAAGGATGATTTAGAGGAAGAACTGCAGCTAAATTAAATAAGGAATCAGAATAATTGATGGAAGTATATTTGTGATTTAAATATGACGTTTCGACTCCACTGAGATGTGCAGTTTTGTAGATTGAGATCATTAAATCAGAATAATAACTGCCTCTTGTGACTTGATGCTGCCGTGTCACCTCTGCAGGTGTGAGGTTGCAGGTTGTACACGATGAGAAAGGCAGAGTGTGTTTTATCTGTTTCTGGTGCAGCATGTGACTCCCCAAAAGGAAAACTATCAGCACGTTTGTAATGTTTAGAATAAAAAGAATAAATGTAGTAAATATTCGTATGCCATGACAGGAACTTAGCTACGTTGAAGAGTCATTTTATTGGTCCAATCGTGGTTGGACAGTTTAGGACATGAAGTCTCTCGAACTCTCGGGTGCAAGACGTCTTTACAGCAAAGCTCAGAGAGCGCCAGATTCAACGGCTAGCTTGTTTTGCATCAAAACACAAAACTGGCATTATTCTACATCCTGCTGAAGACGTAAATATTGACAAAATTATTATGTCATTTTCATTGTTTTAGTCATTTCCCAGAACGGTGGTTTTTAGCAAACGTTACTCAAACAGGAGGAAATAGTGCATTTGTTGGGGTCTAGTTTCAGTGGCGGATGAATCCATACTGTATGTATGTGAGATTGAACAGTGAGTGTGTTCATGGTGATGAAGGAACATGTTATTTTTGGACAACAGTGGAGCTTTATGGCACAGAGGAATATATAATAATATATCAGGTTCTGGATCAATTCATTGTTGATTTTGTGTTTGTGCTTGTTTGTGTGTGTGTGTGTGTGTGTGTGTGTGTGTTTGTGTGTGTGTGTGACGCAACTCGGTCCTCTGTGCAGTGATGTTGTCTCTCATCTCCCCTGACAGGTTGTTCTGTGTGTATGTGCAATATAAAAATATCCAGGAGGTTCTTCTCACTTTCTTTCTTTATTTCATTTTACGCTGATGTAACCGATAAACTGATAAAAATAAAATAAAAAATGAACCAAATCACCAACAGGATTCACAATATTGCACCGTGAAGCGGTTACATCACAGCCTCTTTCCTCTCTTTCCGTCTCTCAGGATGTCGATCGTCAGCATCGTTGCCAGGGAGATCTTGGACTCGCGGGGAAACCCCACTGTGGAAGTGGACCTTTGCACAGAGAAAGGTGACCATTGATGAGCCTGTCTGCAAAAAACAAAAAAAAAAGATGTCTCCTCAGATTCATCATGTCAGAAATTTACCATAAAAGCTTTGAGGAAGCAACAGTGTCTCTGCTGTTGAAATGACCTTCATTTGACCTCCAGTCCAGATCAATCATCAACTGCTTTTCTGTTACGCTCTCTTCACACATTAGGTCTACTTTTTCTTGTGAATATACCAACAGCTGTTTAAATATCGTCTGTGATGATTTTACTTTCTGTCCAGTAATTGCATTTGCGTGTACATAAGCACATAGCATGGATGTAGTTGTTGTGTGGGTATATATATATATATATATATATATATATATATATATATATATATATATATATATATATATATATATGTATGTATGAGTAACTAATTGAAAATGTTGGCAGTCAACAGCACATTTACTG
Source organism: Pampus argenteus (assembly GCA_036937835.1). Lineage (NCBI taxonomy): Eukaryota > Metazoa > Chordata > Actinopteri > Scombriformes > Stromateidae > Pampus > Pampus argenteus. The sequence continues at coordinate 19,225,488 of CM072879.1, forward strand.
AGTGGGTTCAGCTATTAAAGTGCCAAAAACTCATTTACACTTATAGCGTTATAAAAACATTACATACAAAATGGGAATTCATAACTGTAATAGATTTGTGCATGTTTGACCTTGGGAACAATATGTTTGACAAAATAAGCTCTTAATTTAAGGTCCACTTAAGTAACTTTTAAGGAGATTTCAAGCACATCTCATGACCTTCATCAGCGTCATGCAATATATTGACATCTGAAGTAGCTGTGTTCAGGCTGCGGGATATTAGCATTATGTAGAGCGGGTAGTATGAAAAGTTTTATGAATATGTAATCTTTCATTTTCCATTACTCGCATTTAAAAGTTTCTCATTGTTGTCTGTCATTAAGGTCTGTTCAGGGCTGCGGTGCCCAGCGGAGCATCCACAGGGATCTACGAGGCTCTGGAGCTCCGAGATGGAGACAAGAGCCGCTACAAAGGCAAAGGTATGACGGACCGACCGACTGTGTGTGCATGTATATATTTATATATATTAAACATATATTAAACCTAAAGCTGATTAAAGTGGTTTGACCACAGCATTCAACAACTACAACAGCGAGCTAAAAGAGGCTAAAAACTGTGTGGACCTGCAGAGTTGGTGTTGACTCTCAGTGTGTTCGACATTATGCACGTAGATATTCACACGTCGCATCAAATACAGAAACAATTCAGAAACATTTAGTACAATCCAACAGAGTTTTTCTTTGCACCATCAACAGTTGCAGCATAAGTTTGATTGTCTTTTCTCCTTTTTCTACTTTAGGTGTTTTGAAGGCTGTCGGGCATATCAATGATACTCTGGGTCCAGCCCTTATAGCCTCGGTGAGTCACCAGAGCTGTAATACATATCGTCTGAAGCCATTTAAAGGTACAACGTCTTGAAACTAAGCTTTGTCAGTGCTCATTACTCAGTCTACCACTAACAGCTAGTGTTTGCAGTGTTTCTGGTGCCTCAGCCAACAAAGAGTGAAACCCAAACTCCAGGTTTAAAACACGTCTACCTGTGGGTGACCTCGGAGGTGTTTCTGTGTCTCTATAGTCTGTGGTCACACTGAATCTGTTGTATCAGTTAGTGAAGCTAAAAATGTCCAGTTTGAACAGATTGAGTCAATCGATGCGTAGATGACGATCACATCTGGATGAGCAGACAGGAAGCTGTGAAAATCAGATTATCTGTTCAGCTATCAGTGACGGTGGAGAAAAGGGTGTGTGTGATGATAATGTGTCTGTGTGAGGAAACAAGTGTGAGTGAGTGAGAAGAAACAGTGAATGAGGTGTGTGCGAGTGTAAGAAATGCAGTGCAGCATGAGTACTTTTCTCCAGCAGCAGATGTTTCACCGAGAACATCAGTCAGGTGGGAAAAACATCCTGAACATCAGATTAGAGGTCATCAGAGAGACAGATCAGTCAATAACGTTTATATGTGTGTGTGTCTATAGGGCATCAGCGTGGTGGAGCAGGAGCAGTTAGACAACACGATGATCGAGATGGACGGCACAGAAAACAAATGTGAGTCAAAACACGACGGGAGCAAGTCGTGATGACTAACACCACATCGTCTGAGTCTGGCATCCAGCTGGAAATCTCCCAGTTTCAGCAGCTCAGACTCCTCATGTAGTCACACATGTTTTTTATCAAAGGCCTGTTTGTGACAAAGTGGTGATGAAAGGCATAAATACAGATGGGAACAAGACATAGCAAATAAAGCGCTTTGACAGGACCAAAACAAACCCAGATCTTTATTAAATAAATGCGCTGTTACTTTATTTTAATATACAAGCATGCCGACAACTCATATCAGGTAACCTGTCAACCTGTAAATAGCAATGGTTATTTGTTAGATTGTAAGTAATAATAAGGTCTGTCTTCGGTTCTGTCACACAGCTCAGTTTGGGGCCAACGCCATCCTTGGAGTGTCTCTAGCCATCTGTAAGGCCGGCGCTGCAGAGAAGGACGTCCCCCTGTACCGCCACATAGCTGACCTGGCTGGAAACACAGAGCTGGTGCTGCCGGTTCCTGTAAGACAACACAATCTGTGAAAATCTTTGCACAATCAGGTTCTTGATGTTGGTTTCCAGTAGCCTTTCTTTCTAAAAGAAAATATTTGAATCATGTATGCAATGCTTTTGCATCATCTGTAAACATAACATACATCTCCATCTTTCTTGTTTCCTTTCTTGTTCCTCGTTTCCTGTCCTCTGTTGTCCTTGTTTCCTCTTGTTTCCTGTCCTCTGTCATCCTTGTCTCCTCGTTTCCTGTCCTCTGTCGTCCTTGTTTCCTCTTGTTTCCTGTCCTCTGTCATCCTTGTCTCCTCGTTTCCTGTCCTCTGTCGTCCTTGTTTCCTCGTTTCCTGTCCTCTGTCATCCTTGTTTTCTCTTGTTTCCTCTCTTCTGTCGTCCTTGTTTCCTCTTGTTTCCTGTCCTCTGTCGTCGTTGTTTTCTCTTGTTTCTTGTCCTCTATTGTCCTTGTTTCCTCGTTTCCTCGTTTCCTGTCCTCTGTTGTCCTTGTTTCCTCGCTTCCTGTCCTCTGTCGTCCTTGTTTCTTCGCTTCCTGTCCTCTGTCGTCCTTGTTTCCTCTTGTTTCCTGTCCTCTGTCGTCCTTGTTTCCTCGCTTCCTGTCCTCTGTTGTCCTTGTTTTCTCTTGTTTCCTCTCTTCTGTCGTCCTTGTTTCCTCTTGTTTCCTGTCCTCTGTTGTCCTTGTTTCCTCGTTTCCTCTCCTCTGTTGTCCTTTTTTCCTCTTGTTTCCTGTCCTCCGTCGTCCTTGTTTTCCTTGTTTCCTCTCCTCTGTTGTCCTTTTTTCCTCTTGTTTCCTGTCCTCCGTCGTCTTTGTTTCCTCGTTTCCTGTCCTCCGTCGTCCTTGTTTTCTCTTGTTTCCTGTCTTCTGTTGTCCTTGTTTCCCCGTTTCCTGTCTTCTGTTGTTCTTGTTTCCTCGTTTCCTGTCCTCTGTTGTCCTTTTTTCCTCTTGTTTCCTCTCCTCTGTCGTCTTTGTTTCCTCGTTTCCTGTCCTCTGTCGTCCTTGTTTTCTCTTGTTTCCTGTCCTCTGTCGTCCTTGTTTTCTCTTGTTTCCTGTCCTCTGCAGGCCTTTAATGTGATAAATGGAGGTTCTCATGCTGGAAACAAACTGGCCATGCAGGAGTTTATGGTTCTTCCTGTTGGTGCCGAGTCTTTCAAGTAAGAATTCAATATAAACACAATCCAGTGAAATGTGACCTTTATTTGGGTAAACTACATTTGAATATTCACTACTAAATTACACTACACTGTAATAAGACAGATTAAGCATTGGTTTTGGAGTTTGGCATTGGTCAGTTGAACAGCTCCTTACCATCCTTAATGTTCTGCTTCTCTTATGTTTCTGATCTTTTGTTTTTCTTTCCTTCTCGTCTCCTTGGTCACTCCTGACTTGTCTTCCTACCCTCTGGTCACCTCTTCCTTTCCTCCTTCCTCCTCTCTGTCTCTCAGGGAGGCATTGAGGATAGGATCAGAGCTATACCACACACTGAAGGGTGTGATCCAGGAGAAATACGGCCAGGATGCCACCAACGTGGGAGACGAGGGAGGTTTTGCTCCCAACATCCTGGAGAACAGCGAGGGTGAGGAATTATTTTAATTAACATTTGACGAACTTCTGAACTTACTTAACCAAACTTCAGTGAATATTTAATGTCATTGAGTTAAATGTGTGGCCTGATCATTTGCAGTCTTACTCTCAAGTGTCTGCATTCTGCTTCCATGTCTGCAGATTTGTCAGTATTCATATTTTCTCGCACTCATCCTCCTCTTTGTTCTCACTCCATTCCTTCCTCCATCCATCCTTTCTTCCTATGTTACATACCATTTCTTACCTCCTTCTCTCACTATCTTTACTGTCTTGCCTCTGTCCAATGTTTCTCTTATTCCTTAGCTCTGGATCTGCTGCAGACGGCCATAGAGAAGGCCGGCTTCACGGACAAGGTGGTGGTTGGGATGGACGTGGCCGCCTCAGAGTTTTACCGCGAGGGGAAATACGACCTGGATTTCAAATCCCCACCGGATCCCGAACGACACATCAGTGCAGAAGAGCTGGCTGACATCTACCAGGGCTTCGTCAACAACTACCCAGGTGGACTATTTGTGTTGTCAGTCAGAGATAATTGGAAAAATAAGATGGTTTGGTTTAAAACCTTTTTAGGCCAAGAGACATAAGATGGTATTTGTTCACTTAAACAGATTAATATTCTTTTTAAGTGAAGATTTTGCCTCTCTTTGCCTCCTTCCTAGTGGTGTCTATCGAGGACCCGTTCGACCAGGATGACTGGGAGGCCTGGTCCCGCCTGACGGCCCAGGTGGGAATCCAGGTTGTTGGGGATGACCTGACGGTGACCAACCCCAAGAGGATAGAAAAGGCTGCAGAGGAGCGAGCCTGCAACTGCCTGCTGCTCAAAGTCAACCAGATCGGCTCCGTCACTGAGGCCATACAGGCGTATGTAGCTAAGATCCGACTACTATTGTTTGTTTACGTAGCCTTCAAAGTCCACAGAAACTTTTAGGACCTGCCCAACCAGAACAGAGTAAACTCATCGGGAGGGAGGCCTTAAAGAGACAGGAGCGTCTCAGACGAAGGGCTAATATAAGATAAGTAAGGAGTTTTTCATCATGCAAAGATATTCCAGTAGAGCCCTAGAATATAAATGTGCATGATATATCCCCTTTAAAATAACAAATCTGTCTTATTCTGAGAAAACAGGCTTTGCAGACCTATCAACATGGCACCACATTGTCAGTCCAACATACCATGAATGCAGCGAGAACAGTATGGCTGCTCCGGGCGGTCAGCTTACCTTGGAACGGTCAACAAGGTCGTCCATCTTAACTGGGATGACAGAGAGGCCTATAGGGAGATATAGAGAGCCACAGCTGCCCTGCTATCAGTCACACATGTGGAAATACACTCACAGAGGCAGTCACCATGTTGTCAGTCACATCAGTCATTTCCTGTCGGCCATGTTGACCTTGTGTAAGAGATGAGATGCAGCAAACAGACCAATACAAAAAAGATGAATGAATGACAAGAAGTGACAGGAAGTTTTTTAGCATGCAGATTAGCTGTCAGTCAAATGTATTGATGCTGACTGCGCCTGTTGTGTACATGTAACTTCACATTTGTTGATATCTTTTTTGTAGAGTTTGTGTGCTCCAGCGTTGAATGAGTGTGTCATCAGTCTCAGTCTTAACAAAACGTCACTCAGCGTTATGAAGCTATCAATCACGACTGTGTTTGCTGGATTATAACTGGAGGAAAGAGGGAGGGTGAGGAAGATTAAATGATAGAAACGGAGCTGATGACAGTAAAGGTGATGTATTACTTCTGTCACACTAAAGGCTTCTTGCATCATTAATGTGATATATTTCTCTGTTAGGAAACCCAACGGGGGCTTGTTCCATCATTTAAATCCTCAGATTAGACCCAAGACATTAATGCACGTCTTAATTTTCATGCTGTTAATGTGTCAGATGAGCGGGAGTTACAAATAAATCACAATCACATTAATTATCTTGTACAGTAAATGTAGAGGAAACGATGCAACAGATCGTTAACACACCGTGAGGAGATGATACGACCTTGATGTGGTTGTGTTTCCATGACCTTGAATTTCACTCAGAAACCCAGTTTTGAATCTTGTGTGCTGCAGTTTTTAAAGAGGAAATATCATGCACGGAGTTTAATGGCAGCTGTAGGTTGTAAAATGGTCATAAACAGTAAGTAGTCAGTTCTCATTCTGCATAATAATAATAATGATCAGTCTGAGCTAATAACTCCTGAAGAAAGTCATGTCTACTCATGACCCCGTTTACTGTTGTTTGGCCTTGACAGCTGCTTAACTGTTAACGAAGCAAAAGATTTGACTTAGACGTCCAGTCAGTAAGACAATTAAAACATGGCACCTGCTCTCTTTCTGCCTCTCAGGTGTAAACTGGCTCAGGCGAATGGTTGGGGTGTGATGGTCAGCCATCGTTCAGGAGAGACAGAGGACACCTTCATCGCTGACCTGGTGGTGGGACTCTGCACTGGACAGGTGACCACTGTGACGGTCGAACTCATATAAGACGCCTTACTGACATTTCTGAGACACTTTCTTCTGCTGGATGGTGATTCTCTCTGTCTCTGTGTTGCAGATTAAGACCGGCGCCCCCTGCAGATCTGAGAGGCTGGCCAAGTACAACCAGCTCATGAGGTCAGTGTGATGCAGACTTGATCTCGCTCTCTGTCTCGGGGCCTGTTCAAACACCAACACCTGCAATCTTAAAAACACAAACCAACGATGATGGTAGCGGCCAACTATAACACTACTCTTAGGTGTCTGCTCTGTCTTAGCACTTAGCATCACAGAGCTAATTGACATGACAGGCGACATCGCTGGCGTCACCCTGTGTGTCCGAGCCAGTCAGCAGGAGGAGATGGAGGAGGAGGAGGAGGAGGAGAAGGAAGGGAGGAAGGGAGGGAGGGAGGTGGGATCGGCTCAGCATCGTAATCCCATCGGACCACTGAGGAGACGAGGTGGAGGGTGGAGAGACTTACATGAGCATTAACCAGAGATAAACACTAATCGGTGCACTCAAGCATGCACACACGTGCACAGCAACATGTCAAATTTTATAAAGGAGTATTTCAGTGATTTAGTTTTGTATTTTTATAATTACTCAAATTTAAGAGTTGCATTCAGAAACAGCACAAGCATAGGAGAAAATGTATTTTTGGGTGGGCTTAGAAATAAAAGTGGATTTGTCGTCTTTCCCAGAAAAACTAAATTATTAAAAAACAAACAAACACGGGCACCTGAAAAGCCAGCAACGAGTTTACTTTGCAACAAAGGTGGTTCATAAATAAATAAATAAAATGGCAGGTGAACCGGCGACAGGCTGGACGTGTTTTCTCCCTCAACTCTTGTTTTTTTTTTTTTTTTTTTTTTAAATAACACATTAAAACATATTTAGCCATTAGATGAGAGATGGGCTAACACATGTTGGCTCTTGAGTTTTACAGTAATCAAAATCAAAATAAATAAATATATTCATATAAAATGCCTTCTCTAAATAAATTCCTTCTCCTCTGCAGGATTGAAGAGGAGTTGGGCGACCAGGCGCGTTTTGCAGGCCATAACTTCAGGAATCCCAGCGCCCTGTGAAACTGACAGACGAATGACTCACACACACATTAACCAACAGACACGACAAAAACACGGACCGAGCCATGTATAAATAAATATCACACGGATTCATGAAAAACACATGAGCAAAAAAAAAAAAAAATCCAGACAAAAATAAATTATGCACTGGACTTATATATAGATAGGAAGATGATGCTGTATGCACACACACGTAAGATACAACACTGACGCACATGCAGGAGAGAGTGATTAAAATATTACATCTATAAGCCAGACATGCACTGTTACTGTAGTTTTAAAGGAATAGTTCATGTACAGCCAGAGGACAGACATGCAAACATAAATAAGAGACAAATAAGTAGAAATGAGAATAAAATGAAGTGACACAACTGAAGGAGAAAAAAAATACTTCCAACGTCGAAATGATGCATTCACATGCAGAAAGAAACACAAAACAACAGTTTCAGGGATTGAAAAAACAATAAAACTACACACACACACGTGAACACTTACACACACACTCACCTGGACACTGAAGTACCTGCACTCTGCCCACTTCTGTCCTCCACCCTTCTTGTTTTTCGTCTCCTTTTTCTTCTTGTCAAGTCCTTTTCTCTGTTTCTAACCCTTGTTTTCTTCTGATGTGATTCTGACGACAGTTTATTTGTCCTTCCTGCTTGAAGTCCCGCCCCTGTCCTAATAAAAAAATAAAAAATGAATAAAAAATGAAGCCAAATCCTCCAAATGTTCCTTAAGTTTCTCCTGACTGTCCATAGAATAGCTGTGATTAAAAAAAAGAAGAAAGAGTATTGAAAAATAAATAAAATAAAACAACTGAATGCTTGTCATTGAATATAATGTGAAAATATGTGAAATAAAAATATGGTAATTTACAATTTCAACCACATTGTGTGTTTCTTGTTTAAATATTTTCCACAAAAACATGGATTACATTAAAGAATAAATAATGGCAATAATCAAATCTATTACTGTCAACAAATTTCAAGTCCTGATACGTCTTACACTATTAGAAATTAGAAACTATTAGAAACACATCATGAGTCACATGTTGCTTCATTATGAAGAGTTTGGTCACGTTGGTTCGTGTGTTACAAACGGCTCCAAACACTAATAATGGCTCATTTCCGGTCTCCAGAGAGTAGTTCAGTGTAAAGCAGAAATGTTTGACGTGTTACGTATCACCACCTCTTGACTGAAAATGGGATAAATGAAGGTCTACGGCACAAAGGAATAAAATATATCAGTTCATTGATGTTTAGGCTCTGCACATATGTGTTGACAATAAAGACAATTCCTTTAAGTTTGATTGTATTGGCATATTATGTAATTCTGACTGGCTGTAACTGTGATTATAACTGCAGTTATGGGATAGATGTGTGTGTCAGTGAAGGAAAGGTTGTGCTGAGTATCTCTGTCATGTATTATACTGTAGAAGCACCAGGTTTGATTACTGTGTATCACAGCAATACTTACAACTGCAGTGGCACACAGTGTCAGATCAGCTCTTCTTTCTATAATAACTGCAGTGTTTCTCTACATTAGCAGTGTAGTATCGCTCTCTGAGGGACTAGCCCAACATGCTAACTGTTCCTGGATCAGTGGAAACAGGTAACACAGTAGTACTAAAGAGTAAAATAAAAACCATTATGCAATCATATATGATTACGGTGCCACAATCCAAAAAGGTTGTGAACCACTGATATAAAGAGTTCATAAAACACACACGTCTTTCCTTATTTGATTTATTGATATTGGTCACACGTGATGAGCACACACACACCATCCAGCGTTCGACATACAGCAGCAAAGTGATCAGTAACTAGATCAATCTGGATTTGTGAAAACTACACAATAAACATCCCCGACTTATATTATTTATTCAGTCAACAGTCCTGAAGTAGCAGTTAGTACAGTTAGCGGAGCGAGATATTAAAAAAAGAATGTATCCGTGTTCATGCTACCAACCGATATTCACACACATCAGCCCAGTTTGCAGAAACATGCTGACACGAGACGAGATGGAAACTTAGTCGTGGTGGAAAAGTCGTCTGTCTGTTATGCGCGTGCGTTGATGATGTCGACAAATTCGGGTTTCAGAGAGGCTCCGCCCACCAGGAAGCCATCCACGTCAGCCTGAGACGCCAGCTCTCTGCAGTTAGCTCCCGTCACTGAACCTGGAGAGACGACCGGAGGCGGACAGGTCAATTCAACATTTCTGACGTGGTAGAAACTTGTCATCTACAGTACAGCCATGGTAGAAGCTGCATAAGGCTGTAACGGCTGCTGAATCTATAATACATAAACCCATATCTGAAAGTCTGAACGTTTCCCACATACGTGCACATGGGGACAAAGTGGACAAGTCCATGTTCAGAGCTACAAAGGCTCAAAGTGGATCGTTGAAAATCATCACTGACCTCCGTAGATGATTCGCACAGAGTCGGCTACGTCGTCTGACACGTTGGCTCTGATCCAGGCCCTCAGCTTCTCATGGACCTCCTGAGCCTGAACACACACACACACACACACACGCACGCACGCACGCACGCACACAGTTTATTTCAATTGGTTGTACTCTTACCCCAAATCTCTGTAACAGAGCTATGAGTGCAAAGTTTGCATTATAGAGTCACAAAGGCCACATTAGTGTTACCTGTTCAGGTGTAGCCGTCTTTCCTGTGCCGATGGCCCACACAGGTTCATATGCCAGCACCACTTTCCCCCAGTCCTTCACGTTGTCTGGAACACAACCACATCCTTTCATTACATAATGAACCTCTTTAGAAACCAATAATTATCTAGCAGAAAGTATTTCCTAATATTAATAATAACATTCATTTCAATAAGCATCTTAAATGTAGAGCAGTGCTGCAAAGATCCATCACATCGGTTCTCCTGCATCAACAAGGTGGCTGAGTCTAACTGAGCACTGACCTATTTACATTTTAAATCAGGATGGGAAACCTAGTTTATATGCAGACGCAGGTTAAACGAGGCCAAGATGTATCCAGAGAACAGATCATTAATAAAACCTCTAACAGGCTGCTGACAGCTAGGCAGTTTTTCATATTTATGAACACAATATGATCATGAAGTTACTGGCAGATACATAAATACATAAATAACTCGCCATGAGAATTAGTTTATTAGTCATTGTTGAATCTTATTTACAACGAATGGAGGAGAAATAAATTAAAAAATAATAATAAAAGAGATGATTCACAACTGAATACGAAAAACAAAAAAATAGAATAAAAAAAAATATATATATAAAATGCATTTACTAATAATAAATAAGAAAATATGCAGGAAAAAAATTATAAAATTATAGTTGTATTTTCTTTGTTTACCTGCAATGACCTGCGTCTGAGCGTAGACGACTTCTTCTGTGGTGCCTGCCTCGCGCTCATCGAGCTTCTCCCCGATGCAGGCGATCACCCCCAGATCGCTCTCCAGAGCGTGAGCCACCTGAGATTTAACACCAGAGTCACACCTTTACCTGTTGGCTGCACACCTGAGGTTTGTGAACACACCAGCAGCTCAGTGTTTTTTTATGTTCTCCTTTTTTTTTATAACTCGGCTTTATTTAAGCTATTTTCTAAATGATTTTTACTGCACTGTGAAGTATAAAATCACTTTTTGGAAGCTTGTTGATTCATTAGTCTTTGTGTTTCACCTTCTGTCCAATCAGCTCATCACTTTCCCCGAACACATGGCGGCGCTCCGAGTGCCCCAGGATCACCCAGTCGACCCCGCAGTCCTTGATCATGGCCGGGCTGGAGGGACAGTTGAGACGGGAAACATTAAAGAGACAAAAAGTTATTTAATAATTAATCAGCCTGCAGTCTAATTATTAATAAGCATTATAAATGATGTATGTGAGTGTATTCAGTCAGCGGGGGAGTCACCTGATCTCCCCTGTGAACGCCCCCTTGGCCACCTTGTAACAGTTCTGGGCTGCGACACCGATCCTGGGATCCAGACTGGACCGGGCGAAGTCCAGGTAGATGGAGGGAGCACCACACACCACCTCTGAAAGTCAAGCAGAAAGAAATGAGTCACTTTAAATTCAGCAGAGTGAATCGTCTAGAGTCTTATGTTCATCTCATCCACTCACGCAGACGATTTCCAAAACATTATTATTGTCAGTAAATCTCATGTGAACTGATCTGAAGCCTGATATAAACCCCTCTATTAAAAACACATCAGTGAGCCGCACGGCTGCACGAGGTCACATGTTCCTTTATCATGAAGCGTTTCGGTCACGTTATAAACGGCTTCAGAGACTAATAATGTAAATATGTAAACATAAATATGTGTTTCTGACAGTTTCATTTGGGACATTTGTGAACCTGGAAATCAGACATTTGGCGTTTCTATTTTTAAAAAAAAATGTCAAAAATAGTTATTTGAATATTAATATAGTTGCCAATTGATTTTCTGTTGACTAAATTAACCGACATTTATGTAATGCATCATGAACAGTGTATGCAACTATTGACAGCGCTGGTCAGCGTGCAACACGTGCAGCGTCTGCTGGAAGCTAATTGGATACTGTGAGCTGCAGATAATGAGAAGTGGTGCAAACATGTGACTTTTAGTTTACATTCATTTCCAGAGTTCAGTCTTAAAAAACGCTGGAGCATTTTAATTATTAATAAAGGTTTTTAATAATAATAATGTTCTTGGCACTTTGTTATTCTACTAGAGCTTTATTTTTTTTAATTGTGGATTAATATATTGATTATTTTTGTCAAATAAAGCGGATATCTTTCACAGTTATAGTATTTCTAGTAAAATAAATCCGTCTAGTAACAAACATGGCATCATCATATTGGCTCCAGTTAAATACATGTGCAGTGTGAACCTGACTGTTGCTTTAACCTTTGAAAAATTATGAACTCATCCTTTAAATCAATATATTTGATGAGTAGTAAAAAAGAAACAGAGGTTACAAGCCAAAATTATTGGAATAATGATCAATCAACTTGTTCTATAAAATATCAGAAAATTGTATAACATGCTGATCACTGTTTCCCAAGATGATATAATCACCCAAAAATATTCAGTTTAAATAATAATTATTACAGACTAAATAAAAAATAAATTATCTGTCGATCAATCGATTAATCGATCAATCGATTAATCGTTGCAGATGTTCAAACGCCTGAAAATTGAGTACAAATATACTTGTTTAAATTCAACGTCAGAGAAACGACGTCAGAGGCCTTCACGCGACTCATCCTGATCACGTGACTCTTAATATCACTGCGTCATCTGATCAGCCCCCCCACCCCTCCATTCCCACTTTATCGATTACTTTTATTAATCTCTTTGCTCTAAATGTTGCAGTAATCAGCAGGCTGCTTTGGTCGGGCAGGTACCGGTCTGGTCGTGCAGGCTGGCGGTGTTCAGGACGGTCATCAGCTCCTCCAGACTCTCCTTGTTGCCGTTCATCTTCCAGTTTCCTCCCACGAAGAACCTCCGGAGCGCCATGGTCCGCTGAAGGTGGCTGATTCCCGGCGAAGAGATGTGCTGAAGGTCCGGCGGAGCAGCTGCACGGTGACTCCAACCTTCTGGTGTGTCCTTCAGGTGCTGTCGGAAATATCACAACTCGAGACCAGCGAGCATCTCTCTTCTTCCTCTTCTTTTTTGGGGTTTATAAAGAGAGTCAAACCTCCTTAATGTTGCATTACCGCCACCTGCTGCTCATATGTTGTCCTGCATGAACGATGAAGCCCTCTCTGCACAGTAGGAATCAATGACTGCATCGCTTAGTAATTACTTTATGGTAATCTTATTAAACACAGGTTTATTTAGTAAGAACACAACATATGCTAAAATAGTAAAGCGGCCTGTATCATCTCAGTTTACTGTGTGATTTAGTGGAAAGAAATTAAATATAAATACATTAAAAACAATCAAAATGAATTAAATTACCACAAACTAATAGCCAAACATCTCTTAATAAATTAGTGATGTTGCTGTAAACTGCTGATGTGTTTCATATAGGCCACTATAGAAGTAAATCCACCAGCATGAAAGATCCAGTAAAATCAAACAGGACTCGACACAGACTTAAAATATTAACTATCTACAGATATGGGTGGACTTTATATGCCTAATTTGGTATTTTACAACTGGTCCAGTCATGCACGCCACTTCTGGCTATGGTTACATAGATATGTTAAGAGTGACAGGCTCTCAACTTTCAAGAGTAGATCTAAAACTGTCTTTTGGTTGTCGGCACCGTTAGGTTACTCCAGTCTGCTCAGATAGGACTGTTGCTGTCGTTAATGGAGAGCTATCACCCCACTTTAACACACCTGATCTTAACTGGTCATCAAGCCATTCACAAGGTAATAACTAGAATCAGACGTGTTGCCGTGGGAACACAGCAGGACTGATGACAGACAGACTGGTTGTCGGTAAGTCTGCTCCTCAGGCCCTGTAGGAGGTTTATCATGAGTGTAAACTGCATATCCATTAACAAACACAAGCACACAGACTCTGACATGGTGTTAATGCAGAATTCTATGTTTATTAGAAAGATTTTCAACAAACATTTTGTCTTTTTACAGAGGAACTGCACAAGTGTAAAAGTACTACAAAATGCAGCTGAACACAGGGGAGTACACGATAGTTTACAGGTCTTTACAGAGTGTTTTTACAGGTCACACCGCGACCTTTGAACCTTCGTCTTGGGTTTATCACCGGATTTTGCAGTCAGACAGGGAAATAGCAGCAGTCATCTTGGATCAAAGTTTGCTGGTTGTTAGCAGGGATCCAAGATGGCAGCTCTGCTGTTGCTCTTCTTTTAGGGGTACACACACACACACACACATATACACACACATATATGTGCGGTCCCCCCAAGAAAAAAAAAAAAGAAAGAAAAGACACTGTACATCAACTCTCCTAATGTGTTGAACTATAAAATACAAATGAATTTACATATTAATCTGTCGTCTAAATATGTGCAGGGCTCGTTTACCGGTCGAAGATAATAAAAATAAATCTGTAATCCTACAGCCTTGTTCGATATTCATGTGCTCTTTCTTTTTATTGTCAAAAATCTATGTGTTTAATTGACAATTTCAAAATAAGCTCAGTAATCATTTTGAATAAGTGCTATTTTTTATAATGTTTTTTAAATGTTTTTTTTTGCCTCAACAACAGTAGACCTCTCTTGTACGTACAGCGGGATGCATCGATGCACCTGATGCCATTTACACAACGTGACTCACTCGCAACCGCTCATATTTTGCATACATAAATGAGGAAGACGTGGAGAAGGAGGGAGAAAGAGAGTGAAAACATCTGCACGAAATCTCCTCCAACCTCACTTTTCTCTCTCCTCTTCTCCTCCCCATCTTCCCCCTTTCCTCCTCCCCCTCCTCCTCCCCCTCCTCCTCCCCCTCCTCCTTCCCCTCTCCTGGTGTTTTTCTTCGCCCTGACAACTCAGTTCCAGAGTTTCAGGAAGCTGTCCCAGGATCCTGTGCAGACGCCCATACCGTCTTCAGGGACCCCGGTGCAGCTCACCCTGTTGTCGTGGCCGGACAGCACACCTGGAGGTGGAAGGAAAGGAAGGGATAGAAAGGGAGGAGAGAGCATGGAAAAGAAAGGAAGGAAAAGAGAGTTAAGAAGCAGAGGAGAGGAAGGGAGGAGAGGAGAATAAGGCCTCATGTGTTTTTTATTTTTTATCTAATCTATATTTTGTGATACTGTTGTTCTTTATTGGTGATCAAACATAACTGTTTATGTTCATGGTATCAGTCATATGTGGACAGTCAGGTTATTTAGAGGTTCATCCATGTGTCCATTTTATTTATTTATTATTTCATTTGTCACATGACCTCCTGCGTACTGATGACTGTGATTGTCATCTCGGCAGTGTTGCTGCAGCCAGGTTCAACTGTCTCCGTCTCAAATCTTGTTCCGAGTTAGTTTTAGTGAATGCAACCAACCAAAGCAGTTTTTTTTTTGGTCTCACTTTATGTTTCTACGTTGTTTGCATTATAAACCACATTATCACCACGGTTACCGTTACTGTTACTCACCAACTTTCTCTCCCTTCAGTGAGTCCCAGATGTGGCAGTTGAAGTCATCATAGCCAGCAAAGATGAGGCGGCCTGAGTTGGACAGAGCCAAAGACGTGACACCGGCGTTCAGGCTGGAGTCCTGGTAGCCAATCACCTCCTGGTCAGAGCGCAGGTCGTACATCTTGCAGGAGCAGTCGTCCGAGCCTGTGATGATGGCATGTCCGTTGGGGAAGTACTGAGGAGAGGCGAGACGGATGCAATGATTGCTGTTTAATATATGCTACAGGATAAATGTACACACTCAGAGGTCAGACACATGTCATATATATAGTAAACAACGTGATGCTTCGTGCAGCGCTCACAGTGATGGCGTTGATGTCACTGGTGTGTCCGCTGAAGGTCTGCTTGCAGGCGCCTTCCCTCACGTCCCACAGCTTGGCCAGAGAGTCGCAGGCTCCAGAGATGAAGGTGTTCATGTCGGCGGATAGAGCCAGTGACATGCAGTCTCCAATGTGGTTAGTGAACATTACCTTCTGCTTGCCAGTCTCCAGGTCCCACAGACAGCTGAGGTGGAGGAGAGAGGAGGAAGAAGAGGAGGAAGAGGATGAAGGAAGAGGATGGAGGCATGAAACAGGAGGTTTGTAGCATAATGCTGCTGTCAGTGTTGTTGTTCTCTCTGGTCTTTTAGGATTGTGATTTGTTTTTGTGTCTTTTTTTTTTTAATTTTTATTATAAGCATGATCAATGAGAAACTCACCATGTGGTGTCACCAGAAGCTGTGATGATCTCAGTGTCACTAAGGAAACGGCAGCAAGACAGGTAACCTGGGTGGGAGATAGAGAGCGAGAGAGAGAGAGACAGGTATTTGATCAACTTCTCTTCTCAGTTCATCCAGCTCTCCTTCTTTAAATTTAAATTTCAGCTGACCTGTGTGTGCGTCCAGCTCCCTGACGGTCTTGGGGCTGGCAGCCTTGATGTTGTACACTGTACAGATGTTATCCAGACCACCGCTGGCCACCATGTTACCAGAAGGGGCGAAGGCGACACTCATCACCCAGGCAGACTTTAACGGGACAGCAACCAACTGGGAAGCAGAAATTTAGATTTACAACCAGCGTAACATTAACACATAACCTCATTTTACTGCACTGTTTTCCGCCTGTATTCATTATCTTACAATTTGAACATTTCTGCTACCATGTTTTCATTTCCGACAAGGTGGAAACAGAAGTTAAACCATCACGTAACACGTAACACTGAAATCCAAACTAATCTAATCATTTCAGGATTAGAGGCTCCTAAAGGTCGGATGACCTTCCTACTGACTCGAGTATTTACCACGTTGATTTACAGAAACACAATTAAAGAATGACTTGAACAGATAAAATTAGTGAAGAAAAGAAAACTTCTTTGTTTTAAGGTGCAATGATGATAAATTCACATACACATGGAAATATAAGACGTGTTGTACCTTCCTTAAAGACTACAGAGTAAGTAAAGATCTTTAATATTGTCATGTTGTTGTGTTGTGAGTGATGTGTATCTTACCTTGTTCCCTGTGAAGCAGTCCCAGACAAGCAGCTTGCCATCCTGTGATGCGCTGACCATCTGCCTGTGAGAGAGATGAGAGAGTTATTGTGTTTGAAGATGAACTAAATCCAAAACACAGACAGATCGAATATCAGCAGCAGCAACAGTAAATACACCTTTATGTCCTCACTTATTGATCACATGACCATATTGATTCAGTCACTTATCAATCAAATGATCTTGTGTGTCTCTATGTTGCCTGTTGATCATCTTTACAAATTAAAACCTTTTTTCCTTTTTGTTTATATTTATCTTTTTTTATTTGTATGTAAATGTAATTTAATTTTTGAGTAGCGGTCTTTTAGCTTCCCAGCTACATGGATAGCTGTAGTTTTTTTAAACGTTTTTTTTAATGTGCATGTGTACTCTGTGTGCACATCATTATCAAAACCCAAAGAAGTGTATCTCTGTGTCTCCTCCCACTGATGCTTCACTGGACCAATCGGATCACCCTGAGAAACACCTGTATCACCCTGATGTGTGGTGATGGAGCGGTCTCCTGTACAGGTGTTCATCCTCACCTGGAGTCAGCTGCCCAGTGCATGGCATAGATTTTGGCCAGATGACCCTTGAGGTTCTTCCTCTGCTTCAGCTGAACTCGGCCCACTGAGTCAACGCTCCCTGCAGCTGCGGACATGGTGGTGTCATTCACAGCCTTGCGGGCCGCCTTGTGGCACCAGGTTGAATTACACGTTGGGGAGAAAGAAGGACAAAGTTAACATTATGTCATGTAAGAGCAGTAAAGTACCAATACAGCAATATAAAAATACTCCATAAGTAAAAGTCCTGCATGAAAAATCATATCCTCCTAGTAGCAGTACATAAGTATTATGGTCTTAATGTAGTTAAAGTACTGTTTCCCATCCTAGGAGACGCTTTCTTCAGACCTTTGACAGGATGCAGGAAGTGCTCACCTCAATCTGTGTACGGAGGCCATCGCACTCCTTTTTCAGTGCATCCATTTCAGCTTTCTCAGCTGCCATGGCGACAGTTGCTAAGGGATGTTACAGGCAGGAAAATAAAACTGTCACTCTGAAACAGGAAAGAGAGAGAAGAAGCAAAAAAAAAAGTTAAGTTCAAACTAACTCTTCACGCTAGAAACAGAAAAATATTCCTAATTCCTTTAAGTTTTTGTTCTTGCACCACACAAGTCTTCTCAAAACTCCTGGATTTATTGAGAAATAAATTCATTAATCCTGACAGTTTGTTCAGTACAGGTAAACAGGTACAGGTAAACAAAGACTGTCTCATTGGTGACATCGATACCTTGATCTGGAACACCTGACTGCTTTAATCCTTCCCTGAAGCAGAGATGTAATGCTGTTAGCTTGCATACTGCTGCAGGTGTGATGTACAGTGTAAAAGGTGGAAAAGAGATCAATAGCAAGAAATAAAGAAGCAGATATTGATTAATTGTAAAAGCTGTACGTTGAAAATGAGCATCTCAGCCATTATGACATCCGATCCACGATGAGAGGAAACCAAAAAACATGTTCAGATTAAAATAAACATTAATGATTAGTTTTGGCTCATTACTGACTCTTTGTTATCAGTGATGTATAGAGACAAACAAGCCAAGAAGCAGGCGTCAAGTGTCTCAACCTTTAATACAGAAACCCTGCTTTTGCTCGTCTTTAAACGTCTTTCCGATCTGACTGGTTCCTTTACGTAAATTTCATTCCCTTAATACTCTGTAATAGGATACTGATGTCCGACTAATTTAACGCCAATTACCTGTGTGCACAATCCTGCCCATCGACAAGGAAACACAAAACTCCAACCTTTCACCTCTCTCCCAGACATCACAGGCAAGTATTATTGGTAATGCTCATGAGAACTTTTCATTTCAGACTCAACACAAAAAGGCTGTGAAAAACTTCAACTGTCTATGCAACACTGCGCTTATTAATCAAGAGATGATTTGCAGTTCTAGCTTCTCTAGCAGCTCTCTGTTTGATATCATTAAATCAAATATCTTGTGGTTTTGGAAACACATCAAGCAACTTTTAAACCAAAAATGTTAATAATTAATCAATAAATAGAGAAAATAATGAGCAGATGAAACATTAATGAAAATAAGCATTACTTGCAGCCCTACACATACTTTATGTCTTGCATTGAAAGGTTAAAGGTCCATTAAACAGCAGAGGCGAAGGCCTACATGCAGCGCAGGTAGCAGCTTGAACCTGTGACACAGGGTGGAGGATATGGGAGGGACGGCAGTGGAGGGGGTGGAGGTGGAGGTGGAGGTTGCTACTGGGACTTTAAATCCCGGCAGGAGATCTTAAGGGAAGCTTTACCGGTCAAATCTTCTGTCATCCGATTACTGACTGCTCTTTACCTCAGGATCAGAGGGAGAGGGAGGGAGGGTGAAGTGGTGGAGACGTGGAGGGTCTGCATGACATCCACTCCTTCTCTACTGTCCTTAGTAAAGGAAACAAACACACTAAGTACCTTTGTGCTCTCACACATAAATGTATCTGCTGTATTTTCCAGAACTTAAAACAAACAGATTGACAACAACTACTGAAGTTTGCATCAGGAAGAAACAAAAGTTTCTGCTGCAGAGAAGCGCGATCAGGATGCAGCTTACTGCTGCCACACCTGAGGCACCAATCCGCTTCAAAGATCACCTTCAAAGGGTTTAAAGAATCATTACTTCGATGCAATCTAACACAGAACAGATAAATGATGAGGTGTTGTGATGCTCCTAGAAAGTATCGGCAGCTTCTAAAGTGGCTTTTCTGCATAAATGATGACAGCTGACTTTTATTTAATAACTCAAGACTAAAGAGAAAAATCTTCAGGAAAGAACCTGCTTCTCCACAATCACTGCAAACACACCGCCTGCAGCCACATTTCACGGTTTGCAGAGGCAGCCACGTGCAGAAAATCCCCATTAACGTTTTAACGTTTTAAAGTTTTCCATCACTTCTTCCATCACTGTGTTGAAGCAGAAATCCACTTCCTGGTTCTGAAGTCTTACAAAAGAAAAATCCACTTTCTTTCATGAAACTCTCACAAAGTACGATGGTGCAGCTCCAGCAGCAGAGGAAACACCTGTAGAGGAGGCAACTTGAGATGCATTAACGAAGAAACTCACCTTTCCACACACAACGTGGTCCCTTCTCGCTTCTTCTTCTGCACCTGTGTAGTTCCTGTCTCAGGTTCCACAATCCCAGGGTGCAACCTGCTCGCTGGCTCCTCCGATGCTCTCCCCCAGCAGACTGCTAGCAGCTTACTTGTGAAAACTCTCTCTTTCTCTCTCCCTTCCTCCACACTGAAGAACAGATGAGGATTGGAGGGGATGAAGGAGATAAGGGATGAAGGGATAAAGCTCAAAGATGGAAATAGAGAGGGAAGGAGAGAGAGAGAGAGAGAGAGAGAGGGAGCGGGAACATGGCGAGAGGAGGTAGGTAAACCGATTGGAGGGAGAAAATCAGGTTATGAGGTCAAAAGACAAGAGCAGGTGAAATGAAAGAACAAGGCAGGAAGAGAAAGGGAACAGGTGGGCATGAAATGTGAGAATATGAGAGTGGAGGTTTGCATAGAAATGACACCTGTTGCACTAAAGAAGGAAGAAAGCGAGTACATCAAGCGTGCAAATCATTTATTATGAAGCAGTTTGAATCAGTTTAAGGTGCAACGAAACAACAGAACAAACAAAAAGGCAAGAAAGTAAAATGAAAATGAGTCCTAAACATGTGATGTGACACGTAACTTTCATTTCTGGTTTGATTTCCAGGATACGTATATGTTTCCTGTGTCCTATCACACAGACGGGTCATATTATCTTCTGGTTCCCATCTTTGAAGTGCATGATTCAGGAACGGGGAATGGATAGTCTGGGGTGGAGGTTGAAAGGGGTGAATTGGTTCGTCAGCGCTAATGAGCTGAGCCTGGTTAATCAGGATCTAATGGGATATCCGGGGTTGGGCAATCTCGTTAGGGCATTAGAGCAGGTCAGCCTAAACGTGCGTCACACCTGACACACAGTGAAGGCAGGGAGGAAAGTGGATCAAGAGTCAGAGTTTTGCCTCAAAATGAGGCGTGAATTTGAGAAACGTGAGGGGCTACTCTGTCAATCAAAAGTAAAAATGAAAAGAGACGGCGGAAAATCAGCTGCAAAATCATTTCTTTCCATTCGACCGGGTGAAATCGAACAGAGACAGAGATGCCGACAGAGGCGCGATGCAGGAAGGAGAGCAGGTAATGGTCTTCCATGAAAGATCATCTCGTTTGGTGCGTCCCCTTCACATCCTATAATCTGGATGCTGGGAAACTCCACATGTATAATAATCTGAGGTAATGAGAGATTAAATAGACGTTATTTTTCCGTTAACCATTTATATTGCAGACGGAGGTCAGAGGTCAGAGGTCAGGATCAGTTACTCCAGAGCTGGAGATCCAACATCTTACTGAAGGACACTTCAGCAGAGTAAATGCAACTTAAAAGTAAAGATTTGGATGCATTAGTTTTGGTCGTCATATTTGCTTTTACTGGTATTATAAATATTTCACTTCTACTGATTATTAAACCTGAAATAACTGACTTTTTGTCCACTTGTTTTAAGCAGCAGTGAACACAACACTGACACATTGTTTTCAGTTGTTTACTTCCACATCGAGCATCATCATCATCATCATGTGGAGTCGTGTTTGTGTCCAGCTGGTGAATCTAAGTCCAATATTGACTCTCTGTTAGTGTTTCTGCTCTCCACCAACTCCTGAGGGAAACATCTAAACGCTGCACTATGTTCACCAGCTGGTCTGCAGTAACTGTGCCTGGTTGCTGCTTGGTGAGCAGGTTGTGTTCAGAGGAGCTTTTTCTCTGAAAACAGCTGCCTGCTGCGGCCAAAAATGACACTATGAGAGCTGAGAGTGAACCAGAACAGTGAAGTTGCTGGTTGAAAATAAGCCTCAGGTGACATCATTAAAGGAAGCTGTCCAAAATATATTCAATATATCTGTAATACAATCAGAAACAACAGTCAGCTAAACATTACATTGAAACTTGTTATAAAGGACCATTAAAAAAGTTCATTTTGAATTTTCAGCAGACGTAGATGCACTGAGGTAATTATATCTGCCGTGTCAGCAAATAACTGACGATATAAGTGATAAAAAGACAGTTGTAGTTTTGTGTTTATGGCCAATAATAAAAAAACCTCCAGCTTGCCAACATTAAAGGGAAAACTGATGTCATTTGACAAGTCTGATTGCCTCTCATGGACAGCGTTGGCTTAACACGTTAAAACACTCGGGAGGCGTTTTCCTCCGTGCTCAGGCTCGGTTAATGTAGCCTAGTTACTACACACCTTGACTCTAAGCCTTGTTCTCATTGGTTCAATATCCTGCTAATCTGCCATTTGCCCTCATGCATCATCTGAGATCATCATTGATGTTTGATTCCAGTGGGGCCCTTTCAGATTAAGCCTCACCTCGAGCCGTGTCAGGTTTTGGCTCAGGCCTGGTGACGTCATACAGCGACATCACTGTTACGCAGCCCTGGCAGGACCGATGGTTTGATGTCTGCAGGCTCCATTATGTGTCTTTAAGCAGGGAAGTGAACTAATGCAATTCAGGTTTATTTAACTTCCAGGCACTGCATCTTAAAGTAAGAAATCTTTAACAGCTTTCAGCAGTATGTATTCAGAATTAGAATAAACCAATATAGTAAACATATACTATTTTTAGGTATTAAATGCATGTTTGAGTATATTAATGTGTGTTTCTGCCTTTTTGTTGTAAATGTTGGTTTTGGCTTGTTTTTTGCAGTGTTTCCCTTTTTTCTATTTCCATAGAAAACAAGTAATTGGTCTAAAAAAATCAGACACATTTATGTTTGTGAACAGTGCTGCGTCCAAAAACCTCGATTTCTATGTTGCAAACAGAAAACTGAGGCACTCGTGAGGGTAAGATTACTTAAAATGCCTTTATTGATACATGGCTAATCTATTAAAAGCATGTCTACGCGTTTCAGCCAAAACTGGCCTTCATCAGGACAAGAGTGAAATGTTTGTCAAACAGTTCAATTCACAGTTAAATAGATAATTACAGACAGCTGCTCAGTGTGAGCAGGTAGGAGGTCACATGACCTGAACAGCATGACCTGCCAATGACAGAGCAGAGGGTGAAAGGCTCAGTACAGAAAGAAAAAAATAAAATCAGAGTCAATAAATCAGCATTGCACATCCAAGCATTACACAATCAATTCAACAAATCAAAAAATGCATACAATATAAATACTGAGCCCAATAAGAGACCGAGGAACCGTCATTTCTACCTCGATTTCTATGTTGTTTTCCCAAAAGACTGTCGTGTACTTGTAATGTCTCCTTTAATATATGAAATCGGATGTATTTTTTATCAATCATCATCAAAATATTATGTCCTCTCTTTGTCTCATAGCACAGGTTTTATATTAAAGACCATTCATTAAAAACATGTTCAATTTATGATTCTGTCTGGTTTTACACATGCAAACAGACCGTGATGGTTTGAAGTCTTAAAACAGGAAAGTACTCAAATAAAAACTGATTCCTTCATAATGCACTTACAGGGTCAGTGATGGGGGACAAAATCCACCGTTTTCACAGTTTTAGGTCTTAAGACTCTTCTTCTTCTGTCTTATTTCTCGCTGGTTAGCAGCTAAACATTTTTTCTACGGGACATTAACACACAGTAAAGAGCTTGTGTATTCCTCCTTCTCTCTCTCTCCCTCCCTCAGTAATTCTTGGCCTGTAATCCGGGCTAATGAACTGTGACACACGAGGACTTGCTGACTTCCTGATAACTCCCTGTGGTAACAAGCTCAGGAGGGAAGCAGGACTCGACAAACCGCCTCTACCACCTTTGGCTCCTGCATTCAGGGACGCTCTTAGCCCACTTTGAGAGGACAGGAAGTTACGAGGTGACTCAGAGGAGAAGAAATGACGCCTAAACGGTCTTCTCCACTATGTTAACATTAACACTATAATATAAATACAAATACATGTATGAGTTTGTTTTTGAGAGTAAAGTGAATTTATAAGATTCATCTGAGGATTAAAAAAAGATTAAAAAGGATTAAAAAACTTGAAAAACTATTTTTCATCTTATTCTCAGACAAATTTAAAAGATTTGTTTTCTTTAATTTCTGATAAAATAATTTAGTTTTTTTTTACTGTTCTTAAAATGCACGAAAGCCTGATAAAAAAAGAAAAAGAAAAGAAAAACACAAATATTGATTCATTCTGCGTGTGTGTGTGTGTGTGTGCGTGTGCGTGTGTGTGATAAGAATAACTGTTTCATTATACATTTTTTGGTGGGCAAGTTTTTCCTCACTAATCGAGGGTCTAAGGACAGAGGGTGTCACTCCCTGTACAGATTGTAAAGCCCTCTGAGACAAATGTATTTTGTGATTTTGGGCTATATAAATAAAATTTGATTTGATTTGATTTGATTTGATGAACATATTATTTTCTACTCCTCATATAGTCAACATAGTGAATGTAGATTGCTTGTGTTAGTGGTGCCACCTGCTGGGTTGACAGCAACAACAACAACAACAACAACAACAACAACAACAACAACAGCAACACCAATAACAACAATAACAACAACAACAAGACTGAGACGAGTTATTACAGACAACCAACAGTCATGATTGTATCATTTTTTAAAACAGTTTTGTGTTTTCTACACATTGTCTTGACTTTGTGTGAAATGGAGGAAAATAAAACAAACAAACAAAATATAATAAAGAGTAAATAAAGAGGAAACTGTCATATGTGAACAAAACTTTTAGATAAGTTAACAAAAACAGAATAAAATAACTTTATTCATCAATGGGTGTGAATTCATTCTTGTTTTCCAACTTTTATTGATTCTTCACCGCCGGTCCGTCTGTATAAAAGCTCGGAGGAGGAAGTGTGATGATCTGTGGCTCTTTAGTTACTCGCACCCTGAACCTAAAGGGCTAACGCAGCATTTACAGAGTCAGGTACTCTGTGGTCGACACCTAGTTGGTTCATCCTACAGTGAAATAGACAGTAGGCTTTAAACACTGTTAAGGCCAGCGCTCTCTCCACACCTGAACCTCGTTCAGCTGGTTTGGGATGAACCGTTTGTTATATCAGCAGAAACAGTGACTACTTATGATGAAGCTTTTTTTTCAAATCTCTAATTGTTTATTTGTAAAATGCTCTAATTTCACGCTACACTGAGATATTAAGTTATGTATGTATTATCTTTATTATTTATTTACAAGATTTTACAGATTTTAAGTCTGAAAAATTGCATAATCAGATTCAGTACATTCATTTTGATGTGATTACATGACCATACATTATATCTTATAATTATAGCACATAATTACATGTGTTATTTCACCATATTTCTACAGATTTCATTGTCTGTTACAAAAAAATAAAATAGGTAAAAAATTTATCTGAATGTATAATTCAGTTAAAAAAAGTGATTTTCTGCAACTGCTGCAGAAAATGTGTTTTCTTCTTGTGACTCATCAATATATCTTTTTTTTTTTTTTTTTATTTGAGATGGATTTATTTATGTCATATTCTCAGCCTTCTCAGTCCCAGGTTTGGAGAAACAGTTTTTTAAAAACCTGCCAAACGGCTGACTGGTTCCTTGTGTTTCCTGCAGATGATCAGAGCCATGTTGACATCTCAGCGTGGTACGGCAGTGCTGGCGCCGGCGCTCAACTCCTTCTCACAGATAAAGGGCAAGCTCATACTGCAGGGGGCGTCGTACCAGCTCCGTATCGCCACTCGCGTCAGCACAGTTGTTTTCACGATGTATCCACAATCCTCGTTAATGTGATTGTTGGGCTCGCCGACCTCCCAGAAACTAAAGAAAAGAGACAGAAAGTATATGTGACTTGATTTATGACATGATTATGATTAATTTACAATATTACCTTCAGATATTGTAGTATTAAAACATACTTTATTCACTCATTTTTAATTTTGTGCTTTGTTTTAAAATGTCTTTAACAAAGCTGTTTTCAGTCTCCAGAGAGTAGTTCTGTGTAATGCAGATGTTGTTGTGCTACATGTCCGAACCTCTCAACTTTGTACTGAGGTTGTTTGAGACATGCACAATGTAGTATGAAGACAAGAGGTTGTTACAGATAGCACAACAAGCTAGAGAGGCTACCTACACTGAACAACTCAACAACAGAGGACTATGGCACAAAAGTGTTTGTGTTGACAATAAACGTAGAAAAAGTAGTAAATATAAAAAATCATCTGCCGGATGAAATAAGGAACAGGGAGTCCGCTGAAATGAGGAAGGGAAGGAATAAGCAGACAAAAGAGAAATGAGAAATAATGACAAATACATTAAATATGAGGAAGAGAAAATCAGATGATAGAAGATGTTAGAAAATTCCGCTGAGTTGACACAAGACGGGGAGGAAACAGGACTGTATTTAGGACTGTTTATTTCCAGTGACTCATACACAGGAAACACAGAAACGAAATATTAAGACATTCGCGTGACCTTTACACACCACACATTTGTTTTTCATCAGAGCAGCAGTCACATAACAACGCTGTGAGCTGCTGTTTGAAGTGAGGGCGGACAGACGTGAGCCTGGTGTCCCTCCAGCTGGTACCTAACATCTGAATCCTCAACCTTTAACTCTTTAAAGGTTCCCTTCACAGTCCATCTTTGACAATCGTGAGACAAAACATGGTGAAATCTTTAGTCATCAATCCAAAAATGTGTCATTGAGACTGATATTTTGAGGAAATTCTGACTTTTAAAACCAAATTTTGACTATGTGACAGCTGCTATGAGCCATTACTACAAACCAACCAGAATCAGGATATGACATGAAATCACAATGAATACATTCGGCTGCATCGCATTTCATAAGTGCAGTTTTTCTTAAGTTAAGTTAAGGAAGAAAAGCTCCTGACAGGTGATAATAAGTCTGCGAGTCTCAACAACAGCACCTTCCCTCTGGCTGCATGACTCTCCTCATTTGGCCTCATTCACTGTAAACGCAGCCAATAACTGTCACTGTGTGTCTCGCTGGCCAGAGAACACCTGTGCCAAAGCAAATTAGGTTCGGAGAGGTCAATGTTCAACAGACCCAATAAAGTCCAAAGGTCAGTCAATATGTGTTTGTTTGACAGTCTGGAGCCAGAGTGGGCCGGCATTACTGAGCTTAAAATATGTTTCCTATCTCCTAATACTATACTGTACATATATGTGAATTAGAAGCATTAAATAAGTCCCTCTGTGCTCTTTACTAACTAACTCTGGGTCATGTCATAATGTAGTGATTGCTTTTTCACTGGTGTGCCCTCTATTCAGATCTGAATATTATATCTTGAATTTTAGCCTCTGAATATGACTGCTTTTAGCTACTTTAGTCCTGTTGTCTGGAAACAAACTGCCTGCCTTGCTGTCCAAATCCTGCAGAAAGTATTTCAATATTGAGATCACCGTATGTAGTTTATATTAAGTTGTAGAAGAAGAAACCAACCCTCCAACCAGCAGAGTGCCATCAACCCATTTCCACACATCCTCCGTGTGCTCGTCGCTGATCCCAAACCAGAAGGAGTTCCAGTGACCTCTGGGAAGACGATCCCACAGAAACGTCTGAGAGGAAAGACACATTTATAAAATATTTTATAACATCTCACTCAAATAAATACTTAACTGTACCTTAGTTAAGGAAAAATGATGACTGTACTGCACCTGCTCCTCGGCTGTGTGGATGATGGCCAGGTGAGCGCCTTGGCTCCGGCAGTAAGACTGGCTTCTGTTCCAATCCTTAGAGCGTTGGGAGATAAAGTAGCAGCTGTTGTTAAACTGGTGCCAGTTCATCGGGCAGACGTCAGGCGACGGCATTGCATTAGCTGTCGTTTTGACCACCTCTGGAGCTGAACATGCACAGAAAGAGCGAGACACAAACATATGCAAACTATTGATGAAGTTACTACAAAACCTAGTCGTGCTGTATGTATTTTACCAAAAAGGTTCATGCAAATTTCACAAAATAAGATGTGCAAATCCAATCCAAGAGGAGAAATTCCCAGAATACCACCAAGTTTGTTTTAAATAACACAATAAAATTAATGCATTTTAAAATTCCCTACTAGAAATGACCCTGAATAATATTCTCATAGAAAATAATCCAACGTCTATATTTCACAGCTCATACAGTAACACTACAAAAGACGCTACAGAAGAGTTGACATGTATGTGACAGTCGTCTACCTTTAGTGGACGTCCTGACAGCCAGTTTGGCCAGCAGCTCGTCCTTCTCTTGCTGCAGCTCGTCCTTCTCTTGCTGCAGCTCGTCCTTCTCTTTCTGCAGCTCGTCCTTCTCTTGCTGCAGCGTGTAGATGGTGGCGGTCAGAGCAGACACGTTTGCCTCCTGTGTCTGTTTCTGTACCTGCGAGGTCACTTTATTCTTATCTGTGCACATGAGGAACAGTCCATCCTGGAAGTTACTAGACATGGATGTATTATTGTTTACATATTTCAGGCACTGAATCACAGTGTTCCTCTATTTAACTGCACCTTGTGTTTGTTGTGGTCTAATAATATGCTATTCCTGTAAGGTAATTTTAAGTTTATTTTATTTTATTAATGCAATAATGTCACTGAGCAAAGAATGAAAGAAATGAGTATGAGACCGCTGTGTACTCGCCCTGTGTAGTGACAGCTATGATGGAGATCAGCAGGATGGCACAAAGCATAGACAGGCCGATGACGGCGAGTTGGTAGGGCCCCAGGGTGCTCAGCCTGGGGGTCCGCCTGACTGGAAAGGCTGGGTGGGGCGGTGGAGGTGAGCGGGAAGATTAATTAAGATTATTAAAAAAATTCATCTTTCTGTCTGTTTTTGGTTAGATCAGATTATAATGCAATAACACAATAAAGCAAGATTAATATCCACTGCTGCATTAAAGGAAGTTAAAAATGTTGCTTCACAAAGGAAATTCTTCTGCTCTGTTCAGACTTGTGAAGTTCAATCGTGTTAAAAACAACGGAGCAGTTCCAGGTACATCAGAAACCTCAGATCTCCCCGAGCTGCAAAACAATTATCAAATTAAAGCAGCGAGTAAAATCACTTTGGTTTGTTTGGACACGAGGCAGCGAGGAGGCGACAAGATTTATTACACAGATTCTTCTTTATATTATTTAATATTTTAGTTTATTAGCTCTGCTCATTTTTTAGAGATATAAGAATGCATTTTATTTGTTTCCATGTTTTCAAATTCATACCAGTTTTTAAAAGGTCGTGCCTTATGACAGAAAGCTATTCATTATTTATGTTTTTAGTATGTTCTCTCCTTGTTATTTTTATTTTATTATCTGCATAACATTATCCCCAGACGTGGATGTCTACATCCACACTAATGCCTCTGAGAAGGTTTATTAGTTCAACATGAATGTGTGCGTTAAATTTTCACCCAAAAAAACCAAATACAAATGTCAAGTTGCTGGTGATCCTCGAGGAAAAGTCACCAAAGCCATTAAGATGTTAGGATTCATTGTAGGAAACATGGAAACATGGATATCTGATATCCAATCAATTCATCAGATGGTTGCTGAGACATTTATATATATTATTATATATTATATAGTATTCAAAAACAGTGTTGTACAACACTTTGCACATTTCTTCATAGAAGTGAAACAATTGGTTGATCAATTGTATTATAATCAATTGGGGGAAAAAATGCAGCTATTTTGATAATCAATCAATTATTTCAGATTTTTTTATTTTTTTCAAGTAAATACCAAATATTGCCCAGGTCCAGTTTTTTTTACTCTTTACTAACATTTTAACATTAAATGACAAATGATAATTCATTGAATGCAGCGCTAATATTCATCATATATTAATATGAACACATGCAGAGTGAAACAGGAGCATTCATGTGATTCATGTGACAATATGTGCAAACTTTGGATTTATGAGGTGAAAACGTTTCCTTACCTCCGAGGCGCACATCTGGCCTGCTGTTGTAATCATCATATGGGTCCGACTCTTCTGTCAGTTTGGAGTACATCTCCTCTCCGGTGGTCGACATGTCAGCGGTGGAAGAAGAGAAGAAGTGTGGCTGAGTTGAGTTAAAGGTTTAGAAAGTTTCAGTGGAGAATGAAGTAGGCCTACACCCTTCAAAGACATGCACCCCTCCCAGTTCCAACATTTTCTAACAGACCTGTAGTGGAGTCAAATGTCACGGAGTGCATACGGGACATGGATGGACCATCAAAATAAAAGCCTTCATATCGAAGTCATGCTGCTGTATTTATTGATTTATTTAGTTGTCACATTTAATCATTAGAAGTCACATATAACAATAAAAAGAATACAAATGTAAATTTTTTTTAAATGTGCCTCTTGTCATCAATCCCTTATGTTATATGTGTTAAAACATAACCAACATCTGCATCTGTATGTTTTGCACCCCTGGATATAACATATACGTGGATACATTCAATAAATTAAAGCAGGGAGAATATGAAAAATGACAAATAAATAACAAAAACCTCATTTTATAAACGGTCAAAAGTCTGCAACAGAAAAAGACTTGTATGTAAGAAAACCCCTTTTGAGTTTGTTAACCTAATACATACTGAATGCAAAAATGTAGTGCTATTGTTTTGAAAGGAAGGCCGTACGTTTCCGGTGTTATTAGGGCAAGCTTAACGCAGTTTACGGTCATACTCTGCCATCTGTAAATATTTACGGGCACATATGTGGCACTTTTCACTTGTGTCTTCAGAATCGATTAAGTTATGATTGATTAACTGCAATTAGATAATAATGAAGAGGAAGATGGCTTTATAAGACACCAAAAGTACAGTTACAATGGACAAACAAGTCGTTATATTTCATTACGACATTACAGATTATTATACAGCACAGTTTTAAACTAAATATTCTGCCTTTTCTCCCAAGCTTGGCAAATAAAACCTGCTACGAAAAGTTAAATAAATAATAATAATAATAATAAAATACATATAAATATATTTAAAAGCTATAACAATGATAATACGATTATAATGACAACATAAGTTATAGTAAAATATAGTTAAATAATAATATAATAATAATAATAAAATATAAGATAAGAAGGGAAAATAAGATAATTAAAAAATAAAATCAAACAAATCAAATGCAATTTTATTAAATTTAAGATGCTTTTTAACGGCCTTCACAGTCACAGATTTCAATGGCAGCATATGGTGGTCCAACACTTTATTAAGACACTTTATTAAGACACTTTATTAAGACACTTTATTAAGACACTTCTTTTAATTTTTCATCTGTCTGTAGTTCAGTACAAACTGTATTTCTTCCATAAGGTATAAACAAGGTATACTTACAGTATACACAAACAAATGAGATGACCTAACTTTAAAAATCAACTGTGTGCGTCTGTTGATCTGGAGGTGAGCTGCTGCATACAGTTACAATTAAAGGGATGAATAAAGTTCTATTGAATCAAAAAGTTTAGAAATGATAAATATTGCAAACAATTATTGAAGATAAAGAGGCAACATAAAGGAGGTTGTGTCTGTATGTAACTGCATAGATTAAAAGATCCAAACTTACAGCTTTCCAATCTAAAAAACAAAGTAAGGTTAAAAAAAAGGTTGTTATATTATGACATTTTAGGGACAGGAGATCAAGTTGAAAAGGTTTTAGTTTCTGATGTTGTTCTCTACAGCCTGAATGAGATGTGCCTCAACGTGTTATTATACACAGAAAGCTGCACTAGTTCTCACAAGGGTGTGTTTGCCCTCACTATTATTTTTATTGTTCACCAACCGCTGCAGTTCTTACGTTTCTGATGACATAACTTGAGCCAGGACAGTGTTGATCAGCGGATGTGGAGCTTCTAGTTATAAAAGCGTTTGGACCTTGTTCCTTTGACCTTTATTGATTTGTCTTCTGTTTATTTTCTATTACATTTCCTACATTTCCCTTTACGTCTGGTGTTAGACCTGGTTGGTCCCATCTACTGCACCACCTCCTTCAACCTCACTGGAACATGACTGAACATGATTATGAAAATACATGAATACACTTTAATATATATTTGAAGTGCATATAAATGTATACATATAAAGGTTGATAACCAAGACGTTTAAAACAGTTGATTACATTGTTCATTCATCACAAAAACATACAATATTAAAAAAGCTTAATTAATGAATTAGAGCACACATTAAGGATCATATTTGTTTTAATATAATATATTAATTGTATTCAGTTTTTTGTTTTTGAACTGTAAAGATGAAGGCTTGTCTATGCTTTCATAAAATAGAATAAAGATTGAATCCACAGCCGGGACTCTAATGAGCCAACACTCCAGACGAGGGAACAAGCTAACAACAAGGAGACATTTAATTCAAATCTGATGTATCTACAAGCCACTACTCACAGTGTGGCTGACCAGGAGGTTAATATCCCACAGTGCTGCCCTGCTGCGTTCATCAGTGCAACCCCAAACATTTGCAATGACACCTTTTGACCAGCAGATGTCAGAGATGTCATAAAATGTCAGTTTTGAAACTCAGGAGGCAGCTTAACCCAAACAAGCTTCTGCACTTGAGTGAAACTACCAGAGACAAAAGTGTTACTGTTAGATTAACTTGAATTCAAAATCTCAGTATTATTCCTTTTTTTCCCACCTCTCATTCTTCTTTCCAACACGGCCTTCACTTCTACAGGATAGATTGGGAACCAGCTGCACAGTATTCCTTCAAAAGGTCATCCAAAACAAACAATTTCTATTTAACTTTGGATCGTTTATGTTATTTGTTCACATGTATTTTCAAT
Organism: Pampus argenteus; assembly: GCA_036937835.1. Classification (NCBI taxonomy): domain Eukaryota; kingdom Metazoa; phylum Chordata; class Actinopteri; order Scombriformes; family Stromateidae; genus Pampus; species Pampus argenteus. The sequence continues at coordinate 19,258,123 of CM072879.1, forward strand.
TCAGTAAAATAACATGACATGCCTCTCTTTCTGCAGCAAAGCTGAGCTCTGGTTGGACCCCCCTCCCTGCTCTGTGAAGGGATCATCAGTACAGTTCAGATGCTCAAACAACTACCCAGATGGGAAAACTGTACTCAAAACTAATTGGTTTAGACGTGAAGTTTAAAGATGGCAAATGGAAAGCGGTCTCCATATCAAAATAGTGTGAAATATCGCACTGACAAACAACTTACACCACCAAAACATATAAATCACAAAAAATACTATTTTATAATAAAAAACTAATTACAGTCAGTGGAGATTTGGACACAGTGAGTGAACTGTAGCTGTCCTTCACTATTGTTATGGATATTAAGAGAGTGGATTCTACATACGGAGAGCAGAGGCAGCTTTAACTGAAGAATAACTTTATTTTCAGGAGTGGTAACTACCGTAATGAGAACTGAGCAGACAAAGCAGAGAGGAAAGAGCTGAAAAGACTTGATGAGACTAAACTAAACTAAACCAGGGCAAACCAGGACAGACTGGACTGAACTTAGGATCAGACCAAACTCAACAGAAAAAACATAAACAGGTTGGGGAAAGTACAGGAAACAGGGCACAATTGATGATAGTGATACAAGTGTGAGGAAAAGTGTGAAGGGAAAAGCAGGTGGCGACAGGAGCACAGAAACCACGAGGGAAAAGCCCGAAACACAAAAAGACTCAAACCAAAAAGCGAAAGAACCAAATGCAAACACAAAAAACCCACGACAGGAGGCACACATAAACACTGTAGTAAAACACAAGTCCAAAAACCATGAGTCCATGACAATTATGGTGTTCAGAGCTGAGAGTGTTGATTATTTAAATAATCCATGACATTAATTAAGATAAAAGGCAGTGTTGGAAAACTAATGTGGTTTCCACTAAGTGTTTATGCTGGTGTTGCATCCATTTAAGAAGATTCTAAGATTTAATATGGTTTGTAAAGTCGAGCCAATGTTTATTTTATTTTAACTATGTAGTACTTTGTGTACAATGATGGGGAAGGAAATTAAGAAAAAAAAAAATTAATAATTGGAGGATTTGTACTTAAATGCAGGAGGGTTCTTCTTTTTCTTTTGTGTCTGATGACAAACAATTGGTGATTTGATCAAGGACTGAAATGATGGACAAAGTGAGATGAACAATAGAGTGTCATCAGCAAACTGAAATTGTAAAATGGACAAGATGATTTTATGATGGTGTGGTAGTGAAAAGTTTTAAAAGATTTTATGTTTTCCCTAATGAAGGCAGCAAGAGATTGACAGAAAATGGAGATCAATGTCTATCCATGTCTATCAAATAACTGTATATAAATTTTCACTGAGATACAAGTTTGTTACTACGCATACAATTGGTATGAATCTATGGTCTTTTTTTTCAACTTGTGTTCGTCAAATTATGTTAATGTGTGTGTTCAGTGAACTGTATCAGTCTCTGCAGTAGTTTCCAGCTGCAGCAGTCACTTCAGTTTCTGTTCAGTCTGACTGAGGGAGGTTTTTGTACGACGCTTTTTCACTGTGTGAACACATGCTGACTGTTGGGATAGTGGAAACTCTGACAGTAGTAAACTGCTGCATCTTCAGCCTGAACTCCACTGATGGTCAGAGTGAAGTCAGAGTTTGATCCACTGCCTGTAAAACGATCTGGAATCCCTGATGCTCGAGTTGAAGCCCAATAAATGAGAAGTTTAGGAGTTTCTCCATCTCTCTGTTGGTACCAGGCTAAACGGTTTGAACTATAAACATCCTGACTGGTCCTACAGCTGATGGTTGTGGAGCCTCCCAGAGCAGATCTCACTCCTGCAGGCTGAGTCACTGTGTACTGGCCTCTGGACTCTGAGGATACAGAGACAAAAACATAAAGCAGCGTCATGGTTTAGTCGGCTTCATTTCAGAGGGACAGATGTTCATAGAGGAGAGGAGTTTGATTCTCTGGACTTTACCTGTGAAGCAGCAGCAGAGGAGAGTCCAGATGAGGACGGAGATCAAAGTCATGTTTTTGATGAGGAGGATTTCTGTGTCTTCTGTTGTCATGAAGGACAGCTGTCAGTCATCCAGTGTTCAACTCTCAGGACTATAAACTCTCCCAGAGCACTGGAGCATGGTGCTGCTGATGCAAAGTGTCTCTCTATGGAAATGCTCTGACTGACTCCAGCAGGGACTTGGATTACTCTGATCATGATGTTTAATCAATGGATCAATTAATTCATTAAAATAATGTGCAGAATATGTTTTTGTGTTTTCACATTTTTTGGTCTAAAAAATACTTTAGATATTTTTTTAAATGTATTTGTACAAATATAGATCTAAATGTCATTTGCCTGATATAAATGAAATTAATGTTAATATTGATATAATTTGTGACAATTCTTTGGTGTTTTTACTAACTCTGATCTCTGCAACTCTCTCTCTATTATTTGACATGTTTCAGTAGCGATATTTACTTTCTTGTTGTAATGTTTCAATATTATTTCTGTATTTCCAGACAATAAACATTTGTTCAGCAAATCAGATGTTTTTGTGTTTATTATTATAAAGGTCTTAATCATTTTCTACAAATGGTAACAGTTAAGATAATAAATCCTGATAAGAAAATAAATTATAAATGTTTCAACTGCGTTATGAAAACTTTAGAACAAGGATCACATAACATGTTGCTTCATATACTGTTTAATAGGAAAATATTAACACTAAAACAACACTCTTAGATATAATGTGATTAATGCTACACAGTCATGGTGCTAATAACTCCTTTATTAATCTCATAGTTTTCAGTAATGTCATCATAGTTCTGAAAAATGCTTTGCTGGAGCGTTTGAAGATTCGTCTGTAATAATAAACTTTTGTCACAAAATCCATAGTGGAAACATCTTAGTATAAAATCCTCCAATCATCTCTTGTTATTGGAGTGTGTTAATGCACAGACTTTAATATTGGTCTTGATTCAGGTTTATATAAAAATATATAATTTTTTCTTAAATGACAAAAGTCTCAAGATATTTTCTAAATCTGAAACAAAAAGCAGGATATCGTCAGCATAAAGAGATATAAAATGAGTGTGTTCTGTTATTCTAACCCTGGAAATGTTTCCACACTGATTCTGCTGAAGAGCTCCAACACAAAGACAAGTGAAAGAATTCAAGTGTTAATTACATACTGAAGGAATTATGTTTGTTTTAATCATAAATACTGTTTTACTAGAATTGAAACCATGTGAAATGACTAAAATACGTCACATGATATGATTAGTAATATTACAACAAAAAAGTTAAGATTTTATTAAGATTACATTTTAGATTGTAGATTAACAGAAACTCTTCATCAGAGGTTCTCTTAAGGTGTTTTTTATCTTAGTTCATCTTTGAAGTAATTCTGGTATATTTGATAAATACGGGCCCTGAATTTTGGACTTTTAGGAAACTGAACAATTGTTGGCTCAGTGTTGTCTCTCATGGGTTTTATATTATTTGTTCTAGTGAGTTAAACATGTATCAGATAATAAATCTGCACTTGATTCAACTACTATATATTTTGTTGTTAACTATACCATGCACCTCGGGGTCATTTATCTCCAAATGGAAATGAAATATAGTTTATTGTGTTCTTGACGTGTGTGTGTGTGTGTGTGTGTGTGTGTTCAGTGAACTGTATCAGTCTCTGCAGTAGTTTCCAGCTGCAGCAGTCACTTCAGTTTCTGTTCAGTCTGACTGAGGGAGGTTTTTGTACGACGCTTTTTCACTGTGTGAACACATACTGACTGTTGGGATAGTGGAAACTCTGACAGTAGTAAACTGCTGCATCTTCAGCCTGAACTCCACTGATGGTCAGAGTGAAGTCAGAGTTTGATCCACTGCCTGTAAAACGATCTGGAATCCCTGATGCTCGAGTGGAAGCATAATAAATGAGAAGTTTAGGAGTTTCTCCATCTCTCTGTTGGTACCAGGCTAAACGATTAGAAACATAAACATCCTGACTGGTCCTACAGCTGATGGTTGTGGAGCCTCCCAGAGCAGATCTCACTGCTGCAGGCTGAGTCACTGTGTACTGGCCTCTGGACTCTGAGGATACAGAGACAAAAACATAAAGCAGCGTCATGGTTTAGTCGGCTTCATTTCAGAGGGACGGATGTTCATAGAGGAGAGGAGTTTGATTCTCTGGACTTTACCTGTGAAGCAGCAGCAGAGGAGAGTCCAGATGAGGACGGAGATCAAAGTCATGTTTTTGATGAGGAGGATTTCTGTGTCTTCTGTTGTCATGAAGGACAGCTGTCAGTCATCCAGTGTTCAACTCTCAGGACTATAAACTCTCCCAGAGCACTGGAGCATGGTGCTGCTGATGCAAAGTGTCTCTCTATGGAAATGCTCTGACTGACTCCAGCAGGGACCTGGATTACTCTGATCATGATGTTTAATCAATGGATCAATAAATTCATTAAAATAATGTGCAGAATATGTGTTTGTGTTTTCATATTTTTCTCTCTAAAAATACTTTATATGTTTTTTAAATGTATTTGTACAAATATAGATCTCAATGTCATTTGCCTGATATAAATGAAATTATTGTTAATATTGATATAATTTGTGACACTTCTTTGATGTTTTTACTAACTTATAAAAATTTTGTTGAGTTTGTTTGTTTCAACGTCAGAGAGCCGTGTCTCATGACAATGAGGTGATTTTGTTTAATGCTTTCAAGTTTTAATAAGTTTAAATATCTATAATATGTTGATTTCTATCATTTAAATTCTCTCCTGTTTTAGTTTCACCACATTAATTATGGAGTAACTCAGACCAGCTTCAATAAACCATTATTGTTAAATTGAACTGTGAGAATCAACAAAACATTTGATTGACTTTGTCAAGTTAAATACACTAAAGGTGAGACGGTACACCTCATGATAGTGAGTGGACCAATCCTTCATATATATTTCTGTTTGTGGCCCACAGTGAAAAAAGTTTGGACATCCCTGATGTAGATAAAAAATATGAAATGTGGCCAAATCTCTGATCCTCTGACTGTAATTAGTTTCTTACTGTAAAATAAGATTTCATGTGATTTATATGTTTTGTGGTGGGAGCTGTGATTATGAAAGTTTCTGATGTTGATTTGCATCTTCATATATATAACTGAGATAGATGTGATTCAGTATAAAGCTGAGGTCAAAGGTCATGAACAAGACGTTTCTTACTAAAAGTCCCCGACCAATCGCTCTCCTCATTGTTAAGGAAATGGGTTCATCATAATTTATAAATAAAATAAAGAAATCCAATCAATTAAATTGCATTTGTGTTTGCGTTTTTTCATTTTTTAAATGAACTCAGTAATTTTACAAAGTAGAGACTAATTCTGTTGAGTTTGTTTGTTTCAAAGTCAGAGAGCCGTGTCTCTCTACAGTCAGAGGTTTTTGTACGACGACTCAATGAGTTTGTATCACTGTGGTACACGTTTGGTGGAGGAACCAGACTGGATGTTGGAAGTAAGTCAAATGTTTAACTTTTTTATCATTTCAGCAGTTATTTTTCTTTTTCTTTTCTTTTCATTCAGCACTTTTTGTCCATTTTTATATGAAAAGTCTTGGACAAAATAATTAACACTAAGGAACAAAGTTAACCGTAATATTTAAAATTTGAAAACTCATTGTAGAGAAAATAAAACATTAATTAAGAGGATAATTCAATATTTCCTATTTTAATGAAGTTGCATCTCGAGAGCTTGTAGTTTTAGTTCAGTCTAACAAAGTCAGAGAGCCGTGTCTCTCTACAGTCAGAGGTTTTTGTACGACGACTCAATGAGTTTGTATCACTGTGGTTGACGTTTGGTGGAGGAACCAGACTGGATGTTGGAAGTAAGTTTCTGTTATATTAAAACTAAATATGATATTTAAAAGTCATGTTTTTCATCCAGTTACTGAGCATTTGTAGAACATAAAGATATATTGTGTTTTATTTAAAGTACTTTTAGTATTCATGTTTGTATTTCTCCTCCTTTACCATGAAGGAGAACTCAGAGCAGCTTCACTAAACATTTCTTTACACATTCCTGTCATACTGAAATTTAATAAGTTGAAGTGTAGAAAAGATGAAGCTTCAGTTGTATTTTAGAAATGTTTAGAAAGACAACATTTACAGTTTTTCACCTCACTGATGAATGTTTTAAAATACACTGAAATAAAATTCAGCAGAGTGAATATAAAGATGAATATTTGAAAATGTGCAAAATCTCTGATCTCCATATTATCACATGTAATGTTTAAAGTTTAATTTAAAGTGATTTGAACAGTTTGTCAGGTGATGTTTAATGTAATATAAATGTTTTTGTTGATTTGATGAGAAAACTATCAGATGTGCTTCTTGTATTTCCAGTGTAGTTTGATATATTTCAGGTCAAACAGTACGATGTCTATTTCTGTGCTGATATGCATGAGACGTTTGTTAAAGGGAAGTGAAACAATGTGTGAGTGAGTGACTGGTGGAGCAGAAAAAACATCTGACAGAAACTCCTTAAAGGAGAAAATCCACTGTCACACAGTAACGGTGTCCAAGTGTCCAAGTGGTGTTTGATTGACTGCTGTGCGGTCCCCGTCCTCTAATCTGATGGGTGTCTCCTAGGTGATGTCCGTCCCACCCTGACGGTGCTGGCCCCCTCCAGCGAGGAGCTGCAGCAGGGGAAGGCCACGCTCATGTGTCTGGCCAACAAGGGCTTCCCCTCAGACTGGAGTCTGGCCTGGAAGGTGGACGGCAGCAGCAGCAGCTCGGAGGAGAGCAGGAGCCCCGGGGTGCTGCAGAAGGACGGCCTCTACAGCTGGAGCAGCACCCTGAGGCTTTCTGCAGATCAGTGGAGGAAGGTGGGCTCTGTGACCTGTGAGGCCACCCAGGGCTCCCAGACTCCTCTCTCAGAGACACTGAGGACAGACCAGTGTCCCCAGTCCTGACCTGATGGGACTCTGCTACTGGTTTTACTCTGCTGCTGCTCTCACTCTGATCTCTGCAACTCTCTCTCTATTGTTTGACGTGTTTCAGTAGCGATATTTACTTTCTTGTTGTCATGTTTCAATATTATTTCTGTATTTCCAGACAATAAACATTTGTTCAGCAAATCAGATGTTTTTGTGTTTATATATTATAAAGGTCTTAATCATTTTCTCCAAACAGTAACAATATTAAATCCTGATAAGAAAATAAATTATAAATGTTTTAACTGCGTTATGAAGACTTCAGAACAAGAATCACATAACATGTTGCTTCATAATCATTTAGTATAAAATCCTCCAATCATCTCTTGTTATTGGAGTGTGTTAATGCACAGACTTTAATATTGGTCTTGATTCAGGTTTATATAAAAATATATCATTTTTTCTTACACAACAAAAGTCTCAAGATATTTTCTAAATCTGAAACAAAAAGCAGGATATCGTCAGCATAAAGAGATATAAAATGAGTGTGTTCTGTTATTCTAACCCTGGAAATGTTTCCACACTGATTCTGCTGAAGAGCTCCAACACAAAGACAAGTGAAAGAATTCAAGTGTTAATTACATACTGAAGGAATTATGTTTGTTTTAATCATAAATACTGTTTTACTGGAATTGAAACCATGGGAAATGACTAAAATACGTCACATGATATGATTAGTAATATTACAACAAAAAAGTTAAGATTTTATTAAGATTACATTTTAGATTGTAGATTAACAGAAACTCTTCATCAGAGGTTCTCTTAAGGTGTTTTTTATCTTAGTTCATCTTTGAAGTAATTCTGGTATATTTGATAAATACGGGCCCTGAATTTTGGACTTTTAGGAAACTGAACAATTGTTGGCTCAGTGTTGTCTCTCATGGGTTTTATATTATTTGTTCTAGTGAGTTAAACATGTATCAGATAATAAATCTGCACTTGATTCAACTACTATTTATTTTGTTTTTAACTATACCATGCACCTCGGGGTCATTTTAAATTAAATAAGTCATCATTTGTTTTCTGATAGAGTTCAGTGTTTTGTCCACTTGAAAACTTTGGTTCATCATAAAAGATATCTGAGACTATTTTGATCTCATTTAGGTTACTTTAGAGGAGCTGAATTATTCCTCCAGCTTATTAAGTCAAACTGTAGCTACAAATATGTATCTGATAGAAAACATGTTGAACAAATCACGTCTGCTGCTACAACAATTACATAGTGTGACATAAATCTGAACAGTGTTTGAGTCCCCAGTTTACTTAATCTCCAAATGGAAATTAAATATAGTTTATTGTGTTCTTGACATGCATGTGGTGTGTGTGTGTGTGTGTGTGTGTGAGTGTGTGTGTGTGTGTGTGTGTGTGTTCAGTGAACTGTATCAGTCTCTGCAGTAGTTTCCAGCTGCAGCAGTCACTTCAGTTTCTGTTCAGTCTGACTGAGGGAGGTTTTTGCACGACGCTTTTTCACTGTGTGAACACATACTGACTGTTGGGATAGTGGAAACTCTGACAGTAGTAAACTGCTGCATCTTCAGCCTGAACTCCACTGATGGTCAGAGTGAAGTCAGAGTTTGATCCACTGCCTGTAAAACGATCTGGAATCCCTGATGCTCGAGTGGAAGCATAATAAATGAGAAGTTTAGGAGTTTCTCCATCTCTCTGTTGGTACCAGGCTAAACGGTTTGAACTATAAACATCCTGACTGGTCCTACAGCTGATGGTTGTGGAGCCTCCCAGAGCAGATCTCACTGCTGCAAGCTGAGTCACTGTGTACTGGCCTCTGGACTCTGAGGATACAGAGACAAAAACATAAAGCAGCGTCATGGTTTAGTCGGCTTCATTTCAGAGGGACGGATGTTCATAGAGGAGAGGAGTTTGATTCTCTGGACTTTACCTGTGAAGCAGCAGCAGAGGAGAGTCCAGATGAGGACGGAGATCAAAGTCATGTTTTTGATGAGGAGGATTTCTGTGTCTTCTGTTGTCATGAAGGACAGCTGTCAGTCATCCAGTGTTCAACTCTCAGGACTATAAACTCTCCCAGAGCACTGGAGCATGGTGCTGCTGATGCAAAGTGTCTCTCTATGGAAATGCTCTGACTGACTCCAGCAGGGACTTGGATTACTCTGATCATGATGTTTAATCAATGGATCAATTAATTCATTAAAATAATGTGCAGAATATGTTTTTGTGTTTTCATATTTTTTGGTCTAAAAAAATACTTTAGATATTTTTTTAAATGTATTTGTACACATATAGATATCAATGTCATTTGCCTGATATAAATGAAATTAATGTTGATATTAATATAATTTGTGACTAACTTATAATAATTTTGTTGAGTTTGTTTGTTTCAACGTCAGAGAGCCGTGTCTCATGACAATGAGGTGATTCTGTTTAATGCTTTCAAGTTTTAATAAGTTTAAATATCTATAATATGTTGATTTCTATCATTTAAATTCTCTCCTGTTTTAGTTTCACCACATTAATTATGGAGTAACTCAGACCAGCTTCAATAAACCATTATTGTTAAATTGAACTGTGAGAATCAACAAAACATTTGATTGACTTTGTCAAGTTAAACACACTAAAGGTGAGACGGTACACCTCATGATAGTGAGTGGACCAATCCTTCATATATATTTCTGTATGTGGCCCACAGTGAAAAAAGTTTGGACATCCCTGATGTAGATAAAAAATATGAAATGTGGCCAAATCTCTGATCCTCTGACTGTAATTAGTTTCTTACTGTAAAATAAGATTTCATGTGATTTATATGTTTTGTGGTGGGAGCTGTGATTATGAAACATTCCTAACATTTTGGGTATTTTTGGTAATTCTGTACAAACCAAAGTATTTTGTTTATTGTTAAAAATTATAAGAGTGTCTACTCAACTGTTACTATTGTTTCTGTCTCATTATTGTTGCTCAGTATAGTGCCTCCTGTCGAATTTAGTATTTTTATGATTCTGGTCCAGGATACATTACTAGTCTAAATCATCATTATACTGAAAATAATTTTTATATCTTTAAAATTGGTTACAAGTACATCAGAGGGACAGCACATGTTAGAGGTTTTGGAGATAAAGTCAGAGAGGCCAGACTGAGATGGTTCAGACATGTCCAGAGGAGAGATAGTGAATATATTAGTAGAAGGATGCTGAGTTATGAACTGCCAGGCAGGAGGTCTAGAGGAAGACCAAAGAGGAGATATATGGATGTAGAGAAAGAGGACATGAAGGTAGTTGGTGTGAGAGAAGAGGATACAGAAGACAGGGTTAGATGGAGGCAACTGATTCACTGTGGAGACACCTGAAGGGAAAAGAAGAAGTCACATTTATCAGATCAATTTCAGTTTGTACACATTAATGATGAATACTCCATGTTTGTAAAAGTTCGAGTTCCACAAGGTTCTGTGCTTGGACCATTCCTGTTTACCTTATATTTGCTTCCTTTAGGTAATATTATTAGGAAACACACCATACACTTTCATTGTTATGCAGATGATACACAATTATATCTATCAATTAATCCAGATAGAATCAATCAGTTCACTGAATTTTAAGCATGTCTTAAGGACATAAAGACCTGGATGATGAGGAAACTTTGACACATGTGAAGTACTTCTGCTCGGCCCTAAACACCTTAGAAACATATTATCTAATGATATAGCTAATTTGGATGGCATCACCTCGGCCTCCAGCTTCTCCACTCCCAGATTCCTTTTTAATCTAAATCTCTAAAGACTCTCTATCTGGTCCAGATGCTGCTGCACTTATTCTGACCAGAACTAGAACAAGAGATCACATTTCTCTTATATTAGCTTCTCTCCACTGGATCCCTTTTAAATCCAGAATAGATTTTAAAATCCTTCTCCTTACCTACAGAGCACTTAACGGTCAGGCACCATCAAATCTTGAAGATTTTTTAGTACCCTACAATCCTAACAGACAACTTTCTTGTGGTTCTTAGAGTCTCCAGAAGTAAAATAGAAGGCAGAGCCTTCAGCTATCAGGCTCTTCACCTGTTGAATCATCTTCCAGGTTCAGTCAGGGGGGCAGACACCCTCTCTATGTTTAAGAGTAGACCCAAAACTCTCCTTATTGATTAAGTTTATAGTTAGAGCTGGCCAGACCTGCCTTGGACCAGACTGCCAGGGGGCTTCCCATGATGCACTGGGCTCCTCTCTCCTCCTCTCCCTTTCCATCTGTATACATTTATATCCCATTAATTCATGTTACTGACTTGACTTCTTCACCAGAGTGTTTGTACTTTGTTATCTGTCAGGACACTGGTGATGTGATCTTTTTCACTAACAACTGGCTTTTTTTCTCACTACTGTCAAGCTCCTTTTAAATGTAGAGCAACTATTTCACACATTAGTGTCTATATTTCACTACACTTAAAGTGTGTTTGTGTGTGTGTGTGTGTGGGTGTGTGTGTGTGTGTGTGTTCAGTGAACTGTATCAGTCTCTGCAGTAGTTTCCAGCTGCAGCAGTCACTTCAGTTTCTGTTCAGTCTGACTGAGGGAGGTTTTTGTACGACGCTTTTTCACTGTGTGAACACATGCTGACTGTTGGGATAGTGGAAACTCTGACAGTAGTAAACTGCTGCATCTTCAGCCTGAACTCCACTGATGGTCAGAGTGAAGTCAGAGTTTGATCCACTGCCTGTAAAACGATCTGGAATCCCTGATGCTCGAGTGGAAGCCCAATAAATGAGAAGTTTAGGAGTTTCTCCATCTCTCTGTTGGTACCAGGCTAAATAGTGGTAGTTGTTCCAAACATAAACATCCTGACTGGTCCTACAGCTGATGGTTGTGGAGCCTCCCAGAGCAGATCTTACTGCTGCAGGCTGAGTCACTGTGATCTGGCCTCTGGACTCTGAGGATACAGAGACAAAAACATAAAGCAGCGTCATGGTTTAGTCGGCTTCATTTCAGAGGGACGGATGTTCATAGAGGAGAGGAGTTTGATTCTCTGGACTTTACCTGTAAAGCAGCAGCAGAGGAGAGTCCAGATGAGGACGGAGATCAAAGTCATGTTTTTGATGAGGAGGATTTCTGTGTCTTCTGTTGTCATGAAGGACAGCTGTCAGTCATACAGTGTTCAACTCTCAGGACTATAAACTCTCCCAGAGCACTGGAGCATGGTGCTGCTGATGCAAAGTGTCTCTCTATGAAAATGCTCTGACTGACTCCAGCAGGGACTTGGATTACTCTGATCATGATGTTTTATCAATGGATCAATAAATTCATTAAAATAATGTGCAGAATATGTTTTTGTGTTTTCATATTTTTTGGTTTAAAAAAAATACTTTAGATATTTTTTTAAATGTATTTGTACAAATATAGATCTTAATGTCATTTGCCTGATATAAATAAAATTAATGTTAATATTGATATAATTTGTGACACTTCTTTGGTGTTTTTACTAACTCTGATCTCTGCAACTCTTTCTCTATTATTTGACATGTTTCAGTAGCGTTATTTACTTTCTTGTTGTAATGTTTCAATATTATTTCTGTATTTCCAGACAATAAACATTTGTTCAGCAAATCAGATGTTTTTGTGTTTATTATTATAAAAGTCATAATCATTTTCTACAAATGGTAACAGTAACGATAATAAATACTGATAAGAAAATAAATTATAAATGTTTCAACTGCGTTATGAAGACTTCAGAACAAGAATCACATAACATGTTGCTTCATATACTGTTTAATAGGAAAATATTAACACTAAAACAACACTCTTAGATATAATGTGATTAATGCTACACAGTCATGGTGCTAATAACCCCTTTATTAATCTCATTGTTTTCAGTAATGTCATCATAGTTCTTAAAAATGCTTTTCTGGAGCGTTTGAAGATTCGTCTGTAAAAATAAACTTTTGTCACAAAATCCATAGTGGAAACATCTTAGTATAAAATCCTCCAATCATCTCTTGTTATTGGAGTGTGTTAATGCACAGACTTTAATATTGGTCTTGATTCAGGTTTATATAAAAATATATCATTTTTTCTTAAATGACAAAAGTCTCAAGATATTTTCTAAATCTGAAACAAAAAGCAGGATATCGTCAGCATAAAGAGATATAAAATGAGTGTGTTCTGTTATTCTAACCCTGGAAATGTTTCCACACTGATTCTGCTGAAGAGCTCCAACACAAAGACAAGTGAAAGAATTCAAGTGTTAATTACATACTGAAGGAATTATGTTTGTTTTAATCATAAATACTGTTTTACTGGAATAGAAACCATGTGAAATGACTAAAATACGTCACATGATGTGATTAGTAATATTACAAAAAAAAGAGTTAAGATTTTATTAAGATTACATTTTAGATTGTAGATTAACAGAAACTCTTCATCAGAGGTTCTCTTAAGGTGTTTTTATCTTAGTTCATCTTTGAAGTAATTCTGGTATATTTGATAAATACGGGCCCTGAATTTTGGACTTTTAGGAAACTGAACAATTGTTGTCTCAGTGTTGTCTCTCATGGGTTTTATAATATTTGTTCTAGTGAGCTAAACATGTATCAGATAATAAATCTGCACTTGATTCAACTACTATATATTTTGTTGTTAACTATACCATGCACCTCGGGGTCATTTTAAATTAAATAAGTCATCTTTTGTTTTCTGATAGAGTTCAGTGTTTTGTCCACTTGAAAACTTTGGTTCATCATAAAAGATATCTGAGACTATTTTGATCTCATTTAGGTCACTTTAGAGGAGCTGAATTATTCCTCCAGCTTATTAAGTCAAACTGTAGCTACAAATATGTATCTGATAGAAAACATGTTGAACAAATCACGTCTGCTGCTACAACAATTACATAGTGTGACATAAATCTGAACAGTGTTTGAGTCCCCAGGTACTTAATCTCCAAATGGAAATTAAATATAGTTTATTGTGTTCTTGACATGCATGTGGTGTGTGTGTGTGTGTGTGTGTGTGTTCAGTGAACTGTATCAGTCTCTGCAGTAGTTTCCAGCTGCAGCAGTCACTTCAGTTTCTGTTCAGTCTGACTGAGGGAGGTTTTTGTACGACGCTTTTTCACTGTGTGAACACATGTTGACTGTTGATATAATGTTGACTCTGACAGTAGTAAACTGCTGCATCTTCAGCCTGAACTCCACTGATGGTCAGAGTGAAGTCAGAGTTTGATCCACTGCCTGTAAAACGATCTGGAATCCCTGATGCTCGAGTGGAAGCCCAATAAATGAGAAGTTTAGGAGTTTCTCCATCTCTCTGTTGGTACCAGGCTAAACGATGGTAGTTGCTATAAACAAAAACATCCTGACTGGTCCTACAGCTGATGGTTGTGGAGCCTCCCAGAGCAGATCTCACTGCTGCAGGCTGAGTCACTGTGATCTGGCCTCTGGACTCTGAGGATACAGAGACAAAAACATAAAGCAGCGTCATGGTTTAGTCGGCTTCATTTCAGAGGGACGGATGTTCATAGAGGAGAGGAGTTTGATTCTCTGGACTTTACCTGTGAAGCAGCAGCAGAGGAGAGTCCAGATGAGGACGGAGATCAAAGTCATGTTTTTGATGAGGAGGATTTCTGTGTCTTCTGTTGTCATGAAGGACAGCTGTCAGTCATCCAGTGTTCAACTCTCAGGACTATAAACTCTCCCAGAGCACTGGAGCATGGTGCTGCTGATGCAAAGTGTCTCTCTATGGAAATGCTCTGACTGACTCCAGCAGGGACCTGGATTACTCTGATCATGATGTTTAATCAATGGATCAATAAATTCATTAAAATAATGTGCAGAATATGTTTTTGTGTTTTCATATTTTTCGCTCTAAAAATTGTATTTGTACAAATATAGATCTCAATGTCATTTGCCTGATATAAATGAAATTATTGTTAATATTGATATAATTTGTGACACTTCTTTGGTGTTTTTACTAACTTATAATAATTTTGTTGAGTTTGTTTGTTTCAACGTCAGAGAGCCGTGTCTCATGACAATGAGATGATTTTGTTTAATGCTTTCAAGTTTTAATAAGTTTAAATATCTATAATATGTTGATTTCTATCATTTAAATTCTCTCCTGTTTTAGTTTCACCACATTAATTATGGAGTAACTCAGACCAGCTTCAATAAACCATTATTGTTAAATTGAACTGTGAGAATCAACAAAACATTTGATTGACTTTGTCAAGTTAAATACACTAAAGGTGAGACGGTACACCTCATGATAGTGAGTGGACCAATCCTTCATATATATTTCTGTATGTGGCCCACAGTGAAAAAAGTTTGGACATCCCTGATGTAGATAAAAAATATGAAATGTGGCCAAATCTCTGATCCTCTGACTGTAATTAGTTTCTTACTGTAAAATAAGATTGCATGTGATTTATATGTTTTGTGGTGGGAGCTGTGATTATGAAAGTTTCTGATGTTGATTTGCATCTTCATATTTCCTTTAACAAGATATAACTGAGATAGATGTGATCCAGTATAAAGCTGAGGTCAAAGGTCATGAACAAGACGTTTCTTACTAAAAGTCCCCGACCAATCGCTCTCCTCATTGTTAAGGAAATGGGTTCATCATAATTTATAAATAAAATAAAGAAATCCAATCAATTAAATTGCATTTGTGTTTGTGTTTTTTTAAGTTTTTAAATGAACTCAGTAATTTTACAAAGTAGAGACTAATTCTGTTGAGTTTGTTTGTTTCAAAGTCAGAGAGCCGTGTCTCTCTACAGTCAGAGGTTTTTGTACGACGACTCAATGAGTTTGTATCACTGTGGTACACGTTTGGTGGAGGAACCAGACTGGATGTTGGAAGTAAGTCAAATGTTTAACTTTTTTATCATTTCAGCAGTTATTTTTCTTTTTCTTTTCTTTTCATTCAGCACTTTTTGTCCATTTTTATATGAAAAGTCTTGGACAAACTAATTAACACTAAGGAACAAAGTTAACCGTTATATTTAAAATTTTAAAACTCATTGTAGAGAAAATAAAACATTAATTAAGAGGATAATTCAATATTTCCTATTTTAATGAAGTTGCATCTTGAGAGCTTGTAGTTTTAGTTCAGTCTAACAAAGTCAGAGAGCCGTGTCTCTCTACAGTCAGAGGTTTTTGTACGACGACTCAATGAGTTTGTATCACTGTGGTTGACGTTTGGTGGAGGAACCAGACTGGATGTTGGAAGTAAGTTTCTGTTATATTAAAACTAAATATGATATTTAAAAGTCATGTTTTTCATCCAGTTACTGAGCATTTGTAGAACATAAAGATATATTGTGTTTTATTTAAAGTACTTTTAGTATTCATGTTTGTATTTCTCCTCCTTTACCATGAAGGAGAACTCAGAGCAGCTTCACTAAACATTTCTTTACACATTCCTGTCATACTGAAATTTAATAAGTTGAAGTGTAGAAAAGATGAAGCTTCAGTTGTATTTTAGAAATGTTTAGAAAGACAACATTTACAGTTTTTCACCTCACTGATGAATGTTTTAAAATACACTGAAATAAAATTCAGCAGAGTGAATATAAAGAAGAATATTTGAAAATGTGCAAAATCTCTGATCTCCATATTATCACATGTAATGTTTAAAGTTTAATTTAAAGTGATTTGAACAGTTTGTCAGGTGATGTTTAATGTAATATAAATGTTTTTGTTGATTTGATGAGAAAACTATCAGATGTGCTTCTTGTATTTCCAGTGTAGTTTGATATATTTCAGGTCAAACAGTACGATGTCTATTTCTGTGCTGATATGCATGAGACGTTTGTTAAAGGGAAGTAAAACAATGTGTGAGTGAGTGACTGGTGGAGCAGAAAAAACATCTGACAGAAACTCCTTAAAGGAGAAAATCCACTGTCACACAGTAACGGTGTCCAAGTGTCCAAGTGGTGTTTGATTGACTGCTGTGCGGTCCCCGTCCTCTAATCTGATGGGTGTCTCCTAGGTGATGTCCGTCCCACCCTGACGGTGCTGGCCCCCTCCAGCGAGGAGCTGCAGCAGGGGAAGGCCACGCTCATGTGTCTGGCCAACAAGGGCTTCCCCTCAGACTGGAGTCTGGCCTGGAAGGTGGACGGCAGCAGCAGCAGCTCGGAGGAGAGCAGGAGCCCCGGGGTGCTGCAGAAGGACGGCCTCTACAGCTGGAGCAGCACCCTGAGGCTTTCTGCAGATCAGTGGAGGAAGGTGGGCTCTGTGACCTGTGAGGCCACCCAGGGCTCCCAGACTCCTCTCTCAGAGACACTGAGGACAGACCAGTGTCCCCAGTCCTGACCTGATGGGACTCTGCTACTGGTTTTACTCTGCTGCTGCTCTCACTCTGATCTCTGCAACTCTCTCTCTATTGTTTGACGTGTTTCAGTAGCGATATTTACTTTCTTGTTGTCATGTTTCAATATTATTTCTGTATTTCCAGACAATAAACATTTGTTCAGCAAATCAGATGTTTTTGTGTTTATCATTATAAAGGTCTTAATCATTTTCTCCAAATGGTAACAGTAACGATAATAAATACTGATAAGAAAATAAATTATAAATGTTTCAACTGCGTTATGAAGACTTCAGAACAAGAATCACATAACATGTTGCTTCATAATCATTTAGTATAAAATCCTCCAATCATCTCTTGTTATTGCAGTGTGTTAATGCACAGACTTTAATATTGGTCTTGATTCAGGTTTATATAAAAATATATCATTTTTTCTTAAATGACAAAAGTCTCAAGATATTTTCTAAATCTGAAACAAAAAGCAGGATATCGTCAGCATAAAGAGATATAAAATGAGTGTGTTCTGTTATTCTAACCCTGGAAATGTTTCCACACTGATTCTGCTGAAGAGCTCCAACACAAAGACAAGTGAAAGAATTCAAGTGTTAATTACATACTGAAGGAATTATGTTTGTTTTAATCATAAATACTGTTTTACTGGAATTTAAACCATGTGAAATGACTAAAATACGTCACATGATATGATTAATAATATTACAACAAAAAAGTTAAGATTTTATTAAGATTACATTTTAGATTGTAGATTAACAGAAACTCTTCATCAGAGGTTCTCTTAAGGTGTTTTTTATCTTAGTTCATCTTTGAAGTAATTCTGGTATATTTGATAAATATGGGCCCTGAATTTTGGACTTTTAGGAAACTGAACAATTGTTGGCTCAGTGTTGTCTCTCATGGGTTTTATATTATTTGTTCTAGTGAGCTGAACATGTATCAGATAATAAATCTGCACTTGATTCAACTACTATATATTTTGTTGTTAACTATACCATGCACCTCGTGGTCATTTATCTCCAAATGGAAATGAAATATAGTTTATTGTGTTCTTGACGTGTGTGTGTGTGTGTGTGTGTTCAGTGAACTGTATCAGTCTCTGCAGTAGTTTCCAGCTGCAGCAGTCACTTCAGTTTCTGTTCAGTCTGACTGAGGGAGGTTTTTGCACGACGCTTTTTCACTGTGTGAACACATACTGACTGTTGGGATAGTGGAAACTCTGACAGTAGTAAACTGCTGCATCTTCAGCCTGAACTCCACTGATGGTCAGAGTGAAGTCAGAGTTTGATCCACTGCCTGTAAAACGATCTGGAATCCCTGATGCTCGAGTGGAAGCATAATAAATGAGAAGTTTAGGAGTTTCTCCATCTCTCTGTTGGTACCAGGCTAAACGGTCTGATCTATAAACATCCTGACTGGTCCTACAGCTGATGGTTGTGGAGCCTCCCAGAGCAGATCTCACTGCTGCAGGCTGAGTCACTGTGTACTGGCCTCTGGACTCTGAGGATACAGAGACAAAAACATAAAGCAGCGCATGGTTTAGTCGGCTTCATTTCAGAGGGACGGATGTTCATAGAGGAGAGGAGTTTGATTCTCTGGACTTTACCTGTGAAGCAGCAGCAGAGGAGAGTCCAGATGAGGACGGAGATCAAAGTCATGTTTTTGATGAGGAGGATTTCTGTGTCTTCTGTTGTCATGAAGGACAGCTGTCAGTCATCCAGTGTTCAACTCTCAGGACTATAAACTCTCCCAGAGCACTGGAGCATGGTGCTGCTGATGCAAAGTGTCTCTCTATGGAAATGCTCTGACTGACTCCAGCAGGGACTTGGATTACTCTGATCATGATGTTTAATCAATGGATCAATAAATTCATTAAAATAATGTGCAGAATATGTTTTTGTGTTTTCACATTTTTCGCTCTAAGAAATACTTATGTTTTAGATGTTTTTCAAATGTATTTGTACAAATATAGATCTCAATGTCATTTGCCTGATATAAATAAAATTAATGTTAATATTGATATAAATTGTGACACTTCTTTGGTGTTTTTACTAACTCTGATCTCTGCAACTCTTTCTCTATTATTTGACATGTTTCAGTAATGATATTTACTTTCTTGTTGTAATGTTTCAATATTATTTCTGTATTTCCAGACAATAAACATTTGTTCAGCAAATCAGATGTTTTTGTGTTTATTATTATAAAGGTCTTAATCATTTTCCACAAATGGTAACAGTAACGATATTAAATCCTGATAAGAAAATAAATTATAAATGTTTCAACTGCGTTATGAAGACTTCAGAACAAGGATCACATAACATGTTGCTTCATATACTGTTTAATAGGAAAATATTAACTCTAAAACAACACTCTTAGATATAACGTGATTAATGCTACACAGTCATGGTGCTAATAACTCCTTTATTAATCTCATTGTTTTTTTAGTAATGTCATCATAGTTCTGAAAAATGCTTTGCTGGAGCGTTTGAAGATTCGTCTGTAATAATAAACTTTTGTCACAAAATCCATAGTGGAAACATCTTAGTATAAAATCCTCCAATCATCTCTTGTTATTGGAGTGTGTTAATGCACAGACTTTAATATTGGTCTTGATTCAGGTTTATATAGAAATATATCATTTTTTCTTAAATGACAAAAGTCTCAAGATATTTTCTAAATCTGAAACAAAAAGCAGGATATCGTCAGCATAAAGAGATATAAAATGAGTGTGTTCTGTTATTCTAACCCTGGAAATGTTTCCACACTGATTCTGCTGAAGAGCTCCAACACAAAGACAAGTGAAAGAATTCAAGTGTTAATTACATAATGAAGGAATTATGTTTGTTTTAATCATAAATACTGTTTTACTGGAATTGAAACCATGTGAAATGACTAAAATACATCACATGATATGATTAGTAATATTACAACAAAAAAGTTAAGATTTTATTAAGATTACATTTTAGATTGTAGATTAACAGAAACTCTTCATCAGAGGTTCTCTTAAGGTGTTTTTTTTATCTTAGTTCATCTTTGAAGTAATTCTGGTATATTTGATAAATATGGGCCCTGAATTTTGGACTTTTAGGAAACTGAACAATTGTTGGCTCAGTGTTGTCTCTCATGGGTTTTATATTATTTGTTCTAGTGAGCTGAACATGTATCAGATAATAAATCTGCACTTGATTCAACTACTATATATTTTGTTGTTAACTATACCATGCACCTCGTGGTCATTTATCTCCAAATGGAAATGAAATATAGTTTATTGTGTTCTTGACGTGTGTGTGTGTGTGTGTGTGTGTGTGTGTGTGTGTTCAGTGAACTGTATCAGTCTCTGCAGTAGTTTCCATCTGCAGCAGTCACTTTAGTTTCTGTTCAGTCTGACTGAGGGAGGTTTTTGTACGACGCTTTTTCACTGTGTGAACACATACTGACTGTTGATATAATGTTGACTCTGACAGTAGTAAACTGCTGCATCTTCAGCCTGAACTCCACTGATGGTCAGAGTGAAGTCAGAGTTGTATCCACTGCCTGTAAAACGATCTGGAATCCCTGATGCTCGAGTGGAAGCCCAATAAATGAGAAGTTTAGGAGTTTCTCCATCTCTCTGTTGGTACCAGGCTAAAATGTGGTAGTTGTTCCAAACACGAACATCCTGACTGGTCCTACAGCTGATGGTTGTGGAGCCTCCCAGAGCAGATCTCACTGCTGCAGGCTGAGTCACTGTGATCTGGCCTCTGGACTCTATGGATACAGAGACAAAAACATAAAGCAGCGTCATGGTTTAGTCGGCTTCATTTCAGAGGGACGGATGTTCATAGAGGAGAGGAGTTTGATTCTCTGGACTTTACCTGTGAAGCAGCAGCAGAGGAGAGTCCAGATGAGGACGGAGATCAAAGTCATGTTTTTGATGAGGAGGATTTCTGTGTCTTCTGTTGTCATGAAGGACAGCTGTCAGTCATCCAGTGTTCAACTCTCAGGACTATAAACTCTCCCAGAGCACTGGAGCATGGTGCTGCTGATGCAAAGTGTCTCTCTATGGAAATGCTCTGACTGACTCCAGCAGGGACCTGGATTACTCTGATCATGATGTTTAATCAATGGATCAATCATTTTTTTAACGTATTGTACTGAATGTGTCTTTGTGGTTTCAGATTTTTCTCTCTAAACAAATATATTTTTGGTGTCTCATGTTTGTTTAAATGTATTTCTATGAATATGGATATCAATGTCATTTGTATACTTGAAATTAATATTGATAGAATTTGTGACACTTATTTGATGTTACATTTAATTTTCCTTACTTTTAATAATTTTGCTGAGTTGGTGTGTTTCAGCATCAGAGGACTGTGTCTTTTTCTATTGAGAGGTTTTTGTTCAATGCTTTCATGTGTTTTAACAGGTTTAAATATCTTCTGAGTTGATTTATATCATTTCAATTCTCTTCTGTTTTACACATTCATTATGGAGTAACAGACCAGCTTCAATAAACTGCTTTAAGCACATTATTGTGAAACTGAACTGTGAGTTTAAATTGTCATCTTAATATTAAAATATCATGAAGTTGAATTGAAATTAATTTCAACAATATAGCTCAAATGCATCTAAACTACATCCTGCGACAGAACTTTGATAAGTGATGATTGTATTCGGTTGGTAATCACTTTATCATGTTTATTTGTTTGTGTTTCTACTAAATACAGTAATGTGATGCTTTCATAATGTGTATGACTTTAAACACAGCAGCTTTGGGGTTTGTTTTCTAAGGTCTTGTTGTTCACCACTGCTGTCTAATGTCGTCACTGTGCTAGAACAGGTAACAGGTAGAGTTTAAACTCAACTGTTCATCACTTGATACAAGCTGCAGTAATCTTTTGTTCCTCATCCATAACTTTAACTTTACTTTACCACATGTTCTGAGCTTTAATACACAACCTAATCATTTTGCATTTTGTGTGTAAATGTTTCTGTTGTATTATTATACTATTATATATATGTTTTATTAAAACATAGTTTTATGTGAATATGTGCAGTATTAATGCTCCTTTTAAAACACATTTGACCTCAACCTAAAATACTTAAATGTTTGTCACTGCTTTTATTTGTAAAAGATCAAAATTATTGATGGATATCAATGAAACTTTATCAGATTCTGATTATTTCTATAAACTTCCAATTTTAATCCTTGTCCATCAACTCGAGGAGCTCTTGAAAAATATATGTGCACTCTAAATATGCTTAAATACAATCCATTGAGTGTGTGTGTGTGTGTGTGTGTGTGTGTGTGTGTGTGTTCAGTGAACTGTATCAGTCTCTGCAGTAGTTTCCAGCTGCAGCAGTCACTTCAGTTTCTGTTCAGTCTGACTGAGGGAGGTTTTTGCACGACGCTTTT
Source organism: Pampus argenteus (assembly GCA_036937835.1). Taxonomy (NCBI): domain Eukaryota; kingdom Metazoa; phylum Chordata; class Actinopteri; order Scombriformes; family Stromateidae; genus Pampus; species Pampus argenteus. Next base: position 19,280,763 of record CM072879.1, read on the forward strand.
TCACTGTGTGAACACATACTGACTGTTGGGATAGTGGAAACTCTGACAGTAGTAAACTGCTGCATCTTCAGCCTGAACTCCACTGATAGTCAGAGTGAAGTCAGAGTTTGATCCACTGCCTGTAAAACGATCTGGAATCCCTGATGCTCGAGTTGAAGCCCAATAGATGAGAAGTTTAGGAGTTTCTCCATCTCTCTGTTGGTACCAGGCTAAATGGTTTGAACCATGAACACCCTGACTTGTCCTACATCTGATGGTTGTGGAGCCTCCCAGAGCAGATCTTACTGCTGCAGGCTGAGTCACTGTGATCTGGCCTCTGGACTCTGAGGATACAGAGACAAAAACATAAAGCAGCGTCATGGTTTAGTCGGCTTCATTTCAGAGGGACGGATGTTCATAGAGGAGAGGAGTTTGATTCTCTGGACTTTACCTGTGAAGCAGCAGCAGAGGAGAGTCCAGATGAGGACGGAGATCAAAGTCATGTTTTTGATGAGGAGGATTTCTGTGTCTTCTGTTGTCATGAAGGACAGCTGTCAGTCATCCAGTGTTCAACTCTCAGGACTATAAACTCTCCCAGAGCACTGGAGCATGGTGCTGCTGATGCAAAGTGTCTCTCTATGGAAATGCTCTGACTGACTCCAGCAGGGACTTGGATTACTCTGATCATGATGTTTAATCAATGGATCAATAAATTCATTAAAATAATGTGCAGAATATGTTTTCGTGTTTTCGTATTTTTCACTCTAAAAAAATACTTTATATGTTATTTTAAATGTATTTGTACAAATGTAGATCTCAATGTCATTTGCCTGATATAAATGAAATTAATGTTAATATTGATATAATTTGTGACACTTCTTTGGTGTTTTTACTAACTTATAATAATTTTGTTGAGTTTGTTTGTTTCAACGTCAGAGAGCCGTGTCTCATGACAATGAGGTGATTTTGTTCAATGATTTCAAGTTTTAATAAGTTTAAATATCTATAATATGTTGATTTCTATCATTTAAATTCTCTCCTGTTTTAGTTTCACCACATTAATTATGGAGTAACTCAGACCAGCTTCAATAAACCATTATTGTTAAATTGAACTGTGAGAATCAACAAAACATTTGATTGACTTTGTCAAGTTAAATACACTAAAGGTGAGACGGTACACCTCATGATAGTGAGTGGACCAATCCTTCATATATATTTCTGTATGTGGCCCACAGTGAAAAAAGTTTGGACATCCCTGATGTAGATAAAAAATATGAAATGTGGCCAAATCTCTGATCCTCTGACTGTAATTAGTTTCTTACTGTAAATTAAGATTTCATGTGATTTATATGTTTTGTGGTGGGAGCTGTGATTATGAAAGTTTCTAATGTTGATTTGCATCTTCATATTTCCTTTAACAAGATATAACTGAGATAGATGTGATCCAGTATAAAGCTGAGGTCAAAGGTCATGAACAAGACGTTTCTTACTAAAAGTCCCCGACCAATCGCTCTCCTCATTGTTAAGGAAATGGGTTCATCATAATTTATGAATAAAATAAAGAAATCCAATCAATTAAATTGCATTTGTGTTTGTGTTTTTTCAGTTTTTAAATGAACTCAGTAATTTTACAAAGTAGAGACTAATTCTGTTGAGTTTGTTTGTTTCAAAGTCAGAGAGCCGTGTCTCTCTACAGTCAGAGGTTTTTGTACGACGACTCAATGAGTTTGTATCACTGTGGTACACGTTTGGTGGAGGAACCAGACTGGATGTTGGAAGTAAGTCAAATGTTTAACTTTTTTATCGTTTCAGCAGTTATTTTTCTTTTTCTTTTCTTTTCATTCAGCACTTTTTGTCCATTTTTATATGAAAAGTCTTGGACAAAATAATTAACACTAAGGAACAAAGTTAACCGTTATATTTAAAATTTGAAAACTCATTGTAGAGAAAATAAAACATTAATTAAGAGGATAATTCAATATTTCCTATTTTAATGAAGTTGCATCTTGAGAGCTTGTAGTTTTAGTTCAGTCTAACAAAGTCAGAGAGCCGTGTCTCTCTACAGTCAGAGGTTTTTGTACGACGACTCAATGAGTTTGTATCACTGTGGTGGACGTTTGGTGGAGGAACCAGACTGGATGTTGGAAGTAAGTTTCTGTTATATTAAAACTAAATATGATATTTAAAAGTCATGTTTTTCATCCAGTTACTGAGCATTTGTAGAACATAAAGATATATTGTGTTTTATTTAAAGTACTTTTAGTATTCATGTTTGTATTTCTCCTCCTTTACCATGAAGGAGAACTCAGAGCAGCTTCACTAAACATTTCTTTACACATTCCTGTCATACTGAAATTTAATAAGTTGAAGTGTAGAAAAGATGAAGCTTCAGTTGTATTTTAGAAATGTTTAGAAAGACAACATTTACAGTTTTTCACCTCACTGATGAATGTTTTAAAATACACTGAAATTAAATTCAGCAGAGTGAATATAAAGATGAATATTTGAAAATGTGCAAAATCTCTGATCTCCATATTATCACATGTAATGTTTAAAGTTTAATTTAAAGTGATTTGAACAGTTTGTCAGGTGATGTTTAATGTAATATAAATGTTTTTGTTGATTTGATGAGAAAACTATCAGATGTGCTTCTTGTATTTCCAGTGTAGTTTGATATATTTCAGGTCAAACAGTACGATGTCTATTTCTGTGCTGATATGCATGAGACGTTTGTTAAAGGGAAGTGAAACAATGTGTGAGTGAGTGACTGGTGGAGCAGAAAAAACATCTGACAGAAACTCCTTAAAGGAGAAAATCCACTGTCACACAGTAACGGTGTCCAAGTGTCCAAGTGGTGTTTGATTGACAGCTGTGCGGTCCCCGTCCTCTAATCTGATGGGTGTCTCCTAGGTGATGTCCGTCCCACCCTGACGGTGCTGGCCCCCTCCAGCGAGGAGCTGCAGCAGGGGAAGGCCACGCTCATGTGTCTGGCCAACAAGGGCTTCCCCTCAGACTGGAGTCTGGCCTGGAAGGTGGACGGCAGCAGCAGCAGTTGGGAGGAGAGCAGGAGCCCCGGGGTGCTGCAGAAGGACGGCCTCTACAGCTGGAGCAGCACCCTGAGGCTCCCTGCAGACCAGTGGAGGAAGGTGGGCTCTGTGACCTGTGAGGCCACCCAGGGCTCCCAGACTCCACTCTCAGAGACACTGAGGACAGACCAGTGTCCCCAGTCCTGACCTGATGGGACTCTGCTACTGGTTTTACTCTGCTGCTGCTCTCACTCTGATCTCTGCAACTCTCTCTCTATTGTTTGACGTGTTTCAGTAGCGATATTTACTTTCTTGTTGTCATGTTTCAATATTATTTCTGTATTTCCAGACAATAAACATTTGTTCAGCAAATCAGATGTTTTTGTGTTTATCATTATAAAGGTCTTAATCATTTTCTCCAAACAGTAACAATATTAAATCCTGATAAGAAAATAAATTATAAATGTTTCAACTGCGTTATGAAGACTTCAGAACAAGAATCACATAACATGTTGCTTCATAATCATTTAGTATAAAATCCTCCAATCATCTCTTGTTATTGGAGTGTGTTAATGCACAGACTTTAATATTGGTCTTGATTCAGGTTTATATAAAAATATATCATTTTTTCTTACACAACAAAAGTCTCAAGATATTTTCTAAATCTGAAACAAAAAGCAGGATATCGTCAGCATAAAGAGATATAAAATGATTGTGTTCTGTTATTCTAACCCTGGAAATGTTTCCACACTGATTCTGCTGAAGAGCTCCAACACAAAGACAAGTGAAAGAATTCAAGTGTTAATTACATACTGAAGGAATTATGTTTGTTTTAATCATAAATACTGTTTTACTGGAATTGAAACCATGTGAAATGACTAAAATACGTCACATGATATGATTAGTAATATTACAAAAAAAATGTTAAGATTCTATTAAGATTACATTTTAGATTGTAGATTAACAGAAACTCTTCATCAGAGGTTCTCTTAAGGTGTTTTTTATCTTAGTTCATCTTTGAAGTAATTCTGGTATATTTGATAAATACGGGCCCTGAATTTTGGACTTTTAGGAAACTGAACAATTGTTGGCTCAGTGTTGTCTCTCATGGGTTTTATATTATTTGTTCTAGTGAGCTGAACATGTATCAGATAATAAATCTGCACTTGATTCAACTACTATATATTTTGTTGTTAACTATACCATGCACCTCGGGGTCATTTTAAATTAAATAAGTCATCATTTGTTTTGTGATAAAGTTCAGTGCTTTGTCCACTTGAAAACTTTGGTTCATCATAAAAGATATCTGAGACTATTTTGATCTCATTTAGGTTACTTTAGAGGAGCTGAATTATTCCTCCAGCTTATTAAGTCAAACTGTAGCTACAAATATGTATCTGATAGAAAACATGTTGAACAAATCACGTCTGCTGCTACAATTACATAGTGTGACATAAATCTGAACAGTGTTTGAGTCCCCAGTTTACTTAATCTCCAAATGGAAATGAAATATAGTTTATTGAGTTCTTGACATGCATATGGTGTGTGTGTGTGTGTGTGTATGTGTGTGTGTGTGTGTGTTCAGTGAACTGTATCAGTCTCTGCAGTAGTTTCCAGCTGCAGCAGTCACTTCAGTTTCTGTTCAGTCTGACTGAGGGAGGTTTTTGTACGACGCTTTTTCACTGTGTGAACACCGGCTGACTGTTGGGATAGTGGAAACTCTGACAGTAGTAAACTGCTGCATCTTCAGCCTGAACTCCACTGATGGTCAGAGTGAAGTCAGAGTTTGATCCACTGCCTGTAAAACGATCTGGAATCCCTGATGCTCGAGTTGAAGCCAAATAAATGAGAAGTTTAGGAGTTTCTCCATCTCTCTGTTGGTACCAGGCTAAATAGTTTGAACTATAAACACCCTGACTGGTCCTACAGCTGATGGTTGTGGAGCCTCCCAGAGCAGATCTCACTGCTGCAGGCTGAGTCACTGTGTACTGGCCTCTGGACTCTGAGGATACAGAGACAAAAACATAAAGCAGCGTCATGGTTTAGTCGGCTTCATTTCAGAGGGACGGATGTTCATAGAGGAGAGGAGTTTGATTCTCTGGACTTTACCTGTGAAGCAGCAGCAGAGGAGAGTCCAGATGAGGACGGAGATCAAAGTCATGTTTTTGATGAGGAGGATTTCTGTGTCTTCTGTTGTCATGAAGGACAGCTGTCAGTCATCCAGTGTTCAACTCTCAGGACTATAAACTCTCCCAGAGCACTGGAGCATGGTGCTGCTGATGCAAAGTGTCTCTCTATGGAAATGCTCTGACTGACTCCAGCAGGGACTTGGATTACTCTGATCATGATGTTTAATCAATGGATCAATAAATTCATTAAAATAATGTGCAGAATATGTTTTTGTGTTTTCATATTTTTTGGTCTAAAAAAATACTTTAGATATTTTTTTAAATGTATTTGTACAAATATAGATCTCAATGTCATTTGCCTGATATAAATAAAATTAATGTTAATATTGATATAATTTGTGACACTTCTTTAGTGTTTTTACTAACTCTGATCTCTGCAACTCTCTCTCTATTATTTGACGTGTTTCAGTAGCGATATTTACTTTCTTGTTGTAATGTTTCAATATTATTTCTGTATTTCCAGACAATAAACATTTGTTCAGCAAATCAGATGTTTTTGTGTTTATTATTATAAAGGTCTTAATCATTTTCTCTAAATGGTAACAGTAACGATATTAAATGCTGATAAGAAAATAAAGTATAAATGTTTCAACTGCGTTATGAAGACTTCAGAACAAGGATCACATAACATGTTGCTTCATATACAGTTTAATAGGAAAATATTAACACTAAAACAACACTCTTAGATATAATGTGATTAATGCTACACAGTCATGGTGCTAATAACTCCTTTATTAATCTCATAGTTTTCAGTAATGTCATCATAGTTCTGAAAAATGCTTTGCTGGAGCGTTTGAAGATTCGTCTGTAATAATAAACTTTTGTCACAAAATCCATAGTGGAAACATCTTAGTATAAAATCCTCCAATCATCTCTTGTTATTGGAGTGTGTTAATGCACAAACTTTAATATTGGTCTTGATTCAGGTTTATATAAAATATCAATAATAATAATTATATCATTTTTTCTTAAATGACAAAAGTCTCAAGATATTTTCTAAATCTGAAACAAAAAGCAGGATATCGTCAGCATAAAGAGATATAAAATGAGTGTGTTCTGTTATTCTAACCCTGGAAATGTTTCCACACTGATTCTGCTGAAGAGCTCCAACACAAAGACAAGTGAAAGAATTCAAGTGTTAATTACATACTGAAGGAATTATGTTTGTTTTAATCATAAATACTGTTTTACTGGAATTGAAACCATGTGAAATGACTAAAATACGTCACATGATATGATTAGTAATATTACAACAAAAAAGTTAAGATTTTATTAAAATTACATTTTAGATTGTAGATTAACAGAAACTCTTCATCAGAGGTTCTCTTAAGGTGTTTTTATCTTAGTTCATCATTGAAGTAATTCTGGTATATTTGATAAATACGGGCCCTGAATTTTGGAATTTTAGGAAACTGAACAATTGTTGGCTCAGTGTTGTCTCTCATGGGTTTTATATTATTTGTTCTAGTGAGTTAAACATGTATCAGATAATAAATCTGCACTTGATTCAACTACTATATATTTTGTTGTTAACTATACCATGCACCTCGGGGCCATTTATCTCCAACTGGAAATAAAATATAGTTTGTGTTCTTGACGTGTGTGTGTGTGTGTGTGTGTGTGTGTGTGTGTGTGTCTGTTCAGTGAACTGTATCAGTCTCTGCGGTAGTTTCCAGCTGCAGCAGTCACTCCAGTTTCTGTTCAGTCTGACTGAGGGAGGTTTTTGTACGACGCTTTTTCACTGTGTGAACACCCACTGACTGTTGGGATAGTGGAAACTCTGACAGTAGTAAACTGCTGCATCTTCAGCCTGAACTCCACTGATGGTCAGAGTGAAGTCAGAGTTTGATCCACTGCCTGTAAAACGATCTGGAATCCCTGATGCTCGAGTGGAAGCACGATAAATGAGAAGTTTAGGAGTTTCTCCATCTCTCTGTTGGTACCAGGCTAAATAGTTTGAACTATAAACACCCTGACTGGTCCTACAGCTGATGGTTGTGGAGCCTCCCAGAGCAGATCTCACTGCTGCAGGCTGAGTCACTGTGTACTGGCCTCTGGACTCTGAGGATACAGAGACAAAAACATAAAGCAGCCTCATGGTTTTGTCGGCTTCATTTCAGAGGGACGGATGTTCATAGAGGAGAGGAGTTTGATTCTCTGGACTTTACCTGTGAAGCAGCAGCAGAGGAGAGTCCAGATGAGGACGGAGATCAAAGTCATGTTTTTGATGAGGAGGATTTCTGTGTCTTCTGTTGTCATGAAGGACAGCTGTCAGTCATCCAGTGTTCAACTCTCAGGACTATAAACTCTCCCAGAGCACTGGAGCATGGTGCTGCTGATGCAAAGTGTCTCTCTATGGAAATGCTCTGACTGACTCCAGCAGGGACTTGGATTACTCTGATCATGATGTTTAATCAATGGATCAATAAATTCATTAAAATAATGTGCAGAATATGTTTTTGTGTTTTCATATTTTTCGCTCTAAAAAAATACTTTATATGTTTTTTAAATGTATTTGTACAAATGTAGATCTCAATGTCATTTGCCTGATATAAATAAAATTAATGTAAATATTGATATAATTTGTGACACTTCTTTGGTGTTTTTACTAACTCTGATCTCTGCAACTCTCTATTATTTGACGTGTTTCAGTAGCGATATTTACTTTCTTGTTGTAATGTTTCAATATTATTTCTGTATTTCCAGACAATAAACATTTGTTCAGCAAATCAGATGTTTTGTGTTTATTATTATAAAAGTCATAATCATTTTCTCCAAATGGTAACAGTAACGATATTAAATACTGATAAGAAAATAAATTATAAATGTTTCACCTGCGTTATGAAGACTTCAGAACAAGAATCACATAACATGTTGCTTCATATACTGTTTAATAGGAAAATATTAACACTAAAACAACACTATAATATGTGAATATAATGTGATTAATGCTACACAGTCATGGTGCTAATAACTCCTTTATTAATCTCATTGTTTTTTTAGTAATGTCATCATAGTTCTGAAAAATGCTTTGCTGGAGCGTTTGAAGATTCGTCTGTAATAATAAACTTTTGTCACAAAATCCATAGTGGAAACATCTTAGTATAAAATCCTCCAATCATCTCTTGTTATTGGAGTGTGTTAATGCACACTCTTTAATATTGGTCTTGATTCAGGTTTATATAGAAATATATCATTTTTTCTTAAATGACAAAAGTCTCAAGATATTTTCTAAATCTGAAACAAAAAGCAGGATATCGTCAGCATAAAGAGATATAAAATGAGTGTGTTCTGTTATTCTAACCCTGGAAATGTTTCCACACTGATTCTGCTGAAGAGCTCCAACACAAAGACAAGTGAAAGAATTCAAGTGTTAATTACATACTGAAGGAATTATGTTTGTTTTAATCATAAATACTGTTTTACTGGAATTGAAACCATGTGAAATGACTAAAATACGTCACATGATATGATTAGTAATATTACAAAAAAAAAGAGTTAAGATTTTATTAAGATTACATTTTAGATTGTAGATTAACAGAAACTCTTCATCAGAGGTTCTCTTAAGGTGTTTTTTATCTTAGTTCATCATTGAAGTAATTCTGGTATATTTGATAAATACGGGCCCTGAATTTTGGACTTTCAGGAAACTGAACAATTGTTGGCTCAGTGTTGTCTCTCATGGGTTTTATATTATTTGTTCTAGTGAGCTAAACATGTATCAGATAATAAATCTGCACTTGATTCAACTACTATATATTTTGTTGTTAACTATACCATGCACCTCGGGGTCATTTATCTCCAAATGGAAATGAAATATAGTTTATTGTGTTCTTGACGTGTGTGTGTGTGTGTGTGTGTGTGTTCAGTGAACTGTATCAGTCTCTGCAGTAGTTTCCAGCTGCAGCAGTCACTTCAGTTTCTGTTCAGTCTGACTGAGGGAGGTTTTTGTACGACGCTTTTTCACTGTGTGAACACCCGCTGACTGTTGGGATAGTGGAGACTCTGACAGTAGTAAACTGCTGCATCTTCAGCCTGAACTCCACTGATGGTCAGAGTGAAGTCAGAGTTTGATCCACTGCCTGTAAAACGATCTGGAATCCCTGATGCTCGAGTTGAAGCAAGATAAATGAGAAGTTTAGGAGTTTCTCCATCTCTCTGTTGGTACCAGGCTAAATAGTTTGAACCATGAACACCCTGACTGGTCCTACAGCTGATGGTTGTGGAGCCTCCCAGAGCAGATCTCACTGCTGCAGGCTGAGTCACTGTGATCTGGCCTCTGGACTCTGAGGATACAGAGACAAAAACATAAAGCAGCGTCATGGTTTAGTCGGCTTCATTTCAGAGGGACGGATGTTCATAGAGGAGAGGAGTTTGATTCTCTGGACTTTACCTGTGAAGCAGCAGCAGAGGAGAGTCCAGATGAGGACGGAGATCAAAGTCATGTTTTTGATGAGGAGGATTTCTGTGTCTTCTGTTGTCATGAAGGACAGCTGTCAGTCATCCAGTGTTCAACTCTCAGGACTATAAACTCTCCCAGAGCACTGGAGCATGGTGCTGCTGATGCAAAGTGTCTCTCTATGGAAATGCTCTGACTGACTCCAGCAGGGACTTGGATTACTCTGATCATGATGTTTAATCAATGGATCAATAAATTCATTAAAATAATGTGCAGAATATGTTTTTGTGTTTTCATATTTTTTGGTTAAAAAAAAATACTTTAGATATTTTTTTTTAATGTATTTGTACAAATATAGATCTTAATGTCATTTGCCTGATATAAATAAAATTAATGTTAATATTGATATAATTTGTGACACTTCTTTGGTGTTTTTACTAACTCTGATCTCTGCAACTTTTTCTCTATTATTTGACATGTTTCAGTAGCGATATTTACTTTCTTGTTGTCATGTTTCAATATTATTTCTGTATTTCCAGACAATAAACATTTGTTCAGCAAATCAGATGTTTTTGTGTTTATTATTATAAAGGTCATAATCATTTTCTCCAAATGGTAACAGTAACGATATTAAATCCTGATAAGAAAATAAATTATAAATGTTTCAACTGCGTTATGAAGACTTCAGAACAAGGATCACATAACATGTTGTTTCATATACTGTTTAATAGGAAAATATTAACACTAAAACAACACTCTTAGATATAATGTGATTAATGCTACACAGTCATGGTGCTAATAACTTCTTTATTAATCTCATTGTTTTCAGTAATGTCATCATAGTTCTGAAAAATGCTTTGCTGGAGCGTTTGAAGATTCGTCTGTAATAATAAACTTTTGTCACAAAATCCATAGTGGAAACATCTTAGTATAAAATCCTTCAATCATCTCTTGTTATTGGAGTGTGTTAATGCACAGTCTTTAATATTGGTCTTGATTCAGGTTTATATACAAATATCAATAATAATAATAATATCATTTTTTCTTACACAACAAAAGTCTCAAGATATTTTCTAAATCTGAAACAAAAAGCAGGATATCGTCAGCATAAAGAGATATAAAATGAGTGTGTTCTGTTATTCTAACCCTGGAAATGTTTCCACACTGATTCTGCTGAAGAGCTCCAACACAAAGACAAGTGAAAGAATTCAAGTGTTAATTACATACTGAAGGAATTATGTTTGTTTTAATCATATATACGGTTTTACTGGAATTGAAACCATGTGAAATGACTAAAATACGTCACATGATATGATTAGTAATATTACAAAAAGTTAAGATTTTATTAAGATTACATTTTAGATTGTAGATTAACAGAAACTCTTCATCAGATGTTCTCTTAATGTGTTTTTATCTTAGTTCATCATTGAAGTAATTCTGGTATATTTGATAAATACGGGCCCTGAATTTTGGACTTTTAGGAAACTGAACAATTGTTGGCTCAGTGTTGTCTCTCATGGGTTTTATATTATTTGTTCTAGTGAGCTAAACATGTATCAGATAATAAATCTGCACTTGATTCAACTACTATATATTTTGTTGTTAACTATACCATGCACCTCGGGGTCATTTTAAATTAAATAAGTCATCATTTGTTTTGTGATAAAGTTCAGTGTTTTGTCCACTTGAAAACTTTGGTTCATCATAAAAGATATCTGAGACTATTTTGATCTCATTTAGGTTACTTTAGAGGAGCTGAATTATTCCTCCAGCTTATTAAGTCAAACTGTAGCTACAAATATGTATCTGATAGAAAACATGTTGAACAAATCACGTCTGCTGCTACAACAATTACATAGTGTGACATAAATCTGAACAGTGTTTGAGTCCCCAGTTTACTTTATCTCCAAATGGAAAAGAAATATAGTTTATTGTGTTCTTGACATGCATGTGGTGTGTGTGTGTGTGTGTGTGTTCAGTGAACTGTATCAGTCTCTGCAGTAGTTTCCAGCTGCAGCAGTCACTTCAGTTTCTGTTCAGTCTGACTGAGGGAGGTTTTTGTACGACGCTTTTTCACTGTGTGAACACATGCTGACTGTTGGGATAGTGGAAACTCTGACAGTAGTAAACTGCTGCATCTTCAGCCTGAACTCCACTGATGGTCAGAGTGAAGTCAGAGTTTGATCCACTGCCTGTAAAACGATCTGGAATCCCTGATGCTCGATTTGAAGCCAAATAAATGAGAAGTTTAGGAGTTTCTCCATCTCTCTGTTGGTACCAGGCTAAACGATTAGAAACATAAACATCCTGACTGGTCCTACAGCTGATGGTTGTGGAGACTCCCAGAGCAGATCTCACTGCTGCAGGCTGAGTCACTGTGATCTGGCCTCTGGACTCTGAGGATACAGAGACAAAAACATAAAGCAGCGTCATGGTTTAGTCGGCTTCATTTCAGAGGGACGGATGTTCATAGAGGAGAGGAGTTTGATTCTCTGGACTTTACCTGTGAAGCAGCAGCAGAGGAGAGTCCAGATGAGGACGGAGATCAAAGTCATGTTTTTGATGAGGAGGATTTCTGTGTCTTCTGTTGTCATGAAGGACAGCTGTCAGTCATCCAGTGTTCAACTCTCAGGACTATAAACTCTCCCAGAGCACTGGAGCATGGTGCTGCTGATGCAAAGTGTCTCTCTATGGAAATGCTCTGACTGACTCCAGCAGGGACTTGGATTACTCTGATCATGATGTTTCTTAATAGAGAAATGATTTTATTTGAATATTTTAAACTGTGAATATGTTGGTGAATTTGTTAGTTTCAAAGTCAGACAGCCATACTTTGACTCATATAATATTCACTTTTTCTTCATTCAAATTCTTCATTATAAAAAAATGACTTTGAATATGTTGAAATTGACAAAAAAAAACCTGTACATGCTGAACAATATTTCATATTAAGATTTCTTCACTTTATGAATTAACCTTCTCTTCATTGACTTCAGTTTCAGTTATTCTTGTCAGCCCTATTAGTTGTGTTTGACTTCCCATTTTATTGTTGGTTTCCTTCATTTTCTGTTTGTGTTCATTCTAGTTGTCTTTACTCTTCCTGATCACCTATTATATTTTCATCTGTGCCTCATTACCTCCTTCCCTCATGTGTGTATATAAGTCTGTTCTTCCCAGTGTGTCTATGTTAGATTGTCTGCATTATTTTCAGTAGCTTTCTTCCTTGTGTTTAGTCCCTCGTGTTTGTAACCTGGTTTGTTCTTGGACTCTTCCTTGCCTAACGTCCGGTACTTTTGCCCATTCTTGCTATTGTTGGTTTTTGTCTTTCAGCTGTTTTTTGGACTGCCCTTCTGATCCTGTCTTTGTACCTTTGCCTGAGCTGACTGTTTTTTGTGTACCAAACCTGATCTACCAATAAAACTCGTCTTATCACATTAACAGGCTATATACCACAGTCATTTAAAGTACCTGTAATTCAGTTTATGCTTAAAAAGCAGGTGTTTTATCCAACTATAGACCTATATCAAACCTTCCCTTTCTCTCTAATGTCCTTGATAAAGCAGTCACCAGTCAGCTATGTGACTTTCTACAAAACAATACTTTATTTAAAAGTTTTCAGTCAGAATTTAGAAAGCATCAAAGCACCGATACAGCACCAGTGAAAGTTGTAAATGACCTTCTACTTGTACTGGACTTATTTAGTTCGACCTTAGTGCTGCATTTGATGATGATGAATCTTTCATGGTTGTAAAACTTAGACAGAGTTCCACAAGGTTCTGTGCTTGGACCATTCCTGTTTACCTTATATATGCTTCCTTTAGGTAATATTATTAGGAAACACACCATACACTTTCATTGTTATGCAGATGATACACAATTATATCTATTAGTGAATCCAGATGAAATCAATCTTTTAACTAAATTTTAAGCGTGTTTTAGGGACATAAAGACCTGGATGATGAGGAAACTTTGACAGATAAGAAGTACTTCTGCTCGGCCCTAAACACCTTAGAAACATATTATCTAATGATATAACTAATGATCGGGATGGCATCACCTTGGCCTCCAGCTCCACTGGAAGGAATCTGGGAGTGATCTTTGATCAGGATATGTCCTTTTATGCCCACAATACACATATTTCAAGCACTGACTTTTTTCACCAACATAATGTTGCTAAAATCAGGAACATCCTGCTTCAAAGAAATGCAGAAAAACTAATCCATACATGTGTTACTTCCAGGGTGGATAATTGTAATTTCTTTTTATCGGGTTGTGTGTGTGTGTGTGTGTGTGTGTGTTCAGTGAACTGTATCAGTCTCTGCAGTAGTTTCCAGCTGCAGCAGTCACTTCAGTTTCTGTTCAGTCTGACTGAGGGAGGTTTTTGTACGACGCTTTTTCACTGTGTGAACACCGGCTGACTGTTGGGATAGTGATAACTCTGACAGTAGTAAACTGCTGCATCTTCAGCCTGAACTCCACTGATGGTCAGAGTGAAGTCAGAGTTTGATCCACTGCCTGTAAAACGATCTGGAATCCCTGATGCTCGAGTTGAAGCGCGATAAATGAGAAGTTTAGGAGTTTCTCCATCTCTCTGTTGGTACCAGGCTAAATAGTGGTAGTTGTTCCAAACATAAACATCCTGACTGGTCCTACAGCTGATGGTTGTGGAGCCTCCCAGAGCAGATCTCACTGCTGCAGGCTGAGTCACTGTGATCTGGCCTCTGGACTCTGAGGATACAGAGACAAAAACATAAAGCAGCGTCATGGTTTAGTCGGCTTCATTTCAGAGGGACGGATGTTCATAGAGGAGAGGAGTTTGATTCTCTGGACTTTACCTGTGAAGCAGCAGCAGAGGAGAGTCCAGATGAGGACGGAGATCAAAGTCATGTTTTTGATGAGGAGGATTTCTGTGTCTTCTGTTGTCATGAAGGACAGCTGTCAGTCATCCAGTGTTCAACTCTCAGGACTATAAACTCTCCCAGAGCACTGGAGCATGGTGCTGCTGATGCAAAGTGTCTCTCTATGGAAATGCTCTGACTGACTCCAGCAGGGACTTGGATTACTCTGATCATGATGTTTCTCATTTTATTTGAATATTTTAAACTGTGAATATGTTGAATGTGATAGTTTCAAAGTCAGACAGTCATACTTTGAGTCATATAAAAGACGCATTTTTTTTTCTTCAAAAAGTCAGGGACAAAGACAAAGAACAAAAACAAAAGGGGAAAAAAGTAATTTGTCTCAGCCAGTGAGCAAAGGCATGTACACGTTAGGAGGACGGGAAAAAAAACAGAGAAAAACTGGAATTTGCCTGTGAAAAGGAAGAATAGATTAGTAACACATCCACTGGAGGTCTGCAGCTGTGTGACGAAATAAAGAGAGAAATGTTACGTCAGCTAACCACTTTCCTGTCACCTGGAAAGTTGCTACGAAGTCCGACACCGATGTGCTCCACCTTGACATACACAGAACAACGGTCAGGTTTTTTTTTTAAGGACTGATGTGGTCCCGGACAAACTTCTTACTGAAACCGATGGTGAACCAAGCACCCTGAAGGAAGTCCAGCACAGAGGAGATATCCACATACACTCTAACAATACAATACATGGATCCTTGAAATCAGGTGAACTGCAGTAACTCTACAACAAGTAGACCTAAAACAACTTGTTTTTTTTTTTTAAGGCCCCAACGGACTTTTTTTAAAATTTATTCAAGTGCGTACATTTTGTTATTTTTCTAACATTTTGGGTATTTTTGGTAATTCTGTACAAACCAAAGTATTTTGTTTATTGTTAAAAATTATAAGAGTGTCTACTCAACTGTTACTATTGTGTCTGTCTCATTATTGTTGCTCAGTATAGTGCCTCCTGTCAAATTTAGTATTTTTATGATTCTGGTCCAGGATACATTACTAGTCTAAATCATCATTATACTGAAAATCATTTTTATATATTTAAAATTGGTTACAAGTACATCAGAGGGACAGCACATGTTAGAGGTTTTGGAGATGAAGTCAGAGAGGCCAGACTGAGATGGTTCAGACATGTCCAGAGGAGAGATAGTGAATATATTGGTAGAAGGATGCTGAGTTATGAACTTCCAGGCAGGAGGTCTAGAGGAAGACCAAAGAGGAGATATATGGATGTAGAGAAAGAGGACATGAAGGTAGTTGGTGTGAGAGAAGAGGATACAGAAGACAGGGTTAGATGGAGACAACTGATTCACTGCGGAAACGCCTGAAGGGAAAAGAAGAAGTCACATTTATCAGATCAATTATAGTTTGTACACATTAATGATGAATACTCCATGTTTGTAAAAGTTAGACAGAGTTCCACAAGGTTCTGTGCTTGGACCATTCCTGTTTACCTTATATTTGCTTCCTTTAGGTAATATTATTAGGAAACACACCATACACTTTCATTGTTATGCAGATGATACACAATTATATCTATCAATTAATCCAGATAAAATCAATCAGTTCACTAAATATTAAGCATGTCTTAAGGACATAAAGACTGGATGATGAGGAAACTTTGACACATGTGAAGTACTTCTGCTCGGCCCTAAACACCTTAGAAACATATTATCTAATGATATAACTAATTTGGATGGCATCACCTCGGCCTCCAGCTTCTCCACTCCCAGATTCCTTTTTAATCTAAATCTCTAAAGACTCTCCATCAGGCACCATCAAATCTTGAAGATTTTTTAATACCCTACAATCCTAACAGACAACTTTCTTGTGGTTCTTAGAGTCTCCAGAAGTAAAATAGAAGGCAGAGCCTTCAGCTATCAGGCTCTTCACCTGTTGAATCATCTTCCAGGTTCAGTCAGGGGGGCAGACACCCTCTCTATGTTCAAGAGTAGACTCAAAACTCTCCTTATTGATTAAGTTTATAGTTAGAGCTGGCCAGGCCTGCCTTGGACCAGACTGCCAGGGGGCTTCCCATGATGCACTGGGCTCCTCTCTCCGTATACATTTATATCTGTATACATTTATATCCTATTAATTCATGTTACTGACTTGACTTCTTCACCAGAGTGTTTGTACTTTGTTATCTGTCAGGACACTGGTGATGTGATCTTTTTCACTAACAACTGGCTTTTTTTCTCACTACTGTCAAGCTCCTTTTAAATGTAGAGCAACTATTTCACACATTAGTGTCTATGTTTCACTACACTTAAATTAAAAGGTTGAACTCAAAAAAAGCTCTGAAAAGTAGTGTGGAGTGTGTGTGTGTGTGTGTGTGTGTGTGTGTTCAGTGAACTGTATCAGTCTCTGCAGTAGTTTCCAGCTGCAGCAGTCACTTCAGTTTCTGTTCAGGGAGGTTTTTGTACGACGCTTTTTCACTGTGTGAACACCCGCTGACTGTTGGGATAGTGGAAACTCTGACAGTAGTAAACTGCTGCATCTTCAGCCTGAACTCCACTGATGGTCAGAGTGAAGTCAGAGTTTGATCCACTGCCTGTAAAACGATCTGGAATCCCTGATGCTCGAGTTGAAGCATCATAAATGAGAAGTTTAGGAGTTTCTCCATCTCTCTGTTGGTACCAGGCTAAACGGTTTGAATTATAAACACCCTGACTGGTCCTACAGCTGATGGTTGTGGAGCCTCCCAGAGCAGATCTCACTGCTGCAGGCTGAGTCACTGTGTACTGGCCTCTGGACTCTGAGGATACAAAGACAAAAACATAAAGCAGCGTCATGGTTTAGTCGGCTTCAGTTCAGAGGGACGGATGTTCATAGAGGAGAGGAGTTTGATTCTCTGGACTTACCTGTGAAGCAGCAGCAGAGGAGAGTCCAGATGAGGACGGAGATCAAAGTCATGTTTTTAATGAGGAGGATTTCTGTGTCTTCTGTTGTCATGAAGGACAGCTGTCAGTCATCCAGTGTTCAACTCTCAGGACTATAAACTCTCCCAGAGCACTGGAGCATGGTGCTGCTGATGCAAAGTGTCTCTCTATGGAAATGCTCTGACTGACTCCAGCAGGGACTTGGATTACTCTGATCATGATGTTTAATCATTGGATCAATTAATTCATTAAAATAATGTGCAGAATATGTTTTTGTGTTTTCATATTTTTCGCTCTAAAAATTGTATTTGTACAAATATAGATCTCAATGTCATTTGCCTGATATAAATGAAATTAATGTTAATATTGATATAATTTGTGACACTTCTTTGGTGTTTTTACTAACTTATAATAATTTTGTTGAGTTTGTTTGTTTCAACGTCAGAGAGCCGTGTCTCATGACAATGAGATGATTTTGTTTAATGCTTTCAAGTTTTAATAAGTTTAAATATCTATAATATGTTGATTTCTATCATTTAAATTCTCTCCTGTTTTAGTTTCACCACATTAATTATGGAGTAACTCAGACCAGCTTCAATAAACCATTATTGTTAAATTGAACTGTGAGAATCAACAAAACATTTGATTGACTTTGTCAAGTTAAATACACTAAAGGTGAGACGGTACACCTCATGATAGTGAGTGGACCAATCCTTCATATATATTTCTGTATGTGGCCCACAGTGAAAAAAGTTTGGACATCCCTGATGTAGATAAAAAATATGAAATGTGGCCAAATCTCTGATCCTCTGACTGTAATTAGTTTCTTACTGTAAATTAAGATTTCATGTGATTTATATGTTTTGTGGTGGGAGCTGTGATTATGAAAGTTTCTGATGTTGATTTGCATCCTCATATTTCCTTTAACAAGATATAACTGAGATAGATGTGATCCAGTATAAAGCTGAGGTCAAAGGTCATGAACAAGACGTTTCTTACTAAAAGTCCCCGACCAATCGCTCTCCTCATTGTTAAGGAAATGGGTTCATCATAATTTATGAATAAAATAAAGAAATCCAATCAATTAAATTGCATTTGTGTTTTTTTCAGTTTTTAAATGAACTCAGTAATTTTACAAAGTAGAGACTAATTCTGTTGAGTTTGTTTGTTACAAAGTCAGAGAGCCGTGTCTCTCTACAGTCAGAGGTTTTTGTACGACGACTCAATGAGTTTGTATCACTGTGGTACACGTTTGGTGGAGGAACCAGACTGGATGTTGGAAGTAAGTCAAATGTTTAACTTTTTTATCATTTCAGCAGTTATTTTTCTTTTTCTTTTCTTTTCATTCAGCACTTTTTGTCCATTTTTATATGAAAAGTCTTGGACAAAATAATTAACACTAAGGAACAAAGTTAACCGTTATATTTAAAATTTGAAAACTCATTGTAGAGAAAATAAAACATTAATTAAGATGATAATTCAATATTTCCTATTTTAATGAAGTTGCATCTTGAGAGCTTGTAGTTTTAGTTCAGTCTAACAAAGTCAGAGAGCCGTGTCTCTCTACAGTCAGAGGTTTTTGTACGACGACTCAATGAGTTTGTATCACTGTGGTGGACGTTTGGTGGAGGAACCAGACTGGATGTTGGAAGTAAGTTTCTGTTATATTAAAACTAAATATGATATTTAAAAGTCATGTTTTTCATCCAGTTACTGAGCATTTGTAGAACATAAAGATATATTGTGTTTTATTTAAAGTACTTTTAGTATTCATGTTTGTATTTCTCCTCCTTTACCATGAAGGAGAACTCAGAGCAGCTTCACTAAACATTTCTTTACACATTCCTGTCATACTGAAATTTAATAAGTTGAAGTGTAGAAAAGATGAAGCTTCAGTTGTATTTTAGAAATGTTTAGAAAGACAACATTTACAGTTTTTCACCTCACTGATGAATGTTTTAAAATACACTGAAATAAAATTCAGCAGAGTGAATATAAAGATGAATATTTGAAAATGTGCAAAATCTCTGATCTCCATATTATCACATGTAATGTTTAAAGTTTAATTTAAAGTGATTTGAACAGTTTGTCAGGTGATGTTTACTGTAATATAAATGTTTTTGTTGATTTGATGAGAAAACTATCAGATGTGCTTCTTGTATTTCCAGTGTAGTTTGATATATTTCAGGTCAAACAGTACGATGTCTATTTCTGTGCTGATATGCATGAGACGTTTGTTAAAGGGAAGTGAAACAATGTGTGAGTGAGTGACTGGTGGAGCAGAAAAAACATCTGACAGAAACTCCTGAAAGGAGAAAATCCACTGTCACACAGTAACGGTGTCCAAGTGTCCAAGTGGTGTTTGATTGACTGCTGTGCGGTCCCCGTCCTCTAATCTGATGGGTGTCTCCTAGGTGATGTCCGTCCCACCCTGACGGTGCTGGCCCCCTCCAGCGAGGAGCTGCAGCAGGGGAAGGCCACGCTCATGTGTCTGGCCAACAAGGGCTTCCCCTCAGACTGGAGTCTGGCCTGGAAGGTGGACGGCAGCAGCAGCAGCTCGGAGGAGAGCAGGAGCCCCGGGGTGCTGCAGAAGGACGGCCTCTACAGCTGGAGCAGCACCCTGAGGCTCCCTGCAGACCAGTGGAGGAAGGTGGGCTCTGTGACCTGTGAGGCCACCCAGGGCTCCCAGACTCCTCTCTCAGAGACACTGAGGACAGACCAGTGTCCCCAGTCCTGACCTGATGGGACTCTGCTACTGGTTTTACTCTGCTGCTGCTCTCACTCTGATCTCTGCAACTCTCTCTCTATTGTTTGACTTGTTTCAGTAGCGATATTTACTTTCTTGTTGTCATGTTTCAATATTATTTCCGTATTTCCAGACAATAAACATTTGTTCAGCAAATCAGATGTTTTTTGTGTTTATTATTATAAAGGTCTTAATCATTTTCTCCAAATGGTAACAGTAATGATATTAAATACTGATGAGAAAATAAATTATAAATGTTTCAACTGCGTTATGAAGACTTCAGAACAAGAATCACTTAACATGTTGCTTCATAATCATTTAGTATAAAATCCTCCAATCATCTCTTGTTATTGGAGTGTGTTAATGCACAGACTTTAATATTGGTCTTGATTCAGGTTTATATAAAAATATATCATTTTTTCTTACACAACAAAAGTCTCAAGATATTTTCTAAATCTGAAACAAAAAGCAGGATATCGTCAGCATAAAGAGATATAAAATGAGTGTGTTCTGTTATTCTAACCCTGGAAATGTTTCCACACTGATTCTGCTGAAGAGCTCCAACACAAAGACAAGTGAAAGAATTCAAGTGTTAATTACATACTGAAGGAATTACGTTTGTTTTAATCATAAATACTGTTTTACTGGAATTGAAACCATGTGAAATGACTAAAATACGTCACATGATATGATTAGTAATATTACAAAAAAAAAAGAGTTAAGATTTTATTAAGATTACCAGAAACTCTTCATCAGAGGTTCTTTTAATGTGTTTTTATCTTAGTTCATCTTTGAAGTAATTCTGGTATATTTGATAAATACGGGCCCTGAATTTTGGACTTTTAGGAAACTGAACAATTGTTGGCTCAGTGTTGTCTCTCATGGGTTTTATATTATTTGTTCTAGTGACCTAGACATGTATTAAATAATAAAACTGCACTTGATTCAACTACTATATATTTCGTTGTTAACTATACCATGCACCTCGGGGCCATTTATCTCCAACTGGAAATGAAATATAGTTTATTGTGTTCTTGACATGTGTGTGTGTGTGGGTGTGTGTGTGCGCGTGTGTGTTCAGTGAACTGTATCAGTCTCTGCAGTAGTTTCCAGCTGCAGCAGTCACCAGTTTCTGTTCAGTCTGACTGAGGGAGGTTTTTGTACGACGCTTTTTCACTGTGTGACCACCCACTGACTGTTGATATAATGTTCACTCTGACAGTAGTAAACTGCTGCATCTTCAGCCTGAACTCCACTGATGGTCAGAGTGAAGTCAGAGTTTGATCCACTGCCTGTAAAACGATCTGGAATCCCTGATGCTCGAGTGGAAGCAGAATAAATGAGAAGTTTAGGAGTTTCTCCATCTCTCTGTTGGTACCAGGCTAAACGGTTTGAATTATAAACACCCTGACTGGTCCTACAGCTGATGGTTGTGGAGCCTCCCAGAGCAGATCTCACTGCTGCAGGCTGAGTCACTGTGTACTGGCCTCTGGACTCTGAGGATACAAAGACAAAAACATAAAGCAGCGTCATGGTTTAGTCGGCTTCAGTTCAGAGGGACGGATGTTCATAGAGGAGAGGAGTTTGATTCTCTGGACTTACCTGTGAAGCAGCAGCAGAGGAGAGTCCAGATGAGGACGGAGATCAAAGTCATGTTTTTAATGAGGAGGATTTCTGTGTCTTCTGTTGTCATGAAGGACAGCTGTCAGTCATCCAGTGTTCAACTCTCAGGACTATAAACTCTCCCAGAGCACTGGAGCATGGTGCTGCTGATGCAAAGTGTCTCTCTATGGAAATGCTCTGACTGACTCCAGCAGGGACTTGGATTACTCTGATCATGATGTTTAATCATTGGATCAATTAATTCATTAAAATAATGTGCAGAATATGTTTTTGTGTTTTCATATTTTTCGCTCTAAAAATTGTATTTGTACAAATATAGATCTCAATGTCATTTGCCTGATATAAATGAAATTAATGTTAATATTGATATAATTTGTGACACTTCTTTGGTGTTTTTACTAACTTATAATAATTTTGTTGAGTTTGTTTGTTTCAACGTCAGAGAGCCGTGTCTCATGACAATGAGATGATTTTGTTTAATGCTTTCAAGTTTTAATAAGTTTAAATATCTATAATATGTTGATTTCTATCATTTAAATTCTCTCCTGTTTTAGTTTCACCACATTAATTATGGAGTAACTCAGACCAGCTTCAATAAACCATTATTGTTAAATTGAACTGTGAGAATCAACAAAACATTTGATTGACTTTGTCAAGTTAAATACACTAAAGGTGAGACGGTACACCTCATGATAGTGAGTGGACCAATCCTTCATATATATTTCTGTATGTGGCCCACAGTGAAAAAAGTTTGGACATCCCTGATGTAGATAAAAAATATGAAATGTGGCCAAATCTCTGATCCTCTGACTGTAATTAGGTTCTTACTGTAAATTAAGATTTCATGTGATTTATATGTTTTGTGGTGGGAGCTGTGATTATGAAAGTTTCTGATGTTGATTTGCATCCTCATATTTCCTTTAACAAGATATAACTGAGATAGATGTGATCCAGTATAAAGCTGAGGTCAAAGGTCATGAACAAGACGTTTCTTACTAAAAGTCCCCGACCAATCGCTCTCCTCATTGTTAAGGAAATGGGTTCATCATAATTTATGAATAAAATAAAGAAATCCAATCAATTAAATTGCATTTGTGTTTTTTTCAGTTTTTAAATGAACTCAGTAATTTTACAAAGTAGAGACTAATTCTGTTGAGTTTGTTTGTTACAAAGTCAGAGAGCCGTGTCTCTCTACAGTCAGAGGTTTTTGTACGACGACTCAATGAGTTTGTATCACTGTGGTACACGTTTGGTGGAGGAACCAGACTGGATGTTGGAAGTAAGTCAAATGTTTAACTTTTTTATCATTTCAGCAGTTATTTTTCTTTTTCTTTTCTTTTCATTCAGCACTTTTTGTCCATTTTTATATGAAAAGTCTTGGACAAAATAATTAACACTAAGGAACAAAGTTAACCGTTATATTTAAAATTTGAAAACTCATTGTAGAGAAAATAAAACATTAATTAAGATGATAATTCAATATTTCCTATTTTAATGAAGTTGCATCTTGAGAGCTTGTAGTTTTAGTTCAGTCTAACAAAGTCAGAGAGCCGTGTCTCTCTACAGTCAGAGGTTTTTGTACGACGACTCAATGAGTTTGTATCACTGTGGTGGACGTTTGGTGGAGGAACCAGACTGGATGTTGGAAGTAAGTTTCTGTTATATTAAAACTAAATATGATATTTAAAAGTCATGTTTTTCATCCAGTTACTGAGCATTTGTAGAACATAAAGATATATTGTGTTTTATTTAAAGTACTTTTAGTATTCATGTTTGTATTTCTCCTCCTTTACCATGAAGGAGAACTCAGAGCAGCTTCACTAAACATTTCTTTACACATTCCTGTCATACTGAAATTTAATAAGTTGAAGTGTAGAAAAGATGAAGCTTCAGTTGTATTTTAGAAATGTTTAGAAAGACAACATTTACAGTTTTTCACCTCACTGATGAATGTTTTAAAATACACTGAAATTAAATTCAGCAGAGTGAATATAAAGATGAATATTTGAAAATGTGCAAAATCTCTGATCTCCATATTATCACATGTAATGTTTAAAGTTTAATTTAAAGTGATTTGAACAGTTTGTCAGGTGATGTTTACTGTAATATAAATGTTTTTGTTGATTTGATGAGAAAACTATCAGATGTGCTTCTTGTATTTCCAGTGTAGTTTGATATATTTCAGGTCAAACAGTACGATGTCTATTTCTGTGCTGATATGCATGAGACGTTTGTTAAAGGGAAGTGAAACAATGTGTGAGTGAGTGACTGGTGGAGCAGAAAAAACATCTGACAGAAACTCCTGAAAGGAGAAAATCCACTGTCACACAGTAACGGTGTCCAAGTGTCCAAGTGGTGTTTGATTGACTGCTGTGCGGTCCCCGTCCTCTAATCTGATGGGTGTCTCCTAGGTGATGTCCGTCCCACCCTGACGGTGCTGGCCCCCTCCAGCGAGGAGCTGCAGCAGGGGAAGGCCACGCTCATGTGTCTGGCCAACAAGGGCTTCCCCTCAGACTGGAGTCTGGCCTGGAAGGTGGACGGCAGCAGCAGCAGCTCGGAGGAGAGCAGGAGCCCCGGGGTGCTGCAGAAGGACGGCCTCTACAGCTGGAGCAGCACCCTGAGGCTCCCTGCAGACCAGTGGAGGAAGGTGGGCTCTGTGACCTGTGAGGCCACCCAGGGCTCCCAGACTCCTCTCTCAGAGACACTGAGGACAGACCAGTGTCCCCAGTCCTGACCTGATGGGACTCTGCTACTGGTTTTACTCTGCTGCTGCTCTCACTCTGATCTCTGCAACTCTCTCTCTATTGTTTGACTTGTTTCAGTAGCGATATTTACTTTCTTGTTGTCATGTTTCAATATTATTTCCGTATTTCCAGACAATAAACATTTGTTCAGCAAATCAGATGTTTTTTGTGTTTATTATTATAAAGGTCTTAATCATTTTCTCCAAATGGTAACAGTAATGATATTAAATACTGATGAGAAAATAAATTATAAATGTTTCAACTGCGTTATGAAGACTTCAGAACAAGAATCACTTAACATGTTGCTTCATAATCATTTAGTATAAAATCCTCCAATCATCTCTTGTTATTGGAGTGTGTTAATGCACAGACTTTAATATTGGTCTTGATTCAGGTTTATATAAAAATATATCATTTTTTCTTAAATGACAAAAGTCTCAAGATATTTTCTAAATCTGAAACAAAAAGCAGGATATCGTCAGCATAAAGAGATATAAAATGAGTGTGTTCTGTTATTCTAACCCTGGAAATGTTTCCACACTGATTCTGCTGAAGAGCTCCAACACAAAGACAAGTGAAAGAATTCAAGTGTTAATTACATACTGAAGGAATTATGTTTGTTTTAATCATAAATACTGTTTTACTGGAATTGAAACCATGGGAAATGACTAAAATACGTCACATGATATGATTAGTAATATTACAAAAAAAAAAGAGTTAAGATTTTATTAAGATTACCAGAAACTCTTCATCAGAGGTTCTTTTAATGTGTTTTTATCTTAGTTCATCTTTGAAGTAATTCTGGTATATTTGATAAATACGGGCCCTGAATTTTGGACTTTTAGGAAACTGAACAATTGTTGGCTCAGTGTTGTCTCTCATGGGTTTTATATTATTTGTTCTAGTGACCTAGACATGTATTAAATAATAAAACTGCACTTGATTCAACTACTATATATTTCGTTGTTAACTATACCATGCACCTCGGGGCCATTTATCTCCAACTGGAAATGAAATATAGTTTATTGTGTTCTTGACATGTGTGTGTGTGTGGGTGTGTGTGTGCGCGTGTGTGTTCAGTGAACTGTATCAGTCTCTGCAGTAGTTTCCAGCTGCAGCAGTCACCAGTTTCTGTTCAGTCTGACTGAGGGAGGTTTTTGTACGACGCTTTTTCACTGTGTGACCACCCACTGACTGTTGATATAATGTTCACTCTGACAGTAGTAAACTGCTGCATCTTCAGCCTGAACTCCACTGATGGTCAGAGTGAAGTCAGAGTTTGATCCACTGCCTGTAAAACGATCTGGAATCCCTGATGCTCGAGTGGAAGCAGAATAAATGAGAAGTTTAGGAGTTTCTCCATCTCTCTGTTGGTACCAGGCTAAACGGTTTGAATTATAAACACCCTGAGTGGTCCTACAGCTGATGGTTGTGGAACCTCCCAAAGCAGGTCTCACTGCTGCAGGCTGAGTCACTGTGATCTGGCCTCTGGACTCTGAGGATACAGAGACAAAAACATAAAGCAGCGTCATGGTTTAGTCGGCTTCATTTCAGAGGGACGGATGTTCATAGAGGAGAGGAGTTTGATTCTCTGGACTTTACCTGTGAAGCAGCAGCAGAGGAGAGTCCAGATGAGGACGGAGATCAAAGTCATGTTTTTGATGAGGAGGATTTCTGTGTCTTCTGTTGTCATGAAGGACAGCTGTCAGTCATCCAGTGTTCAACTCTCAGGACTATAAACTCTCCCAGAGCACTGGAGCATGGTGCTGCTGATGCAAAGTGTCTCTCTATGGAAATGCTCTGACTGACTCCAGCAGGGACTTGGATTACTCTGATCATGATGTTTAATCATTGGATCAATTAATTCATTAAAATAATGTGAAGAATATGTTTTTGTGTTTTCACATTTTTCTCTCTAAGAAATA
Source organism: Pampus argenteus (assembly GCA_036937835.1). Taxonomy (NCBI): domain Eukaryota; kingdom Metazoa; phylum Chordata; class Actinopteri; order Scombriformes; family Stromateidae; genus Pampus; species Pampus argenteus. The sequence continues at coordinate 19,307,188 of CM072879.1, forward strand.
CTTATGTTTTAGATGTTTTTTAAATGTATTTGTACAAATATAGATTTCAATGTCATTTGCCTGATATAAATAAAATTAATGTTAATATTGATATAATTTGTGACACTTCTTTGGTGTTTTTACTAACTCTGATCTCTGCAACTCTCTCTCTATTATTTGACGTGTTTCAGTAGCGATATTTACTTTCTTGTTGTAATGTTTCAATATTTTTTCTGTATTTCCAGACAATAAACATTTGTTCAGCAAATCAGATGTTTTTGTGTTTATCATTATAAAAGTCATAATCATTTTCTCCAAATTGTAACAGTAACGATATTAAATCCTGATAAGAAAATAAATTATAAATGTTTCAACTGCGTTATGAAGACTTCAGAACAAGGATCACATAACATGTTGCTTCATATACTGTTTAATAGGAAAATATTAACACTAAAACAACACTCTTAGATATAATGTGATTAATGCTACACAGTCATGGTGCTAATAACTCCTTTATTAATCTCATTGTTTTTTTAGTAATGTCATCATAGTTCTGAAAAATGCTTTGCTGGAGCGTTTGAAGATTCGTCTGTAATAATAAACTTTTGTCACAAAATCCATAGTGGAAACATCTTAGTATAAAATCCTCCAATCATCTCTTGTTATTGGAGTTTGTTAATGCACAGACTTAAATATTGGTCTTGATTCAGGTTTATATAGAAATATATCATTTTTTCTTAAATGACAAAAGTCTCAAGATATTTTCTAAATCTGAAACAAAAAGCAGGATATCGTCAGCATAAAGAGATATAAAATGAGTGTGTTCTGTTATTCTAACCCTGGAAATGTTTCCACACTGATTCTGCTGAAGAGCTCCAACACAAAGACAAGTGAAAGAATTCAAGTGTTAATTACATACTGAAGGAATTATGTTTGTTTTAATCATAAATACTGTTTTACTGGAATTGAAACCATGTGAAATGACTAAAATACGTCACATGATATGATTAGTAATATTACAACAAAAAAGTTAAGATTTCATTAAGATTACATTTTAGATTGTAGATTAACAGAAACTCTTCATCAGAGGTTCTCTTAAGGTGTTTTTATCTTAGTTCATCTTTGAAGTAATTCTGGTATATTTGATAAATACGGGCCCTGAATTTTGGACTTTTAGGAAACTGAACAATTGTTGGCTCAGTGTTGTCTCTCATAGGTTTTATATTATTTGTTCTAGTGAGCTAAACATGTATCAGATAATAAATCTGCACTTGATTCAACTACTATATATTTTGTTGTTAACTATACCATGCACCTCGGGGTCATTTATCTCCAAATGGAAATGAAATATAGTTTATTGTGTTCTTGACGTGTGTGTGTGTGTGTGTGTGTGTGTGTGTGTGTGTTCAGTGAACTGTATCAGTCTCTGCAGTAGTTTCCAGCTGCAGCAGTCACTTCAGTTTCTGTTCAGTCTGACTGAGGGAGGTTTTTGTACGACGCTTTTTCACTGTGTGAACACATACTGACTGTTGGGATAGTGGAAACTCTGACAGTAGTAAACTGCTGCATCTTCAGCCTGAACTCCACTGATGGTCAGAGTGAAGTCAGAGTTTGATCCACTGCCTGTAAAACGACCTGGAATCCCTGATGCTCGAGTTGAAGCAGCATAAATGAGAAGTTTAGGAGTTTCTCCATCTCTCTGTTGGTACCAGGCTAAATAGTTTGAATTATAAACACCCTGACTGGTCCTACAGCTGATGGTTGTGGAGCCTCCTAGAGCAGATCTCACTGCTGCAGACTGAGTCACTGTGATCTGGCCTCTGGACTCTGATGATACAGAGACAAAAACATAAAGCAGCGTCATGGTTTAGTCGGCTTCATTTCAGAGGGACGGATGTTCATAGAGAAGAGGAGTTTGATTCTCTGGACTTTACCTGTGAAGCAGCAGCAGAGGAGAGTCCAGATGAGGACGGAGATCAAAGTCATGTTTTTGATGAGGAGGATTTCTGTGTCTTCTGTTGTCATGAAGGACAGCTGTCAGTCATCCAGTGTTCAACTCTCAGGACTATAAACTCTCCCAGAGCACTGGAGCATGGTGCTGCTGATGCAAAGTGTCTCTCTATGGAAATGCTCTGACTGACTCCAGCAGGGACTTGCATTACTCTGATAATGATGTTTAATCAATTGATCAATCAGTTTATTTACATATTGTACTGAATGTGTTATTATTAAGGTTTCAACTTTTTCTTTCTGAACAATTTTCTTTCATAATGTCATAATTCATACTTGAATGATTTACAGTGTTTAAATGTGTTTAAATGTCTTTGATTTATATCATTTAAAATCTCTTCTGGTTTAGTTTCAACAGCTTAGTCGTGGGTTTAAATAAGACCAGCTTAAATAAACTGGTCTTTACATTTTACTGTAAAACTGAAATGTGAACAGTTAGAAATGAAGAAAGTTGTTCCACCAGATACAGGTTGCCACAAGTTCTACTTGGTATACAAAGGGGTTCTCAACTTTTGCAGATGATTTTTGCAGGAAGTGTCATTTGTGCAGCAAATAATGCCTTACAACAATAAGGGTGTCACAGCAAGGTCAACCCTAACCCATCCACCACCAGAGAGACCCTTTGAGTATTTAATGATGGGTTTTATTAAATTAACATCGTGAGACGGGAGAATATACTGTCTGGTAATAGTGTGTATGTTCAGCAAATGGGTTGAAGTTTTCACTACCTCTACACAGGATGCAGGAACGGTGGCAAAGACCCTCTTGGCTGACATCATACCACACTGGGGAATATGCAGACTTACAAGCAGTGGCAACGGCCCTGGATTTGCTAACCAGTGCACAGTATCTGGGTTTTAACGTGAAACATTGTCGTTCTTGTCACCCACAGTCAGCAGGTGTAGTCGAACGGGAGAATGGTACAATAGTATCTAACCTTACTGAGTCATACAGGTTCATCAAGGAGTAACATCAGGACATATGTCTGCTGTGTACGTGACTATCTGTGCGGATTTGTCTGTATATGAGGTCCCATGATTTGAGTCAACCTGTGTCCAGACCCTTGATGCCATCATGGTTGAGAGAGACTGCACTCTATTCAGACGAACAACAACACTTGTCTCTGTATTGCATAATTAATGTTGGTTGTTCATTTTAAGTTATCTTAAATCTGAGTTTGAGCTCAGTCTTATTAATAAATCTGCTAATTCTTATTTCTCACAGAGCAAAATATTTTTTTGCCTCTAAACTTTGCCCTTGATTTAACTGCTATATTTTCATTTGTTAGCTATGACATGTGCTTCGGGGTGACTTTAAATTCTTGGAGAATTTCCTGTGCAATTCTCTTTCTTTAAAAAAAGTCATCATTTGTTTTCTGATACAGTTCAGTGTTTTGTACACTTTAAAACTTTGGTTCATCATAAAGGATATCGAAGACCCTTTAATTCTCATTTCAGATACTTTAGAAGAGCTGAATTATTCCTCCAGCTTATTTAGTCAAAGTCAAACTGTGACCAAAAATATGTTGAACAAATTCTGCCCAAAACTGTGAGTAAATATAAGATGTCTTAACTACTTATTTCTATCTATAATATATCCTGGTGGTCTTATTTACTTATGTCTGTTGCTGCAACATTTACACAGTGTGATAAAATCTGAGTCAACCGTTTACTTAATCTCCAAAAGTGAGGCATGACTTTTGATATGGAGAACTTATTTTGTGTTCTTAAAATGCATCCGTGTTGTGTGTGTGTGTGTGTGTGTGTGTGTGTTCAGTGAGCTGTATCAGTCTCTGCAGTAGTTTCCAGCTGCAGCAGTCACTTCAGTTTCTGTTCAGTCTGACTGAGGGAGGTTTTTGTACGACGCTTTTTCACTGTGTGAACACCCACTGACTGTTGATATAATGTTGACTCTGACAGTAGTAAACTGCTGCATCTTCAGCCTGAACTCCACTGATGGTCAGAGTGAAGTCAGAGTTTGATCCACTGCCTGTAAAACGATCTGGAATCCCTGATGCTCGATTTGAAGCCTCATAAATGAGAAGTTTAGGAGTTTCTCCATCTCTCTGTTGGTACCAGGCTAAACGGTTTGAATTATAAACACCCTGACTGGTCCTACAGCTGATGGTTGTGGAGCCTCCCAGAGCAGATCTCACTGCTGCAGGCTGAGTCACTGTGATCTGGCCTCTGGACTCTGAGGATACAGAGACAAAAACATAAAGCAGCGTCATGGTTTAGTCGGCTTCATTTCAGAGGGACGGATGTTCATAGAGGAGAGGAGTTTGATTCTCTGGACTTTACCTGTGAAGCAGCAGCAGAGGAGAGTCCAGATGAGGACGGAGATCAAAGTCATGTTTTTGATGAGGAGGATTTCTGTGTCTTCTGTTGTCATGAAGGACAGCTGTCAGTCATCCAGTGTTCAACTCTCAGGACTATAAACTCTCCCAGAGCACTGGAGCATGGTGCTGCTGATGCAAAGTGTCTCTCTATGGAAATGCTCTGACTGACTCCAGCAGGGACTTGGATTACTCTGATCATGATGTTTAATCATTGGATCAATTAATTCATTAAAATAATGTGCAGAATATGTTTTTGTGTTTTCATATTTTTCTCTCTAAAAATACTTTATATGTTTTTTAAATGTATTTGTACAAATATAGATCTCAATGTCATTTGCCTGATATAAATGAAATTATTGTTAATATTGATATAATTTGTGACACTTCTTTGGTGTTTTTACTAACTTATAATAATTTTGTTGAGTTTGTTTGTTTCAACGTCAGAGAGCCGTGTCTCATGACAATGAGGTGATTTTGTTTAATGCTTTCAAGTTTTAATAAGTTTAAATATCTATAATATGTTGATTTCTATCATTTAAATTCTCTCCTGTTTTAGTTTCACCACATTAATTATGGAGTAACTCAGACCAGCTTCAATAAACCATTATTGTTAAATTGAACTGTGAGAATCAACAAAACATTTGATTGACTTTGTCAAGTTAAATACACTAAAGGTGAGACGGTACACCTCATGATAGTGAGTGGACCAATCCTTCATATATATTTCTGTATGTGGCCCACAGTGAAAAAAGTTTGGACATCCCTGATGTAGATAAAAAATATGAAATGTGGCCAAATCTCTGATCCTCTGACTGTAATTAGTTTCTTACTGTAAAATAAGATTTCATGTGATTTATATGTTTTGTGGTGGGAGCTGTGATTATGAAAGTTTCTGATGTTGATTTGCATCTTCATATTTCCTTTAACAAGATATAACTGAGATAGATGTGATCCAGTATAAAGCTGAGGTCAAAGGTCATGAACAAGACGTTTCTTACTAAAAGTCCCCGACCAATCGCTCTCCTCATTGTTAAGGAAATGGGTTCATCATAATTTATGAATAAAATAAAGAAATCCAATCAATTAAATTGCATTTGTGTTTTTTCAGTTTTTAAATGAACTCAGTAATTTTACAAAGTAGAGACTAATTCTGTTGAGTTTGTTTGTTTCAAAGTCAGAGAGCCGTGTCTCTCTACAGTCAGAGGTTTTTGTACGACGACTCAATGAGTTTGTATCACTGTGGGGGACGTTTGGTGGAGGAACCAGACTGGATGTTGGAAGTAAGTCAAATGTTTAACTTTTTTATCATTTCAGCAGTTATTTTTCTTTTTCTTTTCTTTTCATTCAGCACTTTTTGTCCATTTTTATATGAAAAGTCTTGGACAAACTAATTAACACTAAGGAACAAAGTTAACCGTTATATTTAAAATTTGAAAACTCATTGTAGAGAAAATAAAACATTAATTAAGAGGATAATTCAATATTTCCTATTTTAATGAAGTTGCATCTTGAGAGCTTGTAGTTTTAGTTCAGTCTAACAAAGTCAGAGAGCCGTGTCTCTCTACAGTCAGAGGTTTTTGTACGACGACTCAATGAGTTTGTATCACTGTGGTTGACGTTTGGTGGAGGAACCAGACTGGATGTTGGAAGTAAGTTTCTGTTATATTAAAACTAAATATGATATTTAAAAGTCATGTTTTTCATCCAGTTACTGAGCATTTGTAGAACATGAAGACATATTGTGTTTTATTTAAAGTACTTTTAGTATTCATGTTTGTATTTCTCCTCCTTTACCATGAAGGAGAACTCAGAGCAGCTTCACTAAACATTTCTTTACACATTCCTGTCATACTGAAATTTAATAAGTTGAAGTGTAGAAAAGATGAAGCTTCAGTTGTATTTTAGAAATGTTTAGAAAGACAACATTTACAGTTTTTTACCTCACTGATGAATGTTTTAAAATACACTGAAATAAAATTCAGCAGAGTGAATATAAAGATGAATATTTGAAAATGTGCAAAATCTCTGATCTCCATATTATCACATGTAATGTTTAAAGTTTAATTTAAAGTGATTTGAACAGTTTGTCAGGTGATGTTTAATGTAATATAAATGTTTTTGTTGATTTGATGAGAAAACTATCAGATGTGCTTCTTGTATTTCCAGTGTAGTTTGATATATTTCAGGTCAAACAGTACGATGTCTATTTCTGTGCTGATATGCATGAGACGTTTGTTAAAGGGAAGTGAAACAATGTGTGAGTGAGTGACTGGTGGAGCAGAAAAAACATCTGACAGAAACTCCTTAAAGGAGAAAATCCACTGTCACACAGTAACGGTGTCCAAGTGGTGTTTGATTGACTGCTGTGCGGTCCCCGTCCTCTAATCTGATGGGTGTCTCCTAGGTGATGTCCGTCCCACCCTGACGGTGCTGGCCCCCTCCAGCGAGGAGCTGCAGCAGGGGAAGGCCACGCTCATGTGTCTGGCCAACAAGGGCTTCCCCTCAGACTGGAGTCTGGCCTGGAAGGTGGACGGCAGCAGCAGCAGCTGGGAGGAGAGCAGGAGCCCCGGGGTGCTGCAGAAGGACGGCCTCTACAGCTGGAGCAGCACCCTGAGGCTCCCTGCAGACCAGTGGAGGAAGGTGGGCTCTGTGACCTGTGAGGCCACCCAGGGCTCCCAGACTCCACTCTCAGAGACACTGAGGACAGACCAGTGTCCCCAGTCCTGACCTGATAGGACTCTGCTACTGGTTTTACTCTGCTGCTGCTCTCACTCTGATCTCTGCAACTCTCTCTCTATTGTTTGACGTGTTTCAGTAGCGATATTTACTTTCTTGTTGTAATGTTTCAATATTATTTCTGTATTTCCAGACAATAAACATTTGTTCAGCAAATCAGATGTTTTTGTGTTTATTATTATAAAGGTCTTAATCATTTTCTCCAAATGGTAACAGTAACGATATTAAATACTGATAAGAAAATAAATTATAAATGTTTCAACTGCGTTATGAAGACTTCAGAACAAGAATCACATAACATGTTGCTTCATATACTGTTCAATAGGAAAATATTAACACTAAAACAACACTCTTAGATATAATGTGATTAATGCTACACAGTCATGGTGCTAATAACCCCTTTATTAATCTCATTGTTTTCAGTAATGTCATCATAGTTCTGAAAAATGCTTTTCTGGAGCGTTTGAAGATTCGTCTGTAAAAATAAACTTTTGTCACAAAATCCATAGTGGAAACATCTTAGTATAAAATCCTCCAATCATCTCTTGTTATTGGAGTGTGTTAATGCACAGACTTTAATATTGGTCTTGATTCAGGTTTATATAAAATATCAATAATAATAATAATATCATTTTTTCTTAAATGACAAAAGTCTCAAGATATTTTCTAAATCTGAAACAAAAAGCAGGATATCGTCAGCATAAAGAGATATAAAATGAGTGTGTTCTGTTATTCTAACCCTGGAAATGTTTCCACACTGATTCTGCTGAAGAGCTCTAACACAAAGACAAGTGAAAGAATTCAAGTGTTAATTACATACTGAAGGAATTATGTTTGTTTTAATCATAAATACTGTTTTACTGGAATTGAAACCATGGGAAATGACTAAAATACGTCACAAGATATGATTAGTAATATTACAACAAAAAAATTAAGATTTTATTAAGATTACATTTTAGATTGTAGATTAACATAAACTCTTCATCAGAGGTTCTCTTAAGGTGTTTTTTATCTTAGTTCATCTTTGAAGTAATTCTGGTATATTTGATAAATACGGGGCCTGAATTTTGGACTTTTAGGAAACTGAACAATTGTTGGCTCAGTGTTGTCTCTCATGGGTTTTATATTATTTGTTCTAGTGAGCTAAACATGTATCAGATAATAAATCTGCACTTGATTCAACTACTATATATTTTGTTGTTAACTATACCATGCACCTCGGGGTCATTTATCTCCAAATGGAAATGAAATATAGTTTATTGTGTTCTTGACGTGTGTGTGTGTGTGTGTGTGTGTGTGTGATCAGTGAACTGTATCAGTCTCTGCAGTAGTTTCCAGCTGCAGCAGTCACTTCAGTTTCTGTTCAGTCTGACTGACGGAGGTTTTTGTACTACGCTTTTTCACTGTGTGAACACATGCTGACTGTTGGGATAGTGGAGACTCTGACAGTAGTAAACTGCTGCATCTTCAGCCTGAACTCCACTGATGGTCAGAGTGAAGTCAGAGTTTGATCCACTGCCTGTAAAACGATCTGGAATCCCTGATGCTCGAGTTGAAGCACGATAAATGAGAAGTTTAGGAGTTTCTCCATCTCTCTGTTGGTACCAGGCTAAACGGTTTGAACTATAAACATCCTGACTGGTCCTACAGCTGATGGTTGTGGAGCCTCCCAGAGCAGATCTCACTCCTGCAGGCTGAGTCACTGTGTACTGGCCTCTGGACTCTGAGGATACAGAGACAAAAACATAAAGCAGCGTCATGGTTTAGTCGGCTTCATTTCAGAGGGACGGATGTTCATAGAGGAGAGGAGTTTGATTCTCTGGACTTTACCTGTGAAGCAGCAGCAGAGGAGAGTCCAGATGAGGACGGAGATCAAAGTCATGTTTTTGATGAGGAGGATTTCTGTGTCTTCTGTTGTCATGAAGGACAGCTGTCAGTCATCCAGTGTTCAACTCTCAGGACTATAAACTCTCCCAGAGCACTGGAGCATGGTGCTGCTGATGCAAAGTGTCTCTCTATGGAAATGCTCTGACTGACTCCAGCAGGGACTTGGATTACTCTGATCATGATGTTTAATCAATGGATCAATTAATTCATTAAAATAATGTGCAGAATATGTTTTCGTGTTTTCATATTTTTTGGTCTAAAAAATACTTTAGATATTTTTTTAAATGTATTTGTACAAATATAGATCTCAATGTCATTTGCCTGATATAAATAAAATTTATGTTAATATTGATATAATTTGTGACACTTCTTTGGTGTTTTTACTAACTCTGATCTCTGCAACTCTTTCTCTATTATTTGACATGTTTCAGTAGCGATATTTACTTTCTTGTTGTAATGTTTCAATATTATTTCTGTATTTCCAGACAATAAACATTTGTTCAGCAAATCAGATGTTTTTGTGTTTATTATTATAAAAGTCATAATCATTTTCTCCAAATGGTAACAGTAACGATAATAAATAATGATAAGAAAATACACTATAAATGTTTCAACTGCGTTATGAAGACTTCAGAACAAGAATCACATAACATGTTGCTTCATATACTGTTTAATAGGAAAATATTAACTCTAAAACAACACTCTTAGATATAACGTGATTAATGCTACACAGTCATGGTGCTAATAACTCCTTTACTAATCTCATTGTTTTCAGTAATGTCATCATAGTTCTGAAAAATGCTTTGCTGGAGCGTTTGAAGATTCGTCTGTAATAATAAACTTTTATCACAAAATCCATAGTGGAAACATCTTAGTATAAAATCCTCCAATCATCTCTTGTTATTGCAGTGTGTTAATGCACAGACTTTAATATTGGTCTTGATTCAGGTTTATATAGAAATATATCATTTTTTCTTAAATGACAAAAGTCTCAAGATATTTTCTAAATCTGAAACAAAAAGCAGGATATCGTCAGCATAAAGAGATATAAAATGAGTGTGTTCTGTTATTCTAACCCTGAAAAATGTTTCCACACTGATTCTGCTGAAGAGCTCCAACACAAAGACAAGTGAAAGAATTCAAGTGTTAATTACATACTGAAGGAATTATGTTTGTTTTAATCATAAATACTGTTTTACTGGAATTGAAACCATGTGAAATGACTAAAATACATCACATGATATGATTAGTAATATTACAACAAAAAAGTTAAGATTTTATTAAGATTACATTTTAGATTGTAGATTAACAGAAACTCTTCATCAGAGGTTCTCTTAAGGTGTTTTTATCTTAGTTCATCTTTGAAGTAATTCTGGTATATTTGATAAATACGGGCCCTGAATTTTGGACTTTTAGGAAACTGAACAATTGTTGGCTCAGTGTTGTCTCTCATGGGTTTTATATTATTTGTTCTAGTGAGCTGAACATGTATCAGATAATAAATCTGCACTTGATTCAACTACTATATATTTTGTTAACTATACCATGCACCTCGTGGCCATTTATCTCCAAATGGAAATGAAATATAGTTTATTGTGTTCTTGACGTGTGTGTGTGTGTGTGTGTGTGTGTGTGTGTGTTCAGTGAACTGTATCAGTCTCTGCAGTAGTTTCCAGCTGCAGCAGTCACTTCAGTTTCTGTTCAGTCTGACTGAGGGAGGTTTTTGCACGACGCTTTTTCACTGTGTGAACACCCGCTGACTGTTGGGATAGTGGAAACTCTGACAGTAGTAAACTGCTGCATCTTCAGCCTGAACTCCACTGATGGTCAGAGTGAAGTCAGAGTTTGATCCAGTGCCTGTAAAACGATCTGGAATCCCTGATGCTCGAGTTGAAGCATCATAAATGAGAAGTTTAGGAGTTTCTCCATCTCTCTGTTGGTACCAGGCTAAACGGTTTGAATTATAAACACCCTGACTGGTCCTACAGCTGATGGTTGTGGAGCCTCCCAGAGCAGATCTCACTGCTGCAGGCTGAGTCACTGTGTACTGGCCTCTGGACTCTGAGGATACAAAGACAAAAACATAAAGCAGCGTCATGGTTTAGTCGGCTTCAGTTCAGAGGGACGGATGTTCGTAGAGGAGAGGAGTTTGATTCTCTGGACTTTACCTGTGAAGCAGCAGCAGAGGAGAGTCCAGATGAGGACGGAGATCAAAGTCATGTTTTTGATGAGGAGGATTTCTGTGTCTTCTGTTGTCATGAAGGACAGCTGTCAGTCATCCAGTGTTCAACTCTCAGGACTATAAACTCTCCCAGAGCACTGGAGCATGGTGCTGCTGATGCAAAGTGTCTCTCTATGGAAATGCTCTGACTGACTCCAGCAGGGACCTGGATTACTCTGATCATGATGTTTCTTAATAGAGAAATGATTTTATTTGAATATTTTAAACTGTGAATATGTTGGTGAATTTGTTAGTTTCAAAGTCAGACAGCCATACTTTGACTCATATAATATTCACTTTTTCTTCATTCAAATTCTTCATTGTAAAAAAATGACTTTGAATATGTTGAAATTGACAAAAAACCCTGTACATGCTGAACAATATTTCATATTAAGATTTCTTCACTTTATGAATTAACCTTCTCTTCATTGAGTTCAGTTTCAGTTATTCTTGTCAGCCCTATTAGTTGTGTTTGACTTCCCATTTTATTGTTGGTTTCCTTCATTTTCTGTTTGTGTTCATTCTAGTTGTCTTTACTCTTCCTGATCACCTATTATATTTTCATCTGTGCCTCATTACCTCCTTCCCTCATGTGTGTATATAAGTCTGTTCTTCCCAGTGTGTCTATGTTAGATTGTCTGCATTATTTTCAGTAGCTTTCTTCCTTGTGTTTAGTCCCTCGTGTTTGTAACCTGGTTTGTTCTTGGACTCTTCCTTGCCTAACGTCCGGTACTTTTGCCCATTCTTGCTATTGTTGGTTTTTGTCTTTCAGCTGTTTTTTGGACTGCCCTTCTGATCCTGTTTTTGTACCTTTGTCTGAGCTGACTGTTTTTTGTGTACCAAACCTGATCTACCAATAAAACTCGTCTTATAACATTATCAGGCTATATACCACAGTCATTTAAAGTACCTGTAATTCAGTTTCTGCTTAAAAAGCAGGTGTTTTATCCAACTATAGACCTATATCAAACCTTCCCTTCCTCTCTAATGTCCTTGATAAAGCAGTCACCAGTCAGCTATGTGACTTTCTACAAAACAATACTTTATTTAAAAGTTTTCAGTCAGAATTTCGAAAGCATCAAAGCACTGATACAGCACCAGTGAAAGTTGTAAATGACCTTCTACTTGTACTGGACTTATTTTGTTTGACCTTAGTGCTGCATTTGATGATGATGAATCTTTCATGGTTGTAAAACTTAGACAGAGTTCCACAAGGTTCTGTGCTTGGACCATTCCTGTTTACCTTATATATGCTTCCTTTAGGTAATATTATTAGGAAACACACCATACACTTTCATTGTTATGCAGATGATACACAATTATATCTATTAGTGAATCCAGATGAAATCAATCTTTTAACTAAATTTTAAGCGTGTTTTAGGGACATAAAGACCTGGATGATGAGGAAACTTTGACAGATAAGAAGTACTTCTGCTCGGCCCTAAACACCTTAGAAACACATCATCTAATGATATAGCTAATCTGGATGGCATCGCCCCGGCCTCCAGCTCCACTGAAAGGAATCTGGGAGTGATCTTTGATCAGGATATGTCCTTTTATGCCCACAATACACATATTTCAAGCACTGACTTTTTTCACCAACATAATGTTGCTAAAATCAGGAACATCCTGCTTCAAAGAAATGCAGAAAAACTAATCCATACATGTGTTACTTCCAGGGTGGATAATTGTAATTTCTTTTTATCGGGTTGTGTGTGTGTGTGTGTGTGTGTGTGTGTGTGTGTGTGTGTGTGTTCAGTGAACTGTATCAGTCTCTGCAGTAGTTTCCAGCTGCAGCAGTCACTTCAGTTTCTGTTCAGTCTGACTGAGGGAGGTTTTTGTACGACGCTTTTTCACTGTGTGAACACATACTGACTGTTGGGTAAGTGGAGACTCTGACAGTAGTAAACTGCTGCATCTTCAGCCTGAACTCCACTGATGGTCAGAGTGAAGTCAGAGTTTGATCCACTGCCTGTAAAACGATCTGGAATCCCTGATGCTCGAGTTGAAGCATAATAAATGAGAAGTTTAGGAGTTTCTCCATCTCTCTGTTGGTACCAGGCTAAATAGTTTGAACCATAAACATCCTGACTGGTCCTACAGCTGATGGTTGTGGAGCCTCCCAGAGCAGATCTCACTGCTGCAGGCTGAGTCACTGTGTACTGGCCTCTGGACTCTGAGGATACAGAGACAAAAACATAAAGCAGCGTCATGGTTTAGTCGGCTTCATTTCAGAGGGACGGATGTTCATAGAGGAGAGGAGTTTGATTCTCTGGACTTTACCTGTGAAGCAGCAGCAGAGGAGAGTCCAGATGAGGACGGAGATCAAAGTCATGTTTTTGATGAGGAGGATTTCTGTGTCTTCTGTTGTCATGAAGGACAGCTGTCAGTCATCCAGTGTTCAACTCTCAGGACTATAAACTCTCCCAGAGCACTGGAGCATGGTGCTGCTGATGCAAAGTGTCTCTCTATGGAAATGCTCTGACTGACTCCAGCAGGGACCTGGATTACTCTGATCATGATGTTTAATCAATGGATCAATAAATTCATTAAAATAATGTCCAGAATATGTTTTTGTGTTTTCATATTTTTCTCTCTAAAAAAATACTTTATATGTTTTTTAAATGTATTTGTACAAATATAGATCTCAATGTCATTTGCCTGATATAAATGAAATTAATGTTAATATTGATATAATTTGTGACACTTCTTTGGTGTTTTTACTAACTTATAATAATTTTGTTGAGTTTGTTTGTTTCAACGTCAGAGAGCCGTGTCTCATGACAATGAGGTGATTTTGTTTAATGCTTTCAAGTTTTAATAAGTTTAAATATCTATAATATGTTGATTTATATCATTTAAATTCTCTCCTGTTTTAGTTTCACCACATTAATTATGGAGTAACTCAGACCAGCTTCAATAAACCATTATTGTTAAATTGAACTGTGAGAATCAACAAAACATTTGATTGACTTTGTCAAGTTAAATACACTAAAGGTGAGACGGTACACCTCATGATAGTGAGTGGACCAATCCTTCATATATATTTCTGTATGTGGCCCACAGTGAAAAAAGTTTGGACATCCCTGATGTAGATAAAAAATATGAAATGTGGCCAAATCTCTGATCCTCTGACTGTAATTAGTTTCTTACTGTAAAATAAGATTTCATGTGATTTATATGTTTTGTGGTGGGAGCTGTGATTATGAAAGTTTCTGATGTTGATTTGCATCTTCATATTTCCTTTAACAAGATATAACTGAGATAGATGTGATCCAGTATAAAGCTGAGGTCAAAGGTCATGAACAAGACGTTTCTTACTAAAAGTCCCCGACCAATCGCTCTCCTCATTGTTAAGGAAATGGGTTCATCATAATTTATGAATAAAATAAAGAAATCCAATCAATTAAATTGCATTTGTGTTTTTTTCAGTTTTTAAATGAACTCAGTAATTTTACAAAGTAGAGACTAATTCTGTTGAGTTTGTTTGTTTCAAAGTCAGAGAGCCGTGTCTCTCTACAGTCAGAGGTTTTTGTACGACGACTCAATGAGTTTGTATCACTGTGGTACACGTTTGGTGGAGGAACCAGACTGGATGTTGGAAGTAAGTCAAATGTTTAACTTTTTAATCATTTCAGCAGTTATTTTTCTTTTTCTTTTCTTTTCATTCAGCACTTTTTGTCCATTTTTATATGAAAAGTCTTGGACAAACTAATTAACACTAAGGAACAAAGTTAACCGTTATATTTAAAATTTGAAAACTCATTGTAGAGAAAATAAAACATTAATTAAGAGGATAATTCAATATTTCCTATTTTAATGAAGTTGCATCTTGAGAGCTTGTAGTTTTAGTTCAGTCTAACAAAGTCAGAGAGCCGTGTCTCTCTACAGTCAGAGGTTTTTGTACGACGACTCAATGAGTTTGTATCACTGTGGTACACGTTTGGTGGAGGAACCAGACTGGATGTTGGAAGTAAGTTTCTGTTATATTAAAACTAAATATGATATTTAAAAGTCATGTTTTTCATCCAGTTACTGAGCATTTGTAGAACATAAAGATATATTGTGTTTTATTTAAAGTACTTTTAGTATTCATGTTTGTATTTCTCCTCCTTTACCATGAAGGAGAACTCAGAGCAGCTTCACTAAACATTTCTTTACACATTCCTGTCATACTGAAATTTAATAAGTTGAAGTGTAGAAAAGATGAAGCTTCAGTTGTATTTTAGAAATGTTTAGAAAGACAACATTTACAGTTTTTCACCTCACTGATGAATGTTTTAAAATACACTGAAATAAAATTCAGCAGAGTGAATATAAAGATGAATATTTGAAAATGTGCAAAATCTCTGATCTCCATATTATCACATGTAATGTTTAAAGTTTAATTTAAAGTGATTTGAACAGTTTGTCAGGTGATGTTTAATGTAATATAAATGTTTTTGTTGATTTGATGAGAAAACTATCAGATGTGCTTCTTGTATTTCCAGTGTAGTTTGATATATTTCAGGTCAAACAGTACGATGTCTATTTCTGTGCTGATATGCATGAGACGTTTGTTAAAGGGAAGTGAAACAATGTGTGAGTGAGTGACTGGTGGAGCAGAAAAGACATCTGACAGAAACTCCTTAAAGGAGAAAATCCACTGTCACACAGTAACGGTGTCCAAGTGGTGTTTGATTGACTGCTGTGCGGTCCCCGTCCTCTAATCTGATGGGTGTCTCCTAGGTGATGTCCGTCCCACCCTGACGGTGCTGGCCCCCTCCAGCGAGGAGCTGCAGCAGGGGAAGGCCACGCTCATGTGTCTGGCCAACAAGGGCTTCCCCTCAGACTGGAGTCTGGCCTGGAAGGTGGACGGCAGCAGCAGCAGCTGGGAGGAGAGCAGGAGCCCCGGGGTGCTGCAGAAGGACGGCCTCTACAGCTGGAGCAGCACCCTGAGGCTTTCTGCAGATCAGTGGAGGAAGGTGGGCTCTGTGACCTGTGAGGCCACCCAGGGCTCCCAGACTCCTCTCTCAGAGACACTGAGGACAGACCAGTGTCCCCAGTCCTGACCTGATGGGACTCTGCTACTGGTTTTACTCTGCTGCTGCTCTCACTCTGATCTCTGCAACTCTCTCTCTATTGTTTGACGTGTTTCAGTAGCGATATTTACTTTCTTGTTGTCATGTTTCAATATTATTTCTGTATTTCCAGACAATAAACATTTGTTCAGCAAATCAGATGTTTTTGTGTTTATCATTATAAAGGTCTTAATCATTTTCTCCAAATGGTAACAGTAACGATAATAAATACTGATAAGAAAATAAATTATAAATGTTTCAACTGCGTTATGAAGACTTCAGAACAAGAATCACATAACATGTTGCTTCATAATCATTTAGTATAAAATCCTCCAATCATCTCTTGTTATTGCAGTGTGTTAATGCACAGACTTTAATATTGGTCTTGATTCAGGTTTATATAAAAATATATCATTTTTTCTTAAATGACAAAAGTCTCAAGATATTTTCTAAATCTGAAACAAAAAGCAGGATATCGTCAGCATAAAGAGATATAAAATGAGTGTGTTCTGTTATTCTAACCCTGGAAATGTTTCCACACTGATTCTGCTGAAGAGCTCCAACACAAAGACAAGTGAAAGAATTCAAGTGTTAATTACATACTGAAGGAATTATGTTTGTTTTAATCATAAATACTGTTTTACTGGAATTTAAACCATGTGAAATGACTAAAATACATCACATGATATGATTAGTAATATTACAACAAAAAAGTTAAGATTTTATTAGGATTACATTTTAGATTGTAGATTAACAGAAACTCTTCATCAGAGGTTCTCTTAAGGTGTTTTTTTTATCTTAGTTCATCTTTGAAGTAATTCTGGTATATTTGATAAATATGGGCCCTGAATTTTGGACTTTTAGGAAACTGAACAATTGTTGGCTCAGTGTTGTCTCTCATGGGTTTTATATTATTTGTTCTAGTGAGCTGAACATGTATCAGATAATAAATCTGCACTTGATTCAACTACTATATATTTTGTTGTTAACTATACCATGCACCTCGTGGTCATTTATCTCCAAATGGAAATGAAATATAGTTTATTGTGTTCTTGACGTGTGTGTGTGTGTGTGTGTGTGTGTGTTCAGTGAACTGTATCAGTCTCTGCAGTAGTTTCCAGCTGCAGCAGTCACTTCAGTTTCTGTTCAGTCTGACTGAGGGAGGTTTTTGTACGACGCTTTTTCACTGTGTGAACACATACTGACTGTTGGGATAGTGGAAACTCTGACAGTAGTAAACTGCTGCATCTTCAGCCTGAACTCCACTGATGGTCAGAGTGAAGTCAGAGTTTGATCCACTGCCTGTAAAACGATCTGGAATCCCTGATGCTCGAGTTGAAGCAACATAAATGAGAAGTTTAGGAGTTTCTCCATCTCTCTGTTGGTACCAGGCTAAATAGTGGTAGTTGTTATAAACATGAACATCCTGACTGGTCCTACAGCTGATGGTTGTGGAGCCTCCCAGAGCAGATGTCACTGCTGCAGGCTGAGTCACTGTGATCTGGCCTCTGGACTCTGAGGATACAGAGACAAAAACATAAAGCAGCGTCATGGTTTAGTCGGCTTCATTTCAGAGGGACGGATGTTCATAGAGGAGAGGAGTTTGATTCTCTGGACTTTACCTGTGAAGCAGCAGCAGAGGAGAGTCCAGATGAGGACGGAGATCAAAGTCATGTTTTTGATGAGGAGGATTTCTGTGTCTTCTGTTGTCATGAAGGACAGCTGTCAGTCATCCAGTGTTCAACTCTCAGGACTATAAACTCTCCCAGAGCACTGGAGCATGGTGCTGCTGATGCAAAGTGTCTCTCTATGGAAATGCTCTGACTGACTCCAGCAAGGACTTGGATTACTCTGATCATGATGTTTCTCATTTTATTTGAATATTTGAAACTGTGAATATGTTGAATGTGATAGTTTCAAAGTCAGACAGTCATACTTTGAGTCATATAAAAGACGCATTTTTTGTTTCTTCAAAAAGTCAGGGACAAAGACAAAGAACAAAAACAAAAGGGGAAAAAAGTAATTTGTCTCAGCCAGTGAGCAAAGGCATGTACACGTTAGGAGGACGGAAAAAAAAAGAGAAAAAACTGGAATTTGCCTGTGAAAAGGAAGAATAGATTAGTAACACGTCCACTGGAGGTCTGGAGCTGTGTGACGAAACAAAGGGAGAAATGTTACGTCAGCTAACCACTTTCCTGTCACCTGGAAAGTTGCTACGAAGTCCGACACCGATGTGCTCCACCTTGACATACACAGAACAACGGTCAGGTTTTTTTTTTAAGGACTGATGTGGTCCCGGACAAACTTCTTACTGAAACCGATGGTGAGCCAAGCACCCTGAAGGAAGTCCAGCACCGAGGAGATATCCACATACACTCTAACAATACAATACATGGATCCTTGAAATCAGGTGAACTGCAGTAACTCTACAACAAGTAGACCTAAAACAACTTGTTTGTTTTTTTTAAGGCCCCAACGGACTTTTTTTTTAATTTATTCAAGTGCGCACATTTTGTTATTTTTCTAACATTTTGGGTATTTTTGTTAATTCTGTACAAACCAAAGTATTTTGTTTATTGTTAAAAATTATAAGAGTGTCTACTCAACTGTTACTATTGTGTCTGTCTCATTATTGTTGCTCAGTATAGTGCCTCCTGTCGAATTTAGTATTTTTATGATTCTGGTCCAGGATACATTACTAGTCTAAATCATCATTATACTGTAATTAATTTTTATATCTTTAAAATTGGTTACAAGTACATCAGAGGGACAGCACATGTTAGAGGTTTAGGAGATGAAGTCAGAGAGGCCAGACTGAGATGGTTCAGACATGTCCAGAGGAGAGATATGAATATATTGGTAGAAGGATGCTGAGTTTTGAACTGCCAGGCAGGAGGTCTAGAGGAAGACCAAAGAGGAGATATATGGATGTAGAGAAAGAGGACATGAAGGTAGTTGGTGTGAGAGAAGAGGATACAGAAGACAGGGTTAGATGGAGGCAACTGATTCACTGTGGAGACGCCTGAAGGGAAAAGAAGAAGTCACATTTATCAGATCAATTTCAGTTTGTACACATTAATGATGAATACTCCATGTTTGTAAAAGTTAGACAGAGTTCCACAAGGTTCTGTGCTTGGACCATTCCTGTTTACCTTATATTTGCTTCCTTTAGGTAATATTATTAGGAAACACAGCATACACTTTCATTGTTATGCAGATGATACACAATTATATCTATCAATTAATCCAGATAAAATCAATCACTTCACTAAATTTTAAGCATGTCTTAAGGACATAAAGACCTGGATGATGAGGAAACTTTGACACATGTGAAGTACTTCTGCTCGGCCCTAAACACCTTAGAAACATATTATCTATTGATATAGCTAATTTGGATGGCATCACCTCGGCCTCCAGCTTCTCCACTCCCAGATTCCTTTTTAATCTAAATCTCTAAAGACTCTCCATCTGGTCCAGATGCTGCTGCACTTATTCTGACCAGAACTAGAACAAGAGATCACATTTCTCTTATATTAGCTTCTCTCCACTGGATCCCTTTTAAATCCAGAATAGATTTTAAAATCCTTCTCCTTACCTACAGAGCACTTAATGGTCAGGCACCATCAAATCTTAAAGATTTTTTAATACCCTACAATCCTAACAGACAACTTTCTTGTGGTTCTTAGAGTCTCCAGAAGTAAAATAGAAGGCAGAGCCTTCAGCTATCAGGCTCTTCACCTGTGGAATCATCTTCCAGGTTCAGTCAGGGGGGCAGACACCCTCTCTATGTTCAAGAGTAGACCCAAAACTCTCCTTATTGATTAAGTTTATAGTTAGAGCTGGCCAGACCTGCCTTGGACCAGACTGCCAGGGGGCTTCCCATGATGCACTGGGCTCCTCTCTCCGTATACATTTATATCTGTATACATTTATATCCCATTAATTCATGTTACTGACTTGACTTCTTCACCAGAGTGTTTGTACTTTGTTATCTGTCAGGACACTGGTGATGTGATCTTTTTCACTAACAACTGGCTTTTTTTCTCACTACTGTCAAGCTCCTTTTAAATGTAGAGCAACTATTTCACACATTAGTGTCTATATTTCACTACACTTAAATTAAAAGGTTGAATTCAAAAAAAGCTCTGAAAAGCTTTATATACCAGAGTTGCTAGAAAAGTTCCAACCAACATGTTCCATGTCCAAGAAGGGGAGTGTGTGTGTGTGTGTGTGTGTGTGTG
This sequence comes from Pampus argenteus, assembly GCA_036937835.1. Classification (NCBI taxonomy): domain Eukaryota; kingdom Metazoa; phylum Chordata; class Actinopteri; order Scombriformes; family Stromateidae; genus Pampus; species Pampus argenteus. The sequence goes on from CM072879.1 coordinate 19,327,660, forward strand.
TGTGTGTGTGTGTGTGTGTGTGTTCAGTGTACTGTATCAGTCTCTGCAGTAGTTTCCAGCTGCAGCAGTCACTTCAGTTTCTGTTCAGTCTGACTGAGGGAGGTTTTTGTACGACGCTTTTTCACTGTGTGAACACATACTGACTGTTGGGATAGTGGAAACTCTGACAGTAGTAAACTGCTGCATCTTCAGCCTGAACTCCACTGATGGTCAGAGTGAAGTCAGAGTTTGATCCACTGCCTGTAAAACGATCTGGAATCCCTGATGCTCGAGTGGAAGCATAATAAATGAGAAGTTTAGGAGTTTCTCCATCTCTCTGTTGGTACCAGGCTAAAACGTTTGAACTATAAACATCCTGACTGGTCCTACAGCTGATGGTTGTGGAGCCTCCCAGAGCAGATCTCACTGCTGCAGGCTGAGTCACTGTGTACTGGCCTCTGGACTCTGAGGATACAGAGACAAAAACATAAAGCAGCGTCATGGTTTAGTCGGCTTCATTTCAGAGGGACGGATGTTCATAGAGGAGAGGAGTTTGATTCTCTGGACTTTACCTGTGAAGCAGCAGCAGAGGAGAGTCCAGATGAGGACGGAGATCAAAGTCATGTTTTTGATGAGGAGGATTTCTGTGTCTTCTGTTGTCATGAAGGACAGCTGTCAGTCATCCAGTGTTCAACTCTCAGGACTATAAACTCTCCCAGAGCACTGGAGCATGGTGCTGCTGATGCAAAGTGTCTCTCTATGGAAATGCTCTGACTGACTCCAGCAGGGACTTGGATTACTCTGATCATGATGTTTAATCATTGGATCAATTAATTCATTAAAATAATGTGCAGAATATGTTTTTCTGTTTTCATATTTTTCACTCTAAAAAAATACTTTATGTTTTTTTTAAATGTATTTGTACAAATATAGATCTCAATGTCATTTGCCTGATATAAATGAAATTAATGTTAATATTGATATAATTTGTGACACTTCTTTGGTGTTTTTACTAACTTATAATAATTTTGTTGAGTTTGTTTGTTTCAACGTCAGAGAGCCGTGTCTCATGACAATGAGGTGATTTTGTTTAATGCTTTCAAGTTTTAATAAGTTTAAATATCTATAATATGTTGATTTCTATCATTTAAATTCTCTCCTGTTTTAGTTTCACCACATTAATTATGGAGTAACTCAGACCAGCTTCAATAAACCATTATTGTTAAATTGAACTGTGAGAATCAACAAAACATTTGATTGACTTTGTCAAGTTAAATACACTAAAGGTGAGACGGTACACCTCATGATAGTGAGTGGACCAATCCTTCATATATATTTCTGTATGTGGCCCACAGTGAAAAAAGTTTGGACATCCCTGATGTAGATAAAAAATATGAAATGTGGCCAAATCTCTGATCCTCTGACTGTAATTAGTTTCTTACTGTAAAATAAGATTTCATGTGATTTATATGTTTTGTGGTGGGAGCTGTGATTATGAAAGTTTCTGATGTTGATTTGCATCTTCATATTTCCTTTAACAAGATATAACTGTGATAGATGTGATCCAGTATAAAGCTGAGGTCAAAGGTCACGAACAAGACGTTTCTTACTAAAAGTCCCCGACCAATCGCTCTCCTCATTGTTAAGGAAATGGGTTCATCATAATTTATAAATAAAATAAAGAAATCCAATCAATTAAATTGCATTTGTGTTTGTGTTTTTTCAGTTTATAAATGAACTCAGTAATTTTACAAAGTAGAGACTAATTCTGTTGAGTTTGTTTGTTTCAAAGTCAGAGAGCCGTGTCTCTCTACAGTCAGAGGTTTTTGTACGACGACTCAATGAGTTTGTATCACTGTGGTACACGTTTGGTGGAGGAACCAGACTGGATGTTGGAAGTAAGTCAAATGTTTAACTTTTTTATCATTTCAGCAGTTATTTTTCTTTTTCTTTTCTTTTCATTCAGCACTTTTTGTCCATTTTTATATGAAAAGTCTTGGACAAAATAATTAACACTAAGGAACAAAGTTAACCGTTATATTTAAAATTTTAAAACTCATTGTAGAGAAAATAAAACATTAATTAAGAGGATAATTCAATATTTCCTATTTTAATGAAGTTGCATCTTGAGAGCTTGTAGTTTTAGTTCAGTCTAACAAAGTCAGAGAGCCGTGTCTCTCTACAGTCAGAGGTTTTTGTACGACGACTCAATGAGTTTGTATCACTGTGGTTGACGTTTGGTGGAGGAACCAGACTGGATGTTGGAAGTAAGTTTCTGTTATATTAAAACTAAATATGATATTTAAAAGTCATGTTTTTCATCCAGTTACTGAGCATTTGTAGAACATAAAGATATATTGTGTTTTATTTAAAGTACTTTTAGTATTCATGTTTGTATTTCTCCTCCTTTACCATGAAGGAGAACTCAGAGCAGCTTCACTAAACATTTCTTTACACATTCCTGTCATACTGAAATTTAATAAGTTGAAGTGTAGAAAAGATGAAGCTTCAGTTGTATTTTAGAAATGTTTAGAAAGACAACATTTACAGTTTTTCACCTCACTGATAAATGTTTTAAAATACACGGAAATTAAATTCAGCAGAGTGAATATAAAGATGAATATTTGAAAATGTGCAAAATCTCTGATCTCCATATTATCACATGTAATGTTTAAAGTTTAATTTAAAGTGATTTGAACAGTTTGTCAGGTGATGTTTAATGTAATATAAATGTTTTTGTTGATTTGATGAGAAAACTATCAGATGTGCTTCTTGTATTTCCAGTGTAGTTTGATATATTTCAGGTCAAACAGTACGATGTCTATTTCTGTGCTGATATGCATGAGACGTTTGTTAAAGGGAAGTGAAACAATGTGTGAGTGAGTGACTGGTGGAGCAGAAAAGACATCTGACAGAAACTCCTTAAAGGAGAAAATCCACTGTCACACAGTAACGGTGTTCAAGTGTCCAAGTGGTGTTTGATTGACTGCTGTGCGGTCCCCGTCCTCTAATCTGATGGGTGTCTCCTAGGTGATGTCCGTCCCACCCTGACGGTGCTGGCCCCCTCCAGCGAGGAGCTGCAGCAGGGGAAGGCCACGCTCATGTGTCTGGCCAACAAGGGCTTCCCCTCAGACTGGAGTCTGGCCTGGAAGGTGGACGGCAGCAGCAGCAGCTCGGAGGAGAGCAGGAGCCCCGGGGTGCTGCAGAAGGACGGCCTCTACAGCTGGAGCAGCACCCTGAGGCTTTCTGCAGATCAGTGGAGGAAGGTGGGCTCTGTGACCTGTGAGGCCACCCAGGGCTCCCAGACTCCTCTCTCAGAGACACTGAGGACAGACCAGTGTCCCCAGTCCTGACCTGATGGGACTCTGCTACTGGTTTTACTCTGCTGCTGCTCTCACTCTGATCTCTGCAACTCTTTCTCTATTGTTTGACGTGTTTCAGTAGCGATATTTACTTTCTTGTTGTCATGTTTCAATATTATTTCTGTATTTCCAGACAATAAACATTTGTTCAGCAAATCAGATGTTTTTGTGTTTATTATTATAAAGGTCTTAATCATTTTCTCCAAATGGTAACAGTAACGATAATAAATACTGATAAGAAAATAAATTATAAATGTTTCAACTGCGTTATGAAGACTTCAGAACAAGAATCACATAACATGTTGCTTCATATACTGTTTAATAGGAAAATATTAACACTAAAACAACACTCTTAGATATAATGTGATTAATGCTACACAGTCATGGTGCTAATAACCCCTTTATTAATCTCATTGTTTTCAGTAATGTCATCATAGTTCTGAAAAATGCTTTGCTGGAGCGTTTGAAGATTCGTCTGTAAAAATAAACTTTTGTCACAAAATCCATAGTGGAAACATCTTAGTATAAAATCCTCCAATCATCTCTTGTTATTGCAGTGTGTTAATGCACAGACTTTAATATTGGTCTTGATTCAGGTTTATATAGAAATATATCATTTTTTCTTAAATGACAAAAGTCTCAAGATATTTTCTAAATCTGAAACAAAAAGCAGGATATCGTCAGCATAAAGAGATATAAAATGAGTGTGTTCTGTTATTCTAACCCTGGAAATGTTTCCACACTGATTCTGCTGAAGAGCTCCAACACAAAGACAAGTGAAAGAATTCAAGTGTTAATTACATACTGAAGGAATTATGTTTGTTTTAATCATAAATACTGTTTTACTGGAATAGAAACCATGTGAAATGACTAAAATACGTCACATGATGTGATTAGTAATATTACAAAAAAAAGAGTTAAGATTTTATTAAGATTACATTTTAGATTGTAGATTAACAGAAACTCTTCATCAGAGGTTCTCTTAAGGTGTTTTTATCTTAGTTCATCTTTGAAGTAATTCTGGTATATTTGATAAATACGGGCCCTGAATTTTGGACTTTTAGGAAACTGAACAATTGTTGTCTCAGTGTTGTCTCTCATGGGTTTTATAATATTTGTTCTAGTGAGCTAAACATGTATCAGATAATAAATCTGCACTTGATTCAACTACTATATATTTTGTTGTTAACTATACCATGCACCTCGGGGTCATTTTAAATTAAATAAGTCATCTTTTGTTTTCTGATAGAGTTCAGTGTTTTGTCCACTTGAAAACTTTGGTTCATCATAAAAGATATCTGAGACTATTTTGATCTCATTTAGGTCACTTTAGAGGAGCTGAATTATTCCTCCAGCTTATTAAGTCAAACTGTAGCTACAAATATGTATCTGATAGAAAACATGTTGAACAAATCACGTCTGCTGCTACAACAATTACATAGTGTGACATAAATCTGAACAGTGTTTGAGTCCCCAGGTACTTAATCTCCAAATGGAAATTAAATATAGTTTATTGTGTTCTTGACATGCATGTGGTGTGTGTGTGTGTGTGTGTGTGTGTTCAGTGAACTGTATCAGTCTCTGCAGTAGTTTCCAGCTGCAGCAGTCACTTCAGTTTCTGTTCAGTCTGACTGAGGGAGGTTTTTGTACGACGCTTTTTCACTGTGTGAACACATGTTGACTGTTGATATAATGTTGACTCTGACAGTAGTAAACTGCTGCATCTTCAGCCTGAACTCCACTGATGGTCAGAGTGAAGTCAGAGTTTGATCCACTGCCTGTAAAACGATCTGGAATCCCTGATGCTCGAGTTGAAGCATAATAAATGAGAAGTTTAGGAGTTTCTCCATCTCTCTGTTGGTACCAGGCTAAACGGTCTGATCTATAAACATCCTGACTGGTCCTACAGCTGATGGTTGTGGAGCCTCCCAGAGCAGATCTCACTGCTGCAGGCTGAGTCACTGTGTACTGGCCTCTGGACTCTGAGGATACAGAGACAAAAACATAAAGCAGCGCATGGTTTAGTCGGCTTCATTTCAGAGGGACGGATGTTCATAGAGGAGAGGAGTTTGATTCTCTGGACTTTACCTGTGAAGCAGCAGCAGAGGAGAGTCCAGATGAGGACGGAGATCAAAGTCATGTTTTTGATGAGGAGGATTTCTGTGTCTTCTGTTGTCATGAAGGACAGCTGTCAGTCATCCAGTGTTCAACTCTCAGGACTATAAACTCTCCCAGAGCACTGGAGCATGGTGCTGCTGATGCAAAGTGTCTCTCTATGGAAATGCTCTGACTGACTCCAGCAGGGACTTGGATTACTCTGATCATGATGTTTAATCAATGGATCAATAAATTCATTAAAATAATGTGCAGAATATGTTTTTGTGTTTTCATATTTTTTGGTTAAAAAAAAATACTTTAGATATTTTTTCTAATGTATTTGTACAAATATAGATCTTAATGTCATTTGCCTGATATAAATAAAATTAATGTTAATATTGATATAATTTGTGACACTTCTTTGGTGTTTTTACTAACTCTGATCTCTGCAACTCTTTCTCTATTATTTGACATGTTTCAGTAGCGATATTTACTTTCTTGTTGTAATGTTTCAATATTATTTCTGTATTTCCAGACAATAAACATTTGTTCAGCAAATCAGATGTTTTTGTGTTTATTATTATAAAGGTCTTGATCATTTTCCACAAATGGTAACAGTAATGATATTAAATACTGATGAGAAAATAAATTATAAATGTTTCAACTGCGTTATGAAGACTTCAGAACAAGAATCACATAACATGTTGCTTCATATACTGTTTAATAGGAAAATATTAACACTAAAACAACACTCTTAGATATAATGTGATTAATGCTACACAGTCATGGTGCTAATAACTCCTTTATTAATCTCATTGTTTTTTTAGTAATGTCATCATAGTTCTGAAAAATGCTTTGCTGGAGCGTTTGAAGATTTGTCTGTAATAATAAACTTTTGTCACAAAATCCATAGTGGAAACATCTTAGTATAAAATCCTCCAATCATCTCTTGTTATTGGAGTGTGTTAATGCACAGACTTTAATATTGGTCTTGATTCAGGTTTATATAGAAATATATCATTTTTTCTTAAATGACAAAAGTCTCAAGATATTTTCTAAATCTGAAACAAAAAGCAGGATATCGTCAGCATAAAGAGATATAAAATGAGTGTGTTCTGTTATTCTAACCCTGGAAATGTTTCCACACTGATTCTGCTGAAGAGCTCCAACACAAAGACAAGTGAAAGAATTCAAGTGTTAATTACATACTCAAGGAATTATGTTTGTTTTAATCATAAATACTGTTTTACTGGAATTTAAACCATGTGAAATGACTAAAATACGTCACATGATATGATTAATAATATTACAACAAAAAAGTTAAGATTTTATTAAGATTACATTTTAGATTGTAGATTAACAGAAACTCTTCATCAGAGGTTCTCTTAAGGTGTTTTTTATCTTAGTTCATCTTTGAAGTAATTCTGGTATATTTGATAAATATGGGCCCTGAATTTTGGACTTTTAGGAAACTGAACAATTGTTGGCTCTGTGTTGTCTCTCATGGGTTTTATATTATTTGTTCTAGTGAGCTGAACATGTATCAGATAATAAATCTGCACTTGATTCAACTACTATATATTTTGTTGTTAACTATACCATGCACCTCGTGGTCATTTATCTCCAAATGGAAATGAAATATAGTTTATTGTGTTCTTGACGTGTGTGTGTGTGTGTGTGTGTGTTCAGTGAACTGTATCAGTCTCTGCAGTAGTTTCCAGCTGCAGCAGTCACTTCAGTTTCTGTTCAGTCTGACTGAGGGAGGTTTTTGCACGACGCTTTTTCACTGTGTGAACACATACTGACTGTTGGGATAGTGGAAACTCTGACAGTAGTAAACTGCTGCATCTTCAGCCTGAACTCCACTGATGGTCAGAGTGAAGTCAGAGTTTGATCCACTGCCTGTAAAACGATCTGGAATCCCTGATGCTCGAGTGGAAGCATAATAAATGAGAAGTTTAGGAGTTTCTCCATCTCTCTGTTGGTACCAGGCTAAACGGTCTGATCTATAAACATCCTGACTGGTCCTACAGCTGATGGTTGTGGAGCCTCCCAGAGCAGATCTCACTGCTGCAGGCTGAGTCACTGTGTACTGGCCTCTGGACTCTGAGGATACAGAGACAAAAACATAAAGCAGCGCATGGTTTAGTCGGCTTCATTTCAGAGGGACGGATGTTCATAGAGGAGAGGAGTTTGATTCTCTGGACTTTACCTGTGAAGCAGCAGCAGAGGAGAGTCCAGATGAGGACGGAGATCAAAGTCATGTTTTTGATGAGGAGGATTTCTGTGTCTTCTGTTGTCATGAAGGACAGCTGTCAGTCATCCAGTGTTCAACTCTCAGGACTATAAACTCTCCCAGAGCACTGGAGCATGGTGCTGCTGATGCAAAGTGTCTCTCTATGGAAATGCTCTGACTGACTCCAGCAGGGACTTGGATTACTCTGATCATGATGTTTAATCATTGGATCAATTAATTCATTAAAATAATGTGAAGAATATGTTTTTGTGTTTTCACATTTTTCGCTTTAAGAAATACTTATGTTTTAGATGTTTTTTAAATGTATTTGTACAAATATAGATTTCAATGTCATTTGCCTGATATAAATAAAATTAATGTTAATATTGATATAATTTGTGACACTTCTTTGGTGTTTTTACTAACTCTGATCTCTGCAACTCTTTCTCTATTATTTGACATGTTTCAGTAGCGATATTTACTTTCTTGTTGTAATGTTTCAATATTTTTTCTGTATTTCCAGACAATAAACATTTGTTCAGCAAATCAGATGTTTTTGTGTTTATCATTATAAAAGTCATAATCATTTTCTCCAAATGGTAACAGTAACGATATTAAATCCTGATAAGAAAATAAATTATAAATGTTTCAACTGCGTTATGAAGACTTCAGAACAAGAATCACATAACATGTTGCTTCATATACTGTTTAATAGGAAAATATTAACACTAAAACAACACTCTTAGATATAATGTGATTAATGCTACACAGTCATGGTGCTAATAACTCCTTTATTAATCTCATTGTTTTTTTAGTAATGTCATCATAGTTCTGAAAAATGCTTTGCTGGAGCGTTTGAAGATTTGTCTGTAATAATAAACTTTTGTCACAAAATCCATAGTGGAAACATCTTAGTATAAAATCCTCCAATCATCTCTTGTTATTGGAGTGTGTTAATGCACAGACTTTAATATTGGTCTTGATTCAGGTTTATATAGAAATATATCATTTTTTCTTAAATGACAAAAGTCTCAAGATATTTTCTAAATCTGAAACAAAAAGCAGGATATCGTCAGCATAAAGAGATATAAAATGAGTGTGTTCTGTTATTCTAACCCTGGAAATGTTTCCACACTGATTCTGCTGAAGAGCTCCAACACAAAGACAAGTGAAAGAATTCAAGTGTTAATTACATACTCAAGGAATTATGTTTGTTTTAATCATAAATACTGTTTTACTGGAATTGAAACCATGTGAAATGACTAAAATACGTCACATGATATGATTAGTAATATTACAACAAAAAAGTTAAGATTTCATTAAGATTACATTTTAGATTGTAGATTAACAGAAACTCTTCATCAGAGGTTCTCTTAAGGTGTTTTTTATCTTAGTTCATCTTTGAAGTAATTCTGGTATATTTGATAAATACGGGCCCTGAATTTTGGACTTTTAGGAAACTGAACAATTGTTGGCTCAGTGTTGTCTCTCATGGGTTTTATATTATTTGTTCTAGTGAGCTAAACATGTATCAGATAATAAATCTGCACTTGATTCAACTACTATATATTTTGTTGTTAACTATACCATGCACCTCGTGGTCATTTATCTCCAAATGGAAATGAAATATAGTTTATTGTGTTCTTGACGTGTGTGTGTGTGTGTTCAGTGAACTGTATCAGTCTCTGCAGTAGTTTCCAGCTGCAGCAGTCACTTTAGTTTCTGTTCAGTCTGACTGAGGGAGGTTTTTGTACAACGCTTTTTCACTGTGTGAACACATACTGACTGTTGGGATAGTGGAAACTCTGACAGTAGTAAACTGCTGCATCTTCAGCCTGAACTCCACTGATGGTCAGAGTGAAGTCAGAGTTTGATCCACTGCCTGTAAAACGATCTGGAATCCCTGATGCTCGAGTGGAAGCCCAATAAATGAGAAGTTTAGGAGTTTCTCCATCTCTCTGTTGGTACCAGGCTAAAATGTGGTAGTTGTTCCAAACACGAACATCCTGACTGGTCCTACAGCTGATGGTTGTGGAGCCTCCCAGAGCAGATCTCACTGCTGCAGGCTGAGTCACTGTGATCTGGCCTCTGGACTCTGAGGATACAGAGAAAAAACATAAAGCAGCGTCATGGTTTAGTCGGCTTCATTTCAGAGGGACGGATGTTCATAGAGGAGAGGAGTTTGATTCTCTGGACTTTACCTGTGAAGCAGCAGCAGAGGAGAGTCCAGATGAGGACGGAGATCAAAGTCATGTTTTTGATAAGGAGGATTTCTGTGTCTTCTGTTGTCATGAAGGACAGCTGTCAGTCATCCAGTGTTCAACTCTCAGGACTATAAACTCTCCCAGAGCACTGGAGCATGGTGCTGCTGATGCAAAGTGTCTCTCTATGGAAATGCTCTGACTGACTCCAGCAGGGACCTGGATTACTCTGATCATGATGTTTAATCAATGGATCAATCAGTTTATTTAATTTTTGTACTGAATGTGTCTTTGTGTTTTCATATTTTTCGCTCTAAAAAAATACTTTATATGTTTTTTTAAATGTATTTGTACAAATATAGATCTCAATGTCATTTGCCTGATATAAATGAAATTAATGTTAATATTGATATAATTTGTGACACTTCTTTGGTGTTTTTACTAACTTATAATAATTTTGTTGAGTTTGTTTGTTTCAACGTCAGAGAGCCGTGTCTCATGACAATGAGGTAATTTTTTTATTGCTTTCAAGTTTTAATAAGTTTAAATATCTATAATATGTTGATTTCTATCATTTAAATTCTCTCCTGTTTTAGTTTCACCACATTAATTATGGAGTAACTCAGACCAGCTTCAATAAACCATTATTGTTAAATTGAACTGTGAGAATCAACAAAACATTTGATTGACTTTGTCAAGTTAAATACACTAAAGGTGAGACGGTACACCTCATGATAGTGAGTGGACCAATCCTTCATATATATTTCTGTATGTGGCCCACAGTGAAAAAAGTTTGGACATCCCTGATGTAGATAAAAAATATGAAATGTGGCCAAATCTCTGATCCTCTGACTGTAATTAGTTTCTTACTGTAAAATAAGATTTCATGTGATTTATATGTTTTGTGGTGGGAGCTGTGATTATGAAAGTTTCTGATGTTGATTTGCATCTTCATATTTCCTTTAACAAGATATAACTGAGATAGATGTGATCCAGTATAAAGCTGAGGTCAAAGGTCATGAACAAGACGTTTCTTACTAAAAGTCCTTGACCAATCGCTCTCCTCATTGTTAAGGAAATGGGTTCATCATAATTTATAAATAAAATAAAGAAATCCAATCAATTAAATTGCATTTGTGTTTGTGTTTTTTTAAGTTTTTAAATGAACTCAGTAATTTTACAAAGTAGAGACTAATTCTGTTGAGTTTGTTTGTTTCAAAGTCAGAGAGCCGTGTCTCTCTACAGTCAGAGGTTTTTGTACGACGACTCAATGAGTTTGTATCACTGTGGTACACGTTTGGTGGAGGAACCAGACTGGATGTTGGAAGTAAGTCAAATGTTTAACTTTTTTATCATTTCAGCAGTTATTTTTCTTTTTCTTTTCTTTTCATTCAGCACTTTTTGTCCATTTTTATATGAAAAGTCTTGGACAAACTAATTAACACTAAGGAACAAAGTTAACCGTTATATTTAAAATTTTAAAACTCATTGTAGAGAAAATAAAACATTAATTAAGAGGATAATTCAATATTTCCTATTTTAATGAAGTTGCATCTTGAGAGCTTGTAGTTTTAGTTCAGTGTAACAAAGTCAGAGAGCCGTGTCTCTCTACAGTCAGAGGTTTTTGTACGACGACTCAATGAGTTTGTATCACTGTGGTTGACGTTTGGTGGAGGAACCAGACTGGATGTTGGAAGTAAGTTTCTGTTATATTAAAACTAAATATGATATTTAAAAGTCATGTTTTTCATCCAGTTACTGAGCATTTGTAGAACATAAAGATATATTGTGTTTTATTTAAAGTACTTTTAGTATTCATGTTTGTATTTCTCCTCCTTTACCATGAAGGAGAACTCAGAGCAGCTTCACTAAACATTTCTTTACACATTCCTGTCATACTGAAATTTAATAAGTTGAAGTGTAGAAAAGATGAAGCTTCAGTTGTATTTTAGAAATGTTTAGAAAGACAACATTTACAGTTTTTCACCTCACTGATGAATGTTTTAAAATACACTGAAATAAAATTCAGCAGAGTGAATATAAAGATGAATATTTGAAAATGTGCAAAATCTCTGATCTCCATATTATCACATGTAATGTTTAAAGTTTAATTTAAAGTGATTTGAACAGTTTGTCAGGTGATGTTTAATGTAATATAAATGTTTTTGTTGATTTGATGAGAAAACTATCAGATGTGCTTCTTGTATTTCCAGTGTAGTTTGATATATTTCAGGTCAAACAGTACGATGTCTATTTCTGTGCTGATATGCATGAGACGTTTGTTAAAGGGAAGTGAAACAATGTGTGAGTGAGTGACTGGTGGAGCAGAAAAAACATCTGACAGAAACTCCTTAAAGGAGAAAATCCACTGTCACACAGTAACGGTGTCCAAGTGTCCAAGTGGTGTTTGATTGACTGCTGTGCGGTCCCCGTCCTCTAATCTGATGGGTGTCTCCTAGGTGATGTCCGTCCCACCCTGACGGTGCTGGCCCCCTCCAGCGAGGAGCTGCAGCAGGGGAAGGCCACGCTCATGTGTCTGGCCAACAAGGGCTTCCCCTCAGACTGGAGTCTGGCCTGGAAGGTGGACGGCAGCAGCAGCAGCTCGGAGGAGAGCAGGAGCCCCGGGGTGCTGCAGAAGGACGGCCTCTACAGCTGGAGCAGCACCCTGAGGCTTTCTGCAGATCAGTGGAGGAAGGTGGGCTCTGTGACCTGTGAGGCCACCCAGGGCTCCCAGACTCCTCTCTCAGAGACACTGAGGACAGACCAGTGTCCCCAGTCCTGACCTGATGGGACTCTGCTACTGGTTTTACTCTGCTGCTGCTCTCACTCTGATCTCTGCAACTCTCTCTCTATTGTTTGACGTGTTTCAGTAGCGATATTTACTTTCTTGTTGTCATGTTTCAATATTATTTCTGTATTTCCAGACAATAAACATTTGTTCAGCAAATCAGATGTTTTTGTGTTTATCATTATAAAGGTCTTAATCATTTTCTCCAAATGGTAACAGTAACGATAATAAATACTGATAAGAAAATAAATTATAAATATTTCAACTGCGTTATGAAGACTTCAGAACAAGAATCACATAACATGTTGCTTCATAATCATTTAGTATAAAATCCTCCAATCATCTCTTGTTATTGGAGTGTGTTAATGCACAGACTTTAATATTGGTCTTGATTCAGGTTTATATAAAAATATATCATTTTTTCTTAAATGACAAAAGTCTCAAGATATTTTCTAAATCTGAAACAAAAAGCAGGATATCGTCAGCATAAAGAGATATAAAATGAGTGTGTTCTGTTATTCTAACCCTGGAAATGTTTCCACACTGATTCTGCTGAAGAGCTCCAACACAAAGACAAGTGAAAGAATTCAAGTGTTAATTACATACTGAAGGAATTATGTTTGTTTTAATCATAAATACTGTTTTACTGGAATTTAAACCATGTGAAATGACTAAAATACGTCACATGATATGATTAATAATATTACAACAAAAAAGTTAAGATTTTATTAAGATTACATTTTAGATTGTAGATTAACAGAAACTCTTCATCAGAGGTTCTCTTAAGGTGTTTTTTATCTTAGTTCATCTTTGAAGTAATTCTGGTATATTTGATAAATATGGGCCCTGAATTTTGGACTTTTAGGAAACTGAACAATTGTTGGCTCAGTGTTGTCTCTCATGGGTTTTATATTATTTGTTCTAGTGAGTTAAACATGTATCAGATAATAAATCTGCACTTGATTCAACTACTATATATTTTGTTTTTAACTATACCATGCACCTCGGGGTCATTTATCTCCAAATGGAAATGAAATATAGTTTATTGTGTTCTTGACGTGTGTGTGTGTGTGTGTGTGTTCAGTGAACTGTATCAGTCTCTGCAGTAGTTTCCAGCTGCAGCAGTCACTTCAGTTTCTGTTCAGTCTGACTGAGGGAGGTTTTTGCACGACGCTTTTTCACTGTGTGAACACATACTGACTGTTGGGATAGTGGAAACTCTGACAGTAGTAAACTGCTGCATCTTCAGCCTGAACTCCACTGATGGTCAGAGTGAAGTCAGAGTTTGATCCACTGCCTGTAAAACGATCTGGAATCCCTGATGCTCGAGTGGAAGCATAATAAATGAGAAGTTTAGGAGTTTCTCCATCTCTCTGTTGGTACCAGGCTAAACGGTCTGATCTATAAACATCCTGACTGGTCCTACAGCTGATGGTTGTGGAGCCTCCCAGAGCAGATCTCACTGCTGCAGGCTGAGTCACTGTGTACTGGCCTCTGGACTCTGAGGATACAGAGACAAAAACATAAAGCAGCGCATGGTTTAGTCGGCTTCATTTCAGAGGGACGGATGTTCATAGAGGAGAGGAGTTTGATTCTCTGGACTTTACCTGTGAAGCAGCAGCAGAGGAGAGTCCAGATGAGGACGGAGATCAAAGTCATGTTTTTGATGAGGAGGATTTCTGTGTCTTCTGTTGTCATGAAGGACAGCTGTCAGTCATCCAGTGTTCAACTCTCAGGACTATAAACTCTCCCAGAGCACTGGAGCATGGTGCTGCTGATGCAAAGTGGCTCTCTATGGAAATGCTCTGACTGACTCCAGCAGGGACTTGGATTACTCTGATCATGATGTTTAATCAATGGATCAATAAATTCATTAAAATAATGTGCAGAATATGTTTTTGTGTTTTCACATTTTTCGCTCTAAGAAATACTTATGTTTTAGATGTTTTTTAAATGTATTTGTACAAATATAGATCTCAATGTCATTTGCCTGATATAAATAAAATTAATGTTAATATTGATATAAATTGTGACACTTCTTTGGTGTTTTTACTAACTCTGATCTCTGCAACTCTTTCTCTATTATTTGACATGTTTCAGTAGCGATATTTACTTTCTTGTTGTAATGTTTCAATATTATTTCTGTATTTCCAGACAATAAACATTTGTTCAGCAAATCAGATGTTTTTGTGTTTATTATTATAAAGGTCTTAATCATTTTCCACAAATGGTAACAGTAACGATATTAAATCCTGATAAGAAAATAAATTATAAATGTTTCAACTGCGTTATGAAGACTTCAGAACAAGGATCACATAACATGTTGCTTCATATACTGTTTAATAGGAAAATATTAACACTAAAACAACACTCTTAGATATAACGTGATTAATGCTACACAGTCATGGTGCTAATAACTCCTTTATTAATCTCATTGTTTTTTTAGTAATGTCATCATAGTTCTGAAAAATGCTTTGCTGGAGCGTTTGAAGATTCGTCTGTAATAATAAACTTTTGTCACAAAATCCATAGTGGAAACATCTTAGTATAAAATCCTCCAATCATCTCTTGTTATTGGAGTGTGTTAATGCACAGACTTTAATATTGGTCTTGATTCAGGTTTATATAGAAATATATCATTTTTTCTTAAATGACAAAAGTCTCAAGATATTTTCTAAATCTGAAACAAAAAGCAGGATATCGTCAGCATAAAGAGATATAAAATGAGTGTGTTCTGTTATTCTAACCCTGGAAATGTTTCCACACTGATTCTGCTGAAGAGCTCCAACACAAAGACAAGTGAAAGAATTCAAGTGTTAATTACATAATGAAGGAATTATGTTTGTTTTAATCATAAATACTGTTTTACTGGAATTGAAACCATGTGAAATGACTAAAATACATCACATGATATGATTAGTAATATTACAACAAAAAAGTTAAGATTTTATTAAGATTACATTTTAGATTGTAGATTAACAGAAACTCTTCATCAGAGGTTCTCTTAAGGTGTTTTTTTTTATCTTAGTTCATCTTTGAAGTAATTCTGGTATATTTGATAAATATGGGCCCTGAATTTTGGACTTTTAGGAAACTGAACAATTGTTGGCTCAGTGTTGTCTCTCATGGGTTTTATATTATTTGTTCTAGTGAGTTAAACATGTATCAGATAATAAATCTGCACTTGATTCAACTACTATATATTTTGTTGTTAACTATACCATGCACCTCGTGGTCATTTATCTCCAAATGGAAATGAAATATAGTTTATTGTGTTCTTGACGTGTGTGTGTGTGTGTGTGTGTGTGTGTGTGTGTTCAGTGAACTGTATCAGTCTCTGCAGTAGTTTCCATCTGCAGCAGTCACTTTAGTTTCTGTTCAGTCTGACTGAGGGAGGTTTTTGTACGACGCTTTTTCACTGTGTGAACACATACTGACTGTTGATATAATGTTGACTCTGACAGTAGTAAACTGCTGCATCTTCAGCCTGAACTCCACTGATGGTCAGAGTGAAGTCAGAGTTGTATCCACTGCCTGTAAAACGATCTGGAATCCCTGATGCTCGAGTGGAAGCCCAATAAATGAGAAGTTTAGGAGTTTCTCCATCTCTCTGTTGGTACCAGGCTAAAATGTGGTAGTTGTTCCAAACACGAACATCCTGACTGGTCCTACAGCTGATGGTTGTGGAGCCTCCCAGAGCAGATCTCACTGCTGCAGGCTGAGTCACTGTGATCTGGCCTCTGGACTCTGAGGATACAGAGAAAAAACATAAAGCAGCGTCATGGTTTAGTCGGCTTCATTTCAGAGGGACGGATGTTCATAGAGGAGAGGAGTTTGATTCTCTGGACTTTACCTGTGAAGCAGCAGCAGAGGAGAGTCCAGATGAGGACGGAGATCAAAGTCATGTTTTTGATGAGGAGGATTTCTGTGTCTTCTGTTGTCATGAAGGACAGCTGTCAGTCATCCAGTGTTCAACTCTCAGGACTATAAACTCTCCCAGAGCACTGGAGCATGGTGCTGCTGATGCAAAGTGTCTCTCTATGGAAATGCTCTGACTGACTTCAGCAGGGACTTAGATTTAGACTCCAGTCTCAGAGACACTGAGGACAGACCAGTGTCCCCAGTCCTGACCTGATGGGACTCTGCTACTGGTTTACTGCTGCTGCTGCTCTCACTCTGATCTCTGCAACTCTCTCCCTCTCTCCGTGTCTCTTTCTCATTACATGTTTTAACATTAATGTCTTCTTGCTTGTTGTATTGTTGATGGGTTCAACATTTCAAAACAATAAATATTTCATTAATTCAGCAGCTTCCCTCTCACATTATTTTATGAAGGTGATATGTCTCATGAATTGATCCCTTTGTTGCATTTTTCACATATATATAACATTTGATACGTTAATGCACAAAGTCACAATTCCAAAAAATTCTGTCGATTGCTTTTCTTTCCTTTAGTGACTTTAGAAACAATAATTTAATTATCTGTTGTACTTAAATCTGCTCTTGACGGAGATAAACGTGTTGAAATTTTGAAAGACATGATATCCATCTCTCCACATGATCTTTCATTTCTTTTTGTGAAGTTACATACTTGTGTTTCAAAGTGTGCAACAGACTCGGCTGCATGTTTGAAATGTGAGTAAGAGTGATGAGACGTGTTGATTTAATTACTGATCACTTCATGGAGTGAACAAGGGAAGATGATGGTGGTGTAATATATAACAGGATGTCATCAGCATGTGCTGAGTGAACTGTATCAGTGTCTGCAGCAGCTTTCATTTAAACTTTAGATCAGCCAAACATTATATGAAAATCAAACAAACAATTCAATATAAACAAAAAGCCATGTTATATAAAGATACATCAACACAACATAAAAATCACATCATTTGTTGTTTCAAGCATTTTTGTCTAAATGATTACCGAGACGAACATGAAGTATAGTTTAAACTTTCTACTCCATCACCCAGACACGTTAGTGGAGCGGAGCAGCGAACTACAACAGCATCAAACGAGACCGGCTGACCAACACAATAAACCATAAACATCTTAAACCAACTCTGACGTGAACAACATAACTCAGTACTCAGTCTGTTGCACCTCAAACACTCACATCCCGATCACATAATATCTGTTCTTCCAGTGGATCATTTTCTTGTCAGTAATACAGCAAGATTATATTATCCTCATCTAACAAATCCACTACTGTCAGTCCAAAGTTTCTCTGCAGCAACGTTGTTACTGCTCTGTATAACAAAGTGAATATGAGAGACAGTAAAGACAGGTAGAACAGGTAACAGGTGGAGTCTACAACGAACTGTCAATCAGCTGCTGAGCTCTGGAGACACCTTGATACAGAAACTTTAAGGAATCTGATGTTCTCAATCAATCACTTCATATCACATTTCATATGATATAATGAAGAAACAACTTCTATGTTTGCCTCTTTCTTTACTTCAACTAAATATTGTAATTATTTTGGGTAATGGGTCATAGGTTTATATTTGTCATGACAGATGCAGTATATGTGTGTAAAATATATGATGGCTTCATCGGAAAGTTCTTTGTGTGTGTGTGTGTGTGTGTGTGTTCAGTGAACTGTATCAGTCTCTGCAGTAGTTTCCAGCTGCAGCAGTCACTTCAGTTTCTGTTCAGTCTGACTGAGGGAGGTTTTTGTACGACGCTTTTTCACTGTGTGAACACCGGCTGACTGTTGAGATAGTGATAACTCTGACAGTAGTAAACTGCTGCATCTTCAGCCTGAACTCCACTGATGGTCAGAGTGAAGTCAGAGTTTGATCCACTGCCTGTAAAACGATCTGGAATCCCTGATGCTCGAGTTGAAGCAGAATAAATGAGAAGTTTAGGAGTTTCTCCATCTCTCTGTTGGTACCAGGCTAAACGGTTTGAACTATAAACACCCTGACTGGTCCTACAGCTGATGGTTGTGGAGCCTCCCAGAGCAGATCTCACTGCTGCAGGCTGAGTCACTGTGATCTGGCCTCTGGACTCTGAGGATACAGAGACAAAAACATAAAGCAGCGTCATGGTTTAGTCGGCTTCATTTCAGAGGGACGGATGTTCATAGAGGAGAGGAGTTTGATTCTCTGGACTTTACCTGTGAAGCAGCAGCAGAGGAGAGTCCAGATGAGGACGGAGATCAAAGTCATGTTTTTGATGAGGAGGATTTCTGTGTCTTCTGTTGTCATGAAGGACAGCTGTCAGTCATCCAGTGTTCAACTCTCAGGACTATAAACTCTCCCAGAGCACTGGAGCATGGTGCTGCTGATGCAAAGTGTCTCTCTATGGAAATGCTCTGACTGACTCCAGCAGGGACTTGGATTACTCTGATCATGATGTTTAATCAATGGATCAATTAATTCATTAAAATAATGTGCAGAATATGTTTTTGTGTTTTCATATTTTTCGCTCTAAAAAAATACTAATGTTTTAGATGTTTTTTAAATGTATTTGTACAAATATAGATCTCAATGTCATTTGCCTGATATAAATAAAATTAATGTTAATATTCATATAATTTGTGACACTTCTTTGGTGTTTTTACTAACTCTGATCTCTGCAACTCTCTCTCTATTATTTGACATGTTTCAGTAGCGATATTTACTTTCTTGTTGTAATGTTTCAATATTATTTCTGTATTTCCAGACAATAAACATTTGTTCAGCAAATCAGATGTTTTTGTGTTTATTATTATAAAAGTCATAATAATTTTCTCCAAATGGTAACAGTAACGATAATAAATAATGATAAGAAAATACATTATAAATGTTTCAACTGCGTTATGAAGACTTCA
The DNA here is from genome assembly GCA_036937835.1 of Pampus argenteus. Classification (NCBI taxonomy): domain Eukaryota; kingdom Metazoa; phylum Chordata; class Actinopteri; order Scombriformes; family Stromateidae; genus Pampus; species Pampus argenteus. Next base: position 19,347,137 of record CM072879.1, read on the forward strand.
GAACAAGAATCACATAACATGTTGCTTCATATACTGTTTAATAGGAAAATATTAACAGTCAAACAACACTCTTAGATATAATGTGATTAATGCTACACAGTCATGGTGCTAATAACTCCTTTATTAATCTCATAGTTTTCAGTAATGTCATCATAGTTCTGAAAAATGCTTTGCTGGAGCGTTTGAAGATTTGTCTGTAAGAATAAACTTTTGTCACAAAATCCATAGTGGAAACATCTTAGTATAAAATCCTCCAATCATCTCTTGTTATTGGAGTGTGTTAATGCACAGACTTTAATATTGGTCTTGATTCAGGTTTATATAAAAATATATAATTTTTTCTTAAATGACAAAAGCCTCAAGATATTTTCTAAATCTGAAACAAAAAGCAGGATATCGTCAGCATAAAGAGATATAAAATGAGTGTGTTCTGTTATTCTAACCCTGGAAATGTTTCCACACTGATTCTGCTGAAGAGCTCCAACACAAAGACAAGTGAAAGAATTCAAGTGTTAATTACATACTGAAGGAATTATGTTTGTTTTAATCATAAATACTGTTTTACTGGAATTAAAACCATGTGAAATGACTAAAATACGTCACATGATATGATTAGTAATATTACAACAAAAAAGTTAAGATTTTATTAAGATTTCATTTTAGATTAACAGAAACTTTTCATCAGAGGTTCTCTTAAGGTGTTTTTATCTTAGTTCATCTTTGAAGTAATTCTGGTATATTTGATAAATACGGGCCCTGAATTTTGGACTTTTAGGAAACTGAACAATTGTTGGCTCAGTGTTGTCTCTCATGGGTTTTATATTATTTGTTCTAGTGAGTTAAACATGTATCAGATAATAAATCTGCACTTGATTCAACTACTATATATTTTGTTGTTAACTATACCATGCACCTCGGGGTCATTTTAAATTAAATAAGTCATCATTTGTTTTCTGATAAAGTTCAGTGTTTTGTCCACTTGAAAACTTTGGTTCATCATAAAAGATATCTGAGACTATTTTGATCTCATTTAGGTTACTTTAGAGGAGCTGAATTATTCCTCCAGCTTATTAAGTCAAACTGTAGCTACAAATATGTATCTGATAGAAAACATGTTGAACAAATCACGTCTGCTGCTACAACAATTACATAGTGTGACATAAATCTGAACAGTGTTTGAGTCCCCAGTTTACTTAATCTCCAAATGGAAATTAAATATAGTTTATTGTGTTCTTGACATGCATGTGGTGTGTGTGTGTGTGTGTGTTCAGTGAACTGTATCAGTCTCTGCAGTAGTTTCCAGCTGCAGCAGTCACTTCAGTTTCTGTTCAGTCTGACTGAGGGAGGTTTTTGTACGACGCTTTTTCACTGTGTGAACACATGCTGACTGTTGGGATAGTGGAGACTCTGACAGTAGTAAACTGCTGCATCTTCAGCCTGAACTCCACTGATGGTCAGAGTGAAGTCAGAGTTTGATCCACTGCCTGTAAAACGATCTGGAATCCCTGATGCTCGATTTGAAGCAGCATAAATGAGAAGTTTAGGAGTTTCTCCATCTCTTTGTTGGTACCAGGCTAAACGGTTTGAACTATAAACATCCTGACTGGTCCTACAGCTGATGGTTGTAGAGCCTCCCAGAGCAGATCTCACTGCTGCAGGCTGAGTCACTGTGTACTGGCCTCTGGACTCTGAAGATACAGAGACAAAAACATAAAGCAGCGTCATGGTTTAGTCGGCTTCATTTCAGAGGGACAGATGTTCATAGAGGAGAGGAGTTTGATTCTCTGGACTTTACCTGTGAAGCAGCAGCAGAGGAGAGTCCAGATGAGGACGGAGATCAAAGTCATGTTTTTGATGAGGAGGATTTCTGTGTCTTCTGTTGTCATGAAGGACAGCTGTCAGTCATCCAGTGTTCAACTCTCAGGACTATAAACTCTCCCAGAGCACTGGAGCATGGTGCTGCTGATGCAAAGTGTCTCTCTATGGAAATGCTCTGACTGACTCCAGCAGGGACTTGGATTACTCTGATCATGATGTTTAATCAATGGATCAATTAATTCATTAAAATAATGTGCAGAATATGTTTTTGTGTTTTCATATTTTTTGCTCTAAAAAATACTTTAGATATTTTTTTAAATGTATTTGTACAAATATAGATCTCAATGTCATTTGCCTGATATAAATAAAATTAATGTTAATATTGATATAATTTGTGACACTTCTTTGGTGTTTTTACTAACTCTGATCTCTGCAACTCTCTCTCTATTATTTGACATGTTTCAGTAGCGATATTTACTTTCTTGTTGTAATGTTTCAATATTATTTCTGTATTTCCAGACAATAAACATTTGTTCAGCAAATCAGATGTTTTTGTGTTTATTATTATAAAAGTCATAATCATTTTCTCCAAATGGTAACAGTAACGATAATAAATAATGATAAGAAAATAAATTATAAATGTTACAACTGCGTTATGAAGACTTCAGAACAAGAATCACATAACATGTTGCTTCATATACTGTTTAATAGGAAAATATTAACACTAAAACAACACTCTTAGATATAATGTGATTAATGCTACACAGTCATGGTGCTAATAACTCCTTTATTAATCTCATTGTTTTCAGTAATGTCATCATAGTTCTGAAAAATGCTTTGCTGGAGCGTTTGAAGATTCGTCTGTAATAATAAACTTTTATCACAAAATCCATAGTGGAAACATCTTAGTATAAAATCCTCCAATCATCTCTTGTTATTGCAGTGTGTTAATGCACAGACTTTAATATTGGTCTTGATTCAGGTTTATATAGAAATATATCATTTTTTCTTAAATGACAAAAGCCTCAAGATATTTTCTAAATCTAAAACAAAAAGCAGGATATTGTCAGCATAAAGAGATATAAAATGAGTGTGTTCTGTTATTCTAACCCTGGAAATGTTTCCACACTGATTCTGCTGAAGAGCTCCAACACAAAGACAAGTGAAAGAATTCAAGTGTTAATTACATACTGAAGGAATTATGTTTGTTTTAATCATAAATACTGTTTTACTGGAATTTAAACCATGTGAAATGACTAAAATACATCACATGATATGATTAGTAATATTACAACAAAAAAGTTAAGATTTTATTAAGATTACATTTTAGATTGTAGATTAACAGAAACTATTCATCAGAGGTTCTCTTAAGGTGTTTTTATCTTAGTTCATCTTTGAAGTAATTCTGGTATATTTGATAAATACGGGCCCTGAATTTTGGACTTTTAGGAAACTGAACAATTGTTGGCTCAGTGTTGTCTCTCATGGGTTTTATATTATTTGTTCTAGTGAGCTGAACATGTATCAGATAATAAATCTGCACTTGATTCAACTACTATATATTTTGTTGTTAACTATACCATGCACCTCGTGGTCATTTATCTCCAAATGGAAATGAAATATAGTTTATTGTGTTCTTGACGTGTGTGTGTGTGTGTGTGTGTGTGTGTGTGTGTGTGTGTGTGTGTTCAGTGAACTGTATCAGTCTCTGCAGTAGTTTCCAGCTGCAGCAGTCACTTCAGTTTCTGTTCAGTCTGACTGAGGGAGGTTTTTGTACGACGCTTTTTCACTGTGTGAACACCCGCTGACTGTTGGGATAGTGGAAACTCTGACAGTAGTAAACTGCTGCATCTTCAGCCTGAACTCCACTGATGGTCAGAGTGAAGTCAGAGTTTGATCCACTGCCTGTAAAACGATCTGGAATCCCTGATGCTCGAGTTGAAGCCAAATAAATGAGAAGTTTAGGAGTTTCTCCATCTCTCTGTTGGTACCAGGCTAAATAGTTTGAACTATAAACACCCTGACTGGTCCTACAACTGATGGTTGTGGAGCCTCCCAGAGCAGATCTCACTGCTGCAGGCTGAGTCACTGTGATCTGGCCTCTGGACTCTGAGGATACAGAGACAAAAACATAAAGCAGCGTCATGGTTTAGTCGGCTTCATTTCAGAGGGACGGATGTTCATAGAGGAGATGAGTTTGATTCTCTGGACTTTACCTGTGAAGCAGCAGCAGAGGAGAGTCCAGATGAGGACGGAGATCAAAGTCATGTTTTTGATGAGGAGGATTTCTGTGTCTTCTGTTGTCATGAAGGACAGCTGTCAGTCATCCAGTGTTCAACTCTCAGGACTATAAACTCTCCCAGAGCACTGGAGCATGGTGCTGCTGATGCAAAGTGTCTCTCTATGGAAATGCTCTGACTGACTCCAGCAGGGACTTGGATTACTCTGATCATGATGTTTCTCAATACAGAAATTATTTTATTTGAATATTTTAAACTGTGAATATGTTAATGAATGTGTTAGTTTTAAAGTCTGACAGCCATACTTTGAGTCATATAATATTCACTTTTGCTTTATTCAAATTCTTCATTATAAATAAAAAATGACTTCACTTTATGAATTAACCTTCTCTTCACTGAGTTCAGTTTCAGTTATTCTTGTCAGCCCTATTAGTTGTGTTTGACTTCCCATTTTATTGTTGGTTTCCTTCATTTTCTGTTTGTGTTCATTCTAGTTGTCTTTACTCTTCCTGATCACCTATTATATTTTCATCTGTGCCTCATTACCTCCTTCCCTCATGTGTGTATATAAGTCTGTTCTTCCCAGTGTGTCTATGTTAGATTGTCTGCATTCTTTTCAGTAGCTTTCTTCCTTGTGTTTAGTCCCTCGTGTTTGTAACCTGGTTTGTTCTTGGACTCTTCCTTGCCTCACGTCCGGTACTTTTGCCCATTCTTGATATTGTTGCTTTTTGTCTTTCAGCTGTTTTTTGGACTGGGTCCAATTGTCTGTCTGATCCTGACAGTACAATCTAATCACAACCATGGACCCCACAGATGCAGAGGCTGTCCGCGGAGCACTGAAGACGCAGGGCGAATGGCTTTGCATGCATGATGTGCAAATGGCTGTTTTAGGAGAAGAAGTAGCCGATTCCAGCAAGCATCAGGAGGTAGCATTTGTTTGGTTAGCTTCCCAGTTTAGCCAGCTGAAGGTCACCCAGCAGCAAGGAGAACCTACAACACCTCCCAGCGATAGTGCAGTTTCCTCACCTGCATCCCTCGGACCCAATCCATCTGTAGTTGTCCAGCCCTGAGAGGTTCTCCGGTAGGTCTGGTGACTGTAGGCCCTTTATTACCAAGTGCAAGACACATCTTGAGTTCCATACAGCATCTTTTCCCTCTGATCAAGGGAGGATTTCTTTCATATAGGGTTGAACCAAAGCCTGGGCTACAGCTGAATCGAACCGCTGTACAGCCATCTGCAATTCTCTGCCCCTTTTCCTAAAGACTTTCATGGAAATATTTCAGCCCGTTACTCAGTATTTTTGATTATTTGTATGTATTGATTATATAATTTAATCTGAAGAAACCTACAAGGCATTTATTTAGTGAGTGAATTATCTGGAAACATTTCACCTGTTTAAGTTCGTCTTCTTCTCAGACTGATGAATGTAATGACATGTCACATCCTCACTAAAGACAATGAATAACATGATATCACTCGAGGTAATTTAACCACATCCTGGATTAGAAAGATTCATTTTGTGAGTTGGAAAAAGTATTTCAGGGATGATAATATTTGTCAGTAGTGACGTCTGTCAGTTTGGATGGTTCAGTCATGATAAATGTGTGAATGAGGAGAAAAAAATGCTCAAGTTAAAGTATTTCATTCTTTCTGTAATGTTTTACATTAAAAGACTCAACAGTGAAGCTTCAGTTTGTTAATTCAACTAAAACTTTTATCTTCAGTACTGAAACCTGTCTGTTGCCATGGTTCATCAGTGATGCCTGTCTGTTGCCATGGTTACTGAGCTCGGAGAGGGAAGTGAAACACTGAAGTTTCATCCAATGTGAAGAAGTTCAACAGAACCAGCAGCAGGGTGGAGTTTATGATCTGTTTGTGGGAACTTTCTACTGATCTTTGCATATCTGTTTATTTCTCACTGTCTCCTTAAATGTTGCAGCAGTGATGGTTGTTATTATTTGTTATTATTAACATCATTATTATTTTCATCATAATAAGCTCTCTCAAAGAGCAGTGTTTCTATTAAATGTACAGAACTTGAGCTATCCTCAAGATAAATGGACATACCAGGCAGCCGGGTAACACATGGTGTCCTACACATCTGTCAGCTGTTTATGTACCAGTATGCTGAAAATTAAACCAGTCCAGCTTTTTTCTTTTCCAGTTAGCTCATCTATCAGCTACAAAGTTTGATCAGCAAGTTAAACCTGACAAAACTGTCAGACTTTAGTGTGCTTCAAGGCAAAGCTTAGTTTATGTAAAAAAACACAATATATTAAAAACATTTAAATACAATAACTGCTTCAATAACATATTATTGAACATGACTGATAATATTTAGCCAGGTTTAATAGAATGCTCTTCAGTTTTAAGGTGTATTGTTGCTGATCTTTGAGCAGCTGGAGGGCGACAGAGCGCTGCAGAGAAACACTGCAGATGGAAACTCAGCAGAATCACTGAAACGAGGCCGACATGAGGCAGTGTTTCACATTTTCTCTGGCTATATTTTCACTGCAGAGTTTTAGTCTTCAAAATTTCACTAAATGAAAACATTACAGCTATTTTTTTTTAATGATTGCTTGATACATCACTGTTTAATTGTGTTTTTAATGGTTGACAGTGTCGTAATGTGTATACAGTGTAAATACAGTAAGATGTGTGTCGGTGTAGTTATGATTTGGCAGATTGTGTCCATGTTAGTGTTTGAACATAAAGTGAGAAAAGTATTGAGGACATTTGAAGGCTGTAATGAATGTTTTCTGTGTTAAACAATGCAAATATGTCACAGTTCGATCCAGAGCTGTTGCTGTTGTGTCGACTGTGTGAAGAGTTTTGAAGACGTGTTGAACCATGCAAGTAAACAATCATAAAAAACTGTAACGCGTGGAGTCAGACATGATGCCCAGACATCGACTGTCTGCTCTGCTTTAGTCTCTTAGTGTAATACACTGAAGTTCAGAGGTCACAGCTCTGTAGATGTGAAGAAAACCTGCACACAGGGATGAAGAAAGTGTCACAGAGCTTCAGCGTAACCATTAAAATGTCTAAAGAAAGAAAAAATAGCTTCTTTGCTGTGTGTGTGTGTGTGTGTGATGGATAAGGTCATAGCGTGTACATCTCTGTCTGGTTTTCTGTATTAATAATTGTTTTCCTCTTGGCGACGTCTGTGTGACGACTCGGCAGCTTTTAAATCTGCAGCTGATGACAGGCGCTGGAGAGAGAGAGAGAGAACTTGCTCTCTTTGTCTCTCGATCACTGGATCTTTTTCTCTGATGCCACATACATGTAATCCAGGTTTTGAATTATAATTTTTTTTTTTTTTTTTTTTTTTCTTATTTGCAAAGAAAGTACATCTGCAGTCATTGGTTTGTATTTCAACAGACACACAATTAATTAATTTGATTTGATAAAAAAAAAAGAAAAAAAAAGCAATGCCAGGATGAGGCCACAGTTGGTGGCGGTTTGGAGGCCCCCTAGAGGTCAGAGGTTCGGTGGATAATTCGTGCTTCAAGAACACTGACAGGACAACGGCAGAGACAAAGAGAAAAATTCATTTGTCCGACTGTGAGCTACATGTCTTGACCGATGAGGTGCAGAGAAAACTTCAGGCAAATAATTTAAACATGACGGAGAGAAACCGTATGCAGGATTTAATATTCCAATCTGTCAGTGCCGTTGGATTTATCAAATGTATACCGTCAGACTGGAAAAGAAGATGGCATGACCTAAAAAGGTCCATTAATGAAATTGTGTAGAACAATTCACCTTTTTTCTACATGCAACATGCTTCATTCGTTTGAAATTGGCCAACTACTCTATGTCAAACAGGAACATCTGGGATCCCAAATGCAGGCCGGCCACAGTGAAATGATGGAGGTTGTGGGTCGAGTCGCTTTCCAGATGGCCACGCCCAGACCAGGACTATGAAAAGGAGGGAGAGAAATTATTTCATATTATAATAATTTTGACTGAATAAACACACAAGACAAAAGAAACAGAAAGTATATAAATACTTATTTCTTAATAAAATAATATAAAAAAAACCAACTTAATTTCAGTCAATGGACATTAAATACATTACATTAAAAAAACAAAAAAGCAAATAATAAAATACTCTGATGATTAACCATGAACACTATTACCTAAAAACTCCCCTCATCCTTTTTAATTGCTGTTTATCATCTTGACAAGCTGGTAATTAGCAGCATTGTCTATATATGTACACTCATTCATGTCCTTTAAACAGTAACTGTGACTTTTTGGCCAGCGTTTGACAGACGGCAGCAGTTTTACCGTATAAACAAACAGTTTGGTTTTTCTTTATTTTCTTGTTTCTCTAAACAAGTAAACAAGCAGGTTTTGACTATGAGCCGAGACTCACATTTAACCATCCAGCTTTGATTATATTTAAACACTATATTGTCTTGAACTGTGCATCTTATACACAAGGATGAGCTAATTACACATTTACAAGATCAGATATCCTTTTTGAATGCAGAGAGAATTCATGTTGCATTATGGGTTGTTTGTAGCCTTAATGTTGCTAAGCTAGCTAGTGCCTTAAAGTAAATCTGTGGTTCTGTGTAGACATTTGATTTGAACATGCAAAACCACAATTGATTAGCATTGGTTCTGTGTGCATGCATAAACAATTAGTTGGTGTAGTTGTTAAATTAATATTTCTACATAGCAGAAGGCTAAAAGATCATCTTTGGAAAAGCTTGGACCTCTATGAAAGGAAAGGTCATTAAAATCTAAAGACGTCACATGAAAAGCAGGAATCTGATAAATAAATTGTGTTTTTTTGTTTTTTGTGCAAAAAGAAGACAGTTGATCTGATGGTGGAGCTACTGATAATAGTTATCATCTTCTGATGACAACAAATATTATTGATGAATTTGACATAAATGTGCCCTTTAGTTTAGAGATAACTTGTGATCTGTTGGTGATGGTGGAGGTATATGTCAGTTTTAATATTTGTTCTCCCTTCACATGTACAGACAGAGGAAACATGACAGAGAGAAATCTGTCTCAGTTATCTGTGTCCTGTGTTATGAAGAAAGACTTTATTCTAATAGTCCATCGTAGAATATGTTTAGCTGTGAATAGCAGCACATGTCGATGGCCTCCAGTGGTAAACGTTGACATAGCTGCTGTGTTTTAGTGAGGACGTCCTGGAAATGTGGTCATTACTGACATTACAAAATGATTAACGTCACTCAGAAATAAAACTGATAGTTTTAAACAAACATCCTCAGTTCTCTTATTTTTCTATTCAGTGTGTTCTGGTTTATTCCAATTGGGGAATTTTCATTGGCTGGCAACTTTAAAATGTTGTAGCCATAATTTACAAGACAGTTTGAACAAAAGTGATGTGTGGACCAGTGAAGTCTATGTTTGAGGGATGATATTAACCTCATAAAAATTACACATGCGACCATTCACCATAAAACAATGTGACATTTCCTGCAACCTGGAAATAAAGTTTGCAAAATTTGCCTCTACCAGCCATCTCAGCTACTGCTATCATAAACCTTGTCAAAGTTTAACAGAAGTGTACTATAATGTCTTAATGTCTTATATCTAATTTTAGTCGCTTATACAATAATGTTTGTGTCAGAATAAACATTTTCACAGAAAAAAGACACAAAAGTTCAATGATAAGCAGAGGAGGAATCTGGCTGGTGGGTGTTCAGAAGTCTGTTTTCTAAACATGTTCATGTGTCTGAAAGCATATTTCCGGTGTTTATTGAGGCCATTTTAGCTCGTTGCTCGTGACTACCGGTCGAGTATTTATGATGGCCTCATCCTACCCTGCTCTCTGGGTCAGAGAAAAGCCTCAATATCCCACAAAGATTCCTCAGGCTTGTTTCCACACCACCGGGCAACTGAACCATGACTGTTTACGTGTGACTGACTCAACACCTGCCACTTTTACCTATTTCACAGTTTAAATATAACTCATTTTTGACAACTGTTGATGCAACACTCAACAGTTGCCTCACAGGAAATCCCTTTTCTAAGACAGTTTTCTGTTTGTTTCCTCCTTAGACCAACATCCATCCATCCATCCATCCATCCATCCATCCATCCATCCATCCATCCATCCATCCATCCATCCATCCATCCATCTATCTATCTATCTATCTATCTATCTATCTATCTATCTATCTATCTATCCATCCATCCATCCATCCATCCATCCATCCATCCATCCATCCATCCATCCATCCATCCATCCATCCATCCATCCATCCAGACATCCATCCATCCATCCATCCATCCAGACATCCATCCATCCATCATCCAGACAACCATCCATCCATCATCCAGACATACATCCATTATCCATCCATCATCCAGACATCCAGACATCCATCCATCCATCCATCCATCCAGACATCCATCCATCCATCCATCCATCCATCCATCCATCATCCATCCATCCATCCATCCATCATCCATCCATCCATCCATCCAGACATCTAGCTGTGTCTGATGGTCTTAGAAAGTGTTAAATAATAAAAAGCAGAAGTAGGCCCCACCACACTTTACCCACATTCTTTTTAACTTATGAATCACTGTATCTTGTCAAATATCCAGATATCCACTATATACGGTAAAAAGACACTGATGAGCAGAACCTGTGATTCACAGAATAAATATTAATGTTCTGCTACACATGTATACACATCATTGACTGAATATAAAGAGATGAGATATTACACACAAATTCTAGGTTTCCTCTTCTTAACACTGATGGACCTGCTGCTAAAGTAAAACTAAATATCCATAGATGTCAGTTAGCCCATTACTTTTGACTTTAAGTGCTACCAGCCACTCTGTATAAGCAGATGCCATTTATTTCTGTCAGATACTCTATGTCATGATGGAACAAACCTCTTTATTATTTGATGGCTACGGTTTCTGACTAAATTGGGTCCATCTCGTTACCCATTCAAAGCACATTCCTCCCTTTCAGCTGCTTTTATTATTCACTCTAATCACCTGAAATGCTCTCCCCATCTCATCTCCCCATCTCATGCATCATTACCAGAATTGGTGGGACGTTTCCAAGCGATGAGTGTAAAATCCACGTGATTTTATTTTCCACAGCAGCTCCAATCACCGTGACCACTTCCCCGTTTCGTCTCATCACAGGGCTGCTCCTTCATACCATTTTCTGAACATAAACCCACATCTGCCTTATATTAATTATGCAAGACGTTGATTCAAGATTGATTTAATGGAATGACCTGAATACTCCATTGTGTTTCCCAAACTTACTTTCTGTCCCATAAAAATGCACCAGAGTTACTGTTCAGATTGAAGTGTGTTGTTTCAGGTATTGAGTTCAGCCTCTCGATGTTCTTTAACTGACAGAAAATACTTATTTGCATATTAGGTTGAGTTGCTGTGTAAAGTGTTTTTTGGTTGTGTTCTTTTCCAAGATATAAGTAAAATTGGCAACAGATTGGCAAAGTCCTTTTGACATTTGACTTTGGTTTGTTTTCCAAATGCCAAGTTTATAATCATCTTATAAACTGTGTTACAAACAGAAACCTCGTTCGGTGACTCAGGTGTCCAGGTGTTATTAATGCTAACAGTGTTGCAATGTTAGTCTGTTGATCCAAACTAAAATATCTCAACAACTATTGCAAGTATTTCCATTAAAATTTGGTACCATTATGCATGTTTCCCAGAGGATGAATCCTATGACTGATGAATCCTTGACTTTTTAAGGTGTGAGGTAAACAGAGAGGGAGAGAGGGGTCCTTTCACCTGGAAACCATTAACCTGGCAGCTGTGTTTCCAGGGGGGAGGGACATCAGGGGGTGTGCGATGCAGTCATGTGTAGTAAACGTGTTCCCCCCTCGGCCAGATGTTCAGGTTTGCAGTGATGGTTTTTACAGCTTTGGGTGAAATATGCATAGCTAACATAACACAGGAATGACTTGTGTGTGTGTTTATCTCTGAACCCTTTTCGTCTGTCAATAAGTGTCACTCACATGCACACTAACGCACAGATTGTGCATATTTGTCGTCAATTAAAAGTAGTTCTTTTGACAATTGCAGCATTAAAAGGATGTTTTTTGCCAACGTTTCTTTGGAGCTAAAATGATTCATCAATCTTACCGATCAACAGAAGTTTGATTGTTGAGAATTTTGTTTTAGCGTTTAAGTCATTTATCAAGAAAAAGTCAAACTTTGGTTGCAGATTTGAGGATTTTGGGCGTTTTGGACATTTATTGACATTACTTTGGGTTTTAGGAAATTGTGATTTTAAGTATATTTTTTTAACATTTTATGGACAATTAGACAAGAAAATGTTAATGATTTACACAATTAGGTAATCATGTAAATAATCATTAGTTGCAGCTCTAGTGTTTCTAATATTTTCATATATCTTATAAACTTTGTCAATGCTGATTTCACACCATCACAGAGAGAGAGAGAGAGAGAGAGAGAGAGAGAGAGAGAGAGAAGGCAGAGGAGGAGAATGAATATGGAAAAACTATAAGCTCATTGTGTCAGGGTTAATTATGTTTTCTCAGTTTATGGCTGCAGTTTGCTTTGGCCGCTTTGTTCTTTCACACCAGATGCGACACATTGATGGTGCATAAGTGCTACTGAAGTATTCAATCCAACTTAGACCTGACATATTACGACCTTTTAAAATTGCTCTGGCTAACAGTTGTCCACGTCCACATTCGTCACACTGAACACACCTTCAGAGTTGTACAGACTGTGCTGTCCCTCATTTTGCCCTCAAATCTGTCTTTTTTGTTCTTCTCTTTTTATTTCCTATTTTTTTGTCTGTTAGTAGAGAAAAAGATTTTCTGTTTGTGTCAGCATGTTCATCGTCTGTCTGCCTGGGAAATATTTAACCAGCAAAGGTTAAATGTTTCTCGGTGATGTGACGTCTGGTTATGGCGCTGGATGGACGCCAGCGATGGGGGCAGCCTTTGTTTTAGTGCAGCAGCACTCTGGGAAAAGGCTTGTTGTGGGCCAACACAGAGATGCTTGTGAAGTTACTCATATGTCACTGAAACACAGACTGCTGTTGGCAGTCAGCGGCGTGAAGACGCTCTCGGCCCACAACTGATGCTCAGCATTTTTGAACGTTTTGTAGCCACAGAGGAAAAAGAACTGGGGATATTTCTGTTTGATCACTCTAACAAGGTATTATTCTGAACACAGTCAGCGGACACACGAGTATGTGTCTATAAACAGCAAATTATACGTTATATGAACTCATAAAATATATACATTTTTAATTTTGTACATGTTGTAGCTTAGCATGTCCTTTATGAGGGAGAAAGCTAAATATGGGCTCTTTCTAACTGTATTTTAGTGCATTTTCTACAGTTAACTGTCATTTTGAGAATAGTATTTTATTCTATTATATGACTATATGAAAACACAGAAACAAAAAGGTCAATGAGGGGAAAATGGCAGATAAAACAGTCAGATCTTGAGGTCGGTCAGCTGCCCACAGAAGTCGTCGTTCCCAGGGAGCTGAAAGACGTCATTGTGACAGCAGAGAGGAGGAAGAGGAAATTCAAATGATTCATTTAGAAATGGAGCTGAAGAATCTGAAACATGCAGAGAGTCACAGAAAGTGGGGATCAGAGTGGGACATCTTATATAAATATCATACATATTGCAAAAAAAAAAAAAAAAAAACATGCTGTCATTGTGACAAGACTCAAAAAGGAAAACTGAAAGCAGTTTAGGCTCTCAGGCCTCTGGATTTGACTTATTACACACTTCATTGATAGTATTATATGACAACTACTGGAAACACCTCAAACATTGTGAACTGGTTTGAGGTGTTTCCAACACTCATTATTTGTTGTACTCCTTATTTGGAAGGTCCTGGCTCCAAATGGAAAAGATGATGCCAACCAGAAGCTGCAAGTTTGGTCTTCAAACTTGCTCCAATAAAACTAATAGTGACGTCACACATCCATCTTTATATACATGCTATGTGTGTTTGTGCTATGTGCCTTACTAATGTTACCATGTTCCCAGCTGGTTGTTGGCAGACACACCTCAGGATGATAAATCTGAGACTGAACCAGACACTAAATGTACTGGAAAACCAAAACTGGGAACTAAAAGAAGCTTAAAACCTTTTTGGAGCTTTAGAGTCATTTTATTCTCCGTTTATGAAAAAATAATTTGTGCAGCTTTAAGGTTTCAAATTCAAGTTTAAATGTAGCAATACAGAGATATAAAGGAATATAATAACTGAAAAAAGAGCCAATGACGTGACCTGAATGGTTCCCGTTATGAGCACCACAGTCTGTCACCTGAGAGCTGCACTCGTTAAAAGCACAATCGTTCTTCTGTTTGTATGAGCCAACAGGAGCAGATCCAGATCAACAGCCTCTAAAGTCACATCTGTAATGTGGGTTTATTCTATCATCGGGGGATCTGGTAACTAAATATTTGAAACAAAGTACTGCTGGAAGGACACTGTTGAGTGAAAGAGAAACAGTGATATCATGCAGGTCCAGCAAAGAGGAATCTGAGGACGTCATCATCATCATCATCACTGCTGCAGAGTTTGTGTAGGACAAATTCTCTGAGCGGTTGTTTCTCTCACTCAAAAACAACCAAATCGGTGTGGCCCTCTTTTTACAAATACAGCAAGACGAAAAATTGAGTGTCCAAAGTCTGATATATCTCTGTTGTTGTCCAAAAACTGTTAAAAACACATCAATGAGTCACAATGCTGCACTGGGTCACAAGGTGGCTCACGTTTGTTCAAAAGCAACTTCAAAGACTGAAAACAGCAATCACATTTTCATTCTCCAGAGAGTAGTTCTGTGTAAGGCAGACACCACTGAGCATGGGAAAGCGATGCAAAATAAAACTACACTCTAATACAAGTAAAAGTCCTGCATGAAACATCTTACTACAGTAAAAGAACGTAAGTATTATCTTCTTGCTGTAGTTAAAGTATTACAGTAAAAGTAGTGATTTGGTCCCTTCCTGTGGAGCTACTTTCAACTACTTTATATACAGTTAGCTAGTTTAGTCCAGTGGTTCCTGATTAAAAATTATTAAGCCCCCTGATATGGCTCGGATCATTTTTCTGTTAGTTATTGATGGACATGCACATCATCTCATGCGTATCTTCGTCCCTGTTAGTGTGTAGAGTAGCAGACAGGCAGGAAAATAAAGGTCTGCAGGACTTGGCTGCAGGACTTGGCTGCAGGTCGCTGAGTGCTGTAGCGGATGTCAGCGTCACATTTTCACCTGGCAGCTCACTGAACTGGGATTTCACTTCTTCCTCTCAGATTGTGGTAAAACTTTACAATCACAGCTTTGTATTTTAAAGGAATCCTTTGCATTTACGATCCCACTAATACTTTTGTCAGACTACTGTGTTACTGTAACCTTACCTGAGCCTTTGGAAATGGAATAAAAACAATCAGCACATCCTCACAATAAAAGCAAACAGTATGGGTTGAAAATTCAGCCGGGAAAGACCTGCTTCTGGTCCCCATCCGTTCTGTCCAGGACGCTGAAAAGACTCATAGATGTTGTTTTGGGTGCTGGTTCCATTAAGAGGATATGTTGAAAACAACACTCAGGATAGTCAGTGTCACTGTTACACACACCTTTATCAATATACTTTCTAAAAAATAATGAAAACGTATGACTTTTTATATCAGCCATAAACCTGCAGGGTAGATGTAGAAAACATAACATTGCATCCACAACTAGAATTCCCATGATGCTTTGGAGTGTAAACAGTAAAGACTCACAGAAATAATTAACTCTTTTTGTATACCGGTATTTAAATTTTTTTTGACTTTTCCACTTTAAAACTTGGACTGAAAAACAGAAACTCTGCATGTAAATTCTTTTTTTTTCTCTTTCACTCTCTCAGAGGTCATGTTTTCCACCTCCAGGTTTCTGTCCTTTAGCCTTTTATGAGACGCGGGGTTAGGAGCCCATATGGTGAAGGAATGATGGAGGGGAGGGTGAAAAGAAAAAAGACTGCAGAAAGAGAGAGATGAAGAGTATGTAGGAAGAGAGAGAGAGGCGGAAAAGACAAAGGTAGGCAGGAATTTTTTGTCTGTCTAGTAAAATCTGCCCCCACATCTCTCTCTTTACCTCCGTCTGTCTCAGAGGGGCGATAGCTATGTTGTTACTTGATGTTCTTCCAGTCTCGGCCTCTTTCTCAGATGGACAAACCAGAGCTTCAAGGCCGCTCGGTAGCTACCGGAGGAGGTGACCGCCCAAAGCAAAGATACATCAATAGGTCCAAAATTACAGAGTTAGATACAGATTGCTCCCATTAACAGTTACTGATGATCAAATCCTTTTCTGTTTCTTATATGACTCTGTTTGCATGTGTTTGTCTTTGTCTATGATTGTATATGACTGTGACACAAAAACAAGACTAAAACTAAATAAAATTGAGAGATTGAGAATTTTTTTTTCACAATTTCTTCTTAACATTGTGAAAGACAAATGAGCTGAGCATTTATACAAGCTGCACGCATCTGTGGCACTGCGGCTCCTGATTGGTCAAACGGTCTCCTGCACCAGCCAATAATATATCTCGTTCAGAAGTTGACCTGTTGCTTTGCCGTCAATGAGAAGCATCTTCATCCAGTAAGTGTTCTGTCTCTAAAAAGCTAAAAAAAAATAGCTTAAAATTAACACCAAATCTTCTGTCCAAAGTCTGCAGTTGACCATTGGTGGAGAGATCTTCCTCACAGCAGTGCATGTGTTTTATATGGCTCCAGCTGTACTGTGTGTGTGCACGTGTGTTGTATGTACACATCTGCCTGTGGGACTGAGGTGAGGATATCATTCAGCTCAAGCGTCTAGTCGCTGCTGCAGCCTGTCGTGTTTCGGTGGAAACTGTGAGTCAGAAAAAACACATTCAGCCCGGCTCTCTGTGTGGCCAACACGTCCCAACACCATGTTGGCATTAAAGTCATGCATCACAGAGTGTGCACTTACAATATATTCATCTGCTATGACATATGGTACATGTAGGAGGGCTTGGATTCAGGAAACCTGAAGTATTTGAGGTTCCCTCTCCTGGGTCCTTGTTCGGTTCGTGTAGAAAATACAGAAAGATTATGGTTTCACTTACTTGTTAATGAACTAAACTCGTCATGTCACTTTTAACTTTCTAACAGGATGTCTGCACACTTTTTAAATTTAATGATTTTTTAGACCTCAACAACGAAGAAGTACCTTTCCTAAACAAATGAATGCATGTCAGGCTTTTATGTTTTACATCAGTCACAATATGACTTTAGACATCTTTCTAATATTGGATGCAAAATCAGAAACAAATCTTTACAATATAATAATTAAACTGGTGAATGAATTCATCAGATGAAACAATAAAACCTAAACAATAAAATAAAATAAAATAAATGGTTCCAAGCCTTCACTGCAGCACATTACATACCATCAGCTTCTTATATTTTAAATCAACTTTAATATGATTGTTCATTGTTACGAAACTGTGAGAAAATATGAACATACCAGCTACTCGAGAAGGGAGATAAATAGGTAGGTATGCTGTGAAAACACCTGGACGTCCTCGGCAACCTGCGTATGACACACGTGAAGTTAACACATCAGCCACAGACTCTGTGTGTATTTTGTTAGTTTTAGCGAACATGTTGCCAGTGGTTTTTTTGGCATTAAAGGTGTTATAGTGCGTGTCCCATAAAGCCGACACAGGATTCCTCTCTGTCATTGGCGGTTTTTACGGCGACATGATGGTGACCCGTTAAATAATGTCAGATTCCTTCCAGCAGCTTCTCCACCAGCTGGAACATGTAGAAGTCACGTCCAGTCTGCTGAACACATGACAAGACGTTCATACAGCAGATTATAAACTGCACACATGTGAGAGACTCAGCGTGTTAAGTTGAAGTTGTAGTTATTGAAGTGTTTCCTGTGTTTCTTGGAGGCAAAGTGGTTTTAAAGAAGAAATGACGTCAGTGGAGATTTTTGATTGGATCTGGAGTCCAAAATTAATAAAAGTCACACATTTGGTTACCAGTGGTTTCACAAGGTTGAAACACTTAAGTAAAGTTTAAGTACCTCACAACTCTACATAAGTACATTACTTTAGTAAATATAATTACTTTCCACCATTTGTGTTATCGAGTAATTATTCAAATGTCTCTTTATATTTGGACCTTTTAAAGAATCCCAGTTTGCTGTCATGAACTGGTTTCTACTTTCTCACTTCTTGTCATGTGTTTGATTACCTTACCAGGTGCAAATGCTAATCACCTTGAGGGGAATCACCTGTGTGTGTGTGTGTGTGTGTGTGTGTGTGTGTGTGTGTGTGCTACTTAAAAGGCAGCTGTACTGCATTAATTGTGACACGATTGAACTAATGATGAGGAAACATCAGACTACTGGTTTTGAATTAAATTATTGTAACTGCAGAGGAGACGATCCAGTTTGCACTAAAGTCATCAGTGTCGTCATACGGAAAGATGAGGCAACACGGAAAGAAGTCATTTGAAAAGAAGAAGAAGAGGTAAAGTCATCATCAGGACGGAGGAAACGGGTCATTAGGAGAGAGCAGTTAGTAATGGCAGCCAAGTCATTAGAGAAGAAGAAGATATAAATTTCTCCAATATCTGAAAGGAACCAAAATGAAAGAAGAGGAGAGGAAATAAGTCATTAGAAGAGGAAAGTAAAGGCTTGAAAAGTCTTGGTGAGTCTTTGTTAACCAGCTGGTCTGATGGAGAAATATATCAAAGGGACCAAACCACTACTTATACTGCAATACTTCAACTACATAAACTCATAATACGTATGTACTTTTACTGTGGTGTGAGTGTTCATGCAGGACTTTCAATGATTGGGTAAAGAGTGAGATGAGGACGTTAGAACGAGAGCTTGTTGAACAGTCGGATCCTCAAAATGTTTTGTAAAGTCACCTTCAGAAATATGAAGATCAAACCAGGATGAAAACGTCAAGCAGGATCATTGAGGTTGATCAGGTGTCTGCAGCAGGCTGATCAGATCCTTGGTGATCCTACTTTCTTTACAAAAACATCAAGTAATAAAATGCTTGCAAGTTATTGATATTACACCTATTGAGTTCTTGGATGCACAAAATCTGACGTTATCTGAATCATAAAGCTTACTTTAACCTTGACATTCCTGTATTGGTACTTTTACTAAAGTAAAAGATCTGAATACTTCTTCCACTCCGATTATACATTTTTCAGTACAAAGGTTATGATAAGCACATTCCTGCACATGCTCAGTGGTGGCTGGTTTATACAGAACTACTCTCGTGTATCTGCATGTTTGACTTGGAGGACTTTTAAATCAACGTGAAGTCAGTTTGAAGCTGCTGCATCTGAAGGAGCCTTCAGTTACAGTGATCTCTCGCCTGGGTTCATATGAAACTGAAAAGCTGCTCTGTGGCTGGTGTTTGAGTGTGTGACATATCGTTTCTCCACTTCCTGTATACTGTACAGGCCTCGCTCTGTGTTTGACTCTGTCCTCACTTCAACCACAACATCACACCAGGAGCCTGCAGTGTGAGCACCAGTGTTGGTTGGTACAGTACACCTACTGAAGCTGAATGAACACGAAACCTGTCAAGTATAGAAGAGGAGTGTGTGTGTGTGTGTGTGTGTGTAACGATCCTTTAGCTTTGTGTTATCGCCATCAGTGATTATCACACAATGAGCCTCGGCCACTGTTGCGACAGTGTGTTGAAGAAGAAGCAAATCAGAGAAGAGAAGTGAACAAACCAAAATTCATCCATTTATTTTTTATTTGAACTAGTTGAAGACCTGGAATTGGATTTTTTCTGCCACACATGGATGATTTAGAGAATATGAGGAGTTCACAAACACCTGATGACACTGAAGGTTTTATAGTTGCAGGAAACATCGGAGGAAAACCTGTTTTCTATGTTTTTATGTATTGAGATGTTAAAAACATAGTGGGTGAATACTGATGTACACTATATGTCCTCACACATACATTACTCATATGTATATATATTTATATATATGTGTGTGTGTTTGTTGTGTTTCCTTTAAACTGTAACTGCTGTGAAATATGTCCAGACTGAGAATCTATTAGAGATGAAGGGATTCAGCTCGCTCCTCGTCTCCCTGAGACTCCAACACGTGACGGCAGCATTACATCAGGACGGATCAGATTTTCATTAGTGTGTGAAGTTCATGTACAACAAGCCTGCCAGGACCTGTCTGTCTCTCTGTCTCTCTGTGTCTCCTCCGCTGAATGTAACACAGAAAAAGACACACAAAGGAAAAATCAGTGAAACACATAAAACTTACCTGTTGAACCTGCCAAAACTGTCTTACATAACAGAGTGTTGATGGATGCGACTCTACTCTGAGATTTTAATAGACACAAGACGAGGTAGACGAGTAAATCGACCTGAACTTAGATTACCCAAAACTCAAACAGTGTCCCAGACATTTATTTTGTTTGTTTAGGCAGAAAAGCAGCTTTTTATTTCAGTAGTTAAAGCTTCAAGTTGTTTTTTTTACAGTTTAGCAGTGGTGGAAACAGTAGAGTATTTCCATGTGATGTTATTTTATACTTCACTCTACTACATGTCAGAGGTACATCTAGTACTTTCTACTCCACTACATTTATCTGACAGCTTTAGTTACTGTTCAGATGCAGATTTGACTCAATGGATAATATAAGAAGCTTTTAAAATCCAACACATTGTTATAGTTGAAACCAGTGGTTTCAACCTTTTAGTCTTTTGACGTCTTACTAAAAGCAGTGTGTAGTCGGGTCACATTTCAGATGTCTATGAGTTGTTAACAGCTCCACCAAATAGTGATTTTTACCTCTAAACTTCTCACATGGTTTCATTTCAATAAATGTTCAAATGATCCAATATTTCAGCAAAAATCAAAGATTAGAGAAAAAGTCCAAAAGCTGAAAACAGATTTGTGTATCAGAACTTTGTTTCTTCTTCTTTCCTCTCCCATTAATCATCTCACGACCCCTCAGATTTATCTGGTGACCCTTTGGAGGGCCCCGACCCCTAGGTTGGGAACCACTGGACTAAACTATCTAACTGTATATAAAGTAGTTGAAACTAGCTCCACCTCCAGCAGCTACAACAGTAACATGCTGCTCTAACACTGATGCTTCAGTATTAACAAAATATATTATACTTATAGTCAAAATATGGCCTACTGCTCACCCTCACACAACATTCATCAGTCTGCACATCTGTCTCACAATGAAACAAACTGATTCTTTCCTTCTTCTTTGTCTTCATCTTGGACTCTCTTCTGTTTCTGTTTCAGTCAACACGTACGAGGAGTTTGACTTGTTTCCCTAACAGGACTCTGGGGGATGGAGGCCTGCTGGGGCAGAAACAAGTTAAAGTAATAGAAATAACAGTTGTTTGGTGAAATGTGGTGACTTTGACTTTATGCATCCTGCAACAATTTAATATTCACAGAACGGTGGATAGAAATATGCATTGATTTGAATTTTCTTTTGTGCTATGTTTGGATGTGAAACCGAACTACTGTCCAGTTGTTTAGCCCGTACCAGAGACTGACGGACAGCGTGAAACCAAACAAGCAACAATGCACCGAAGACTTTTGAACGGCAGCAATTAATGTGTGAAAGCACCGTAACATCCTGCAGCATGCATATGTATGTATGTAATATCATCACATTTATAGTTGTTTCAGTACAGGTCTGCAACCAAACTTCTGCATGAATACATAAGTGTACTTATTCACATGTTTGCTTCAGTGTGTGTGTAGACTGAGACATCCCAGCGTGTGCGTGTGCGTGTGTGCGTGTGTGTGTGTGTGTGTGTGTGTGTGTTTGGTTAGTCTTGGAAACCCTCAGCAGCACCTCTGTTTCATCACATTAGGATTAGTCAGCTGTGGGTGACAGCAGCAGCCTCTCTGTGAAGAGAAGCAGCTGTTTAGTTCGTCTGACGTCTGGCAGTTGAACCACTAACTTCCTCTCTGTGGTTTTTCCTCATCGCCACCTGGTCAACTTCATGTTTAATAAGCAGAGTGACATATTTTCTAATTAAACAAGCTTCATTTCTTTCCTGGTTCAACCACTGAAACAGCAGATTTTATATGTTATAGTCTGTTTAAAATAAAGAAGATAATGACCAGTTATTTGTTTTATTACATAGATCATTAATAATAGTCTGTTTAAGGACGTGCTCCTCTTTTCATCCACTGTGGTTAGTGAGTAGTGATAATTGAGCAAACCGTCAGACTTATTGACAGAATGATCACTTCAATTAACATTTCCCAGCTTTACACAGTCCACGCTCTCGTTATGTGCCAGCTCTGCTTTACTCTCGGTTCATAACTCATATTATACAATTAGCCTTCATTTTATCATGCATGTGTTCCTGGTTTCTGAGGCATTTCAGACATTTCAAGGCTCCCATCTTGACCATAAAAGCTCTGCTGATGAGTCTACAAGGGCACCCGAAAGCCTTTTTAGTTTGGTAGTTAAATGTCCACATAAAACATAAAACATTTAGGACTGATTATTTGCATCATCAATTATCCTTAATTATTTCCTCAAGCAATTAATATATTGTTTAGTGAAGAAAATGTTTAAAAAAAAGTGAAAAAATTGACAACTTCTCAGCGCCTGCTGTCTGAACAAAACCTAAAGATGTTTAATTTAAAGCCACGAATCATCACATTCAACAAGATAAAACCAGAGAACATGTGACCTTTTTGCTTAACATTGACGCTAATATACTGAATATCAGGAAATATTTAGTTTAATGTTTTGACACTGAAATCTTTGCTCCCATGTTGCTGAATTTAACAATTTAGTTTGAGTTGCCACAAATCTCCTCAGAGAGCAGATCAGTAGCAACGTGTAAAAAGAGTTCAGTGAGCGGGAGCTAATAAATACACAGTAAGTGAAGCATGCAGAGCGACGGTCCAGCTACTGTCTTATCTTATGAGCAGCCAGAAAAAGGATCTCACAGGAGTCGTGATTGCTCGTGCACTCTGGAGGTCTGTCAGGCTTTAGGGCCAAGTAGTAAACTTGATAGTAAAGTTGATTGGCCTTCAGCCTCTGATTAGCGCGCCTGAAAGCCACCACAGTCTGCATCTCACCGTTATACCAGTTAAATAATCCACATGCAGCCTGGTGGAGACCAATGTACTTTTTTTTAGATGCAGTTTTACGTTTAAGCAAAATATATCCTGTATTTGAAGTAAGAAAACAAAATAGTTGAAAAAAATAACCTAAAGCCGAGACAGCAGGAGGAGTTTTATGTTGCAGAGGTCACATATAGTTTAGGGTCAGGTCAGGTAGTAAAAGTTGATGGTTATTAAATTTAGTGCTGTTTCAAAGCTGCTTTGCTTTAGAAAAGTTGTGTATATACAGTAAATATATCTCTTACATATGTAAATATCATAATTACAGGAAATATTTGCATCATCGATGATGAAAAATATAGCATATCACCAAACGTGTCCTTCATGTGGATCCTCCCTGCTCAGCGAGCAAAGGACCGTCATAAATTGGCCAGAAAGATGGTTTTATATTTGCAGATAGCAGACTGAGCTGTTCTCTCATTCAGATGTCAAATAAAATCCAACTTGTTATGCTAAAGAATGATGCATTTTATGTGTTTGCAGGATGTTTTGGGGTTAAACTGGGCTTTGTGCAAACGGTGATGTTAATGTATAAAGAACTAAACGTGAATCACAGTAAAAACATGTGAACGAACCTTTTCATGTTTTTTTCTGATGCAGCAGAAGTATGTGCATTCAAAACAAGGCTGAAGGCAGCCAAGTGTCAGTGTGTGATGTCAGATGCTGGAGCTGCTCCACTGAAAGTCAACGGGAAAGCAGGTTTGTCAGCTCAGCATCACAGTCTGACCTCGTTAACAAACAAAGACAAACAGTCTGTCTAACGTCATGGAGCGTCCAACAGAGGACAGAGATGGGCTCAAAACACTTTAGAGATTTTAGGCCCCCACGTTCTCTTAAAAACATCTAAAAATTCAGATGTTTTCCATCGCAAATCCTCCGCCCAAGTGGGACCTGTGAAGCACATAGAGTTACATCAGTGAGAAAGAGAGGAGGGGGAGAAACAGAAAGAGAGAGAGAGAGGGAGGAAAAATTCTTCAAGTATGAGAAAATTTAACTGCTCTCCTCCCCTCACGTTCTTCCTCTTTTCTCTCCTTCTCTCTCTCCGTCCATTCCTCCCCCGTCTGGTTCTGATGGTCATTCAATGAGAGCGTCACAGAGAAACAGACTTCTGGACCAAAGCAGAGACACGAAGTCGCCGTAGGTAAGATGACTTTTATCATTCTGTTTGTTTCTGCAGCTTTGACTGCTTTCATTCATAATTTTTAAGACGTTTTTGGAATAATTTCAATGACATAATAATAAATGCTGCGTCAACATGCATGAGGAGATATGAATATGATGCACAAATTACTCAATTTGAGATTAAAAGGAATCACTCAACAGAAAAAAAAATCTGCAATACGAAACATATTTCAATCAATCATATCTCAGATGTCAGATGTATTTGGGCTTTGCGTTGCCGTTGAGATGCAACTTCGGCTTCAGGAATTTTTTTTTACATACTTTTTACTTTTTTCACACGTGTTGCATGTGATGATTGTTGCACAGTGCTGAACATGATGCGGAGAGGAAGAGGAAACAGGTGAAATCCATCCCAACACTGACACATTTGTTATTTGTTTTTCCAAAATTTCTGGGAATAAAAGTCAAAATGGTCAAAAAATCTTAAATATCAAACCAACCTATGGATTTGTGTCTGCACTGCCATGACGTTATTAGGGTGCCGGAGCCTTCATCTGATGGTTTGATCATGCATATGTTCGTTTTCTCCTCCAAACGATTTCATATGACGGCCTGTAAATGTCTTTCCATCTCAGAGCGTCTGGCTATCTGAACTTTATTGATCAAAGCCGTGTCACATGACATAAACCTGCTGTGAATCATGAATGTTGATTTGACCAAAATCTCTCAACTCATGGTCCATGTTGAACCAAAATATCAGACCAGAGAGTCAAGTCAAATTATTAAAAAGAAATGTGAGTGAATGCTTGTTTCCATCCATCATCATTTATTCAGGTGGATGAAAACAAACCTTGTAGATCTGTTTTTTTTTTTGTTTCTGCACATTAAAATCTATGGAAACTTTTTATTTTCTTTTCTAAACTGCCAAAACAGTCTAAGCTGTTGGATTTCTGCAAATGCAAACTTCCTTACCCATTTAGTAGGAGCACATAACTTCATCCACCTATCGCAGTTCTCACCAGAGCCAAGTTTGTGCTTGAAAGAGCCGGTCAGAAGGAGTTTATTTTGGCTGCTGAAAGATGGACTCAGTGATCAGGAGGAAAAGGAAAGCACAGGTGAAGAGAAAGTCTTTATGGTGCATTTTGGGGAGTTTCTATTGCCCTCCTGTGTCCTCTGAGAGGTCCGACTGTAGCAGCTGAAACAGATGTCACTGGCAGGTATTTACAAGCTAATTGTTCCCATTGAAGTCAATAGAGCAGGTTGCTAACTGGCTGAGGTCTAGACAAAGCAGTAAATTAAACCACAGATGCTGAACCCTCTTTGTGGCAGGTCAAGTCAGATAAAGGGAATCAAAATGTGGAACAAGCCTGTAACCTAAATTACACAATGGTAATAAAAACAGATAAATGGGGCTCATTAAGTTAGTTTTTATACACAGATAATTCTCCTAAAAACTGATCAGTGATCAATAATATAATGTAATAAAAAGACAATCTGCTCTTTGTAGTAAATAAAACATTTATTGACTTTAAAGGAATGTATTTATAACATATATTATAACATTATATTATTATATTATTTGTAATAAACTATCAGGTCTTTATCAAGGAAATTATATGTGATTTTAGGGTTTGTTCATAATAATAATACCTCAGTTTATATTTGTTGTTTACTGTTGTTAACCTGTAAAAACTGAAGTCATATTAAATTATGTAATTATTTGCTCTACTATAAAGTTTCTTTACATTTTGTAAAATAACTGATAATTAACTGCAGTAATTGTGCAGCCGCGCAGCTCCTCCTGGTTAAACTGTGAGGCTGAAGCTTGTAAACATCGCTGGGCTGAGCTGAATTTATGATTTATGATGTCTTTTCCTCCTCCTAACTTCCCCCATTTCACCTCCTCTTTTTATCCCTCATCCCTCCTTTAAGTGCAGGAGGAGGAGGTTGAGAGGAGGGGACTGAGAAGTAAACGGGAGGCAACAGAGAGTAAAAGTAAAAGGAAAGAAAAGAAAAGAAAAGAAAAGAAAAGAAAAGAAAAGAAAAGGAAAACTAAGCGATGTCACTTTCTACCATTTCAATTTTATAAAATATATAAAATATTCAAAAATGATCATATTATTTTGTAGCTGTTTGTGTATATTTGTTTTTTTTTCAGATATTTCTGAATTTGTGATTTTTGTTGCTTCCTAAAATGAATATATCGCAGCTTGCTGGTTCTCCTCTCCACCAGCAGACTTAATGACGTTAGGCTTGTTATTGTGTTATTGTGGCATCAGTTCAACACTGGGAACTCCCAGCAGCTGCTTTCTACATTCAAACCCGACACCGCTGCTGCTGCTGCTGCTGCCGCTGCTGCTGCTGAAAGTGGATTTTAATTAGCTTTAGTTATCTAAGGGGGGACACACGTGGTTAGATGATCCAGAGTTTGAGTCATATTTGTGGATTCGTTCAGCTACTGTGTGTGAGTTGAAGGAAATGTCAAGGGGAAACTCAACATGTGGTAATATTCATCTTTTTCCTATAATGTAATAATAGCATTGTTCCTTTTTTTTTTACTCTTTGGCATAAAACCATTAGAAAGACCTTTTTAGATAAATGTTTGTAAGCACTGAAATGAAACTAGCAGCAGTTTTTCAGCTGACTTTTTGCTAGTTTGACAGAGTTGGATTTACACAAATGTTGGTCTCACGGTTTTCAGCAGTTTTTGTTTCTGAATATTAGTAATACGTTTTTATCTTCCGAAAAAAACCTTAAAAACACAGATGTTGTTCAAATAATAATCAGTTCATCTAAACTAGTCTCAACAACAAACGTCTACTGAGTTTAACTTAAAAAAATGTCCTACCTAAATCAATTAGACATGAAATACTCTTAATAAACTGCCAAATCACCTAATCTACCTAGTTATAGTATAATAGTCTAAACTATCAGCCTTCAGTTTGACACTAAGGAGGTGAACGTGTTAACAAACTGGCTGCATGACCACAGGTTAACCTTTCAGACTAACTTATTTTTTCCATTGTGGCTTATTGGCTTCACTTCTGCTAATTGTGACCTCAGTGGAGTCTAAATGTTGGGGTGAGTTTAAATGTTTGTTTCTGGTTTTGTTTCAGGGAGAAAATCCCTGAAGGAGGAAGAAACGACCGGCAAACATCTGATTGGAGCAAAAACACAGGAGCTGACAACAAAGGAAAAGTGCTACTTAATCAAACAAACAGATTCAAACAGCTCCAATTCAATCAAACATTCTGCTATAATCGGCTCACATTTCCTGAGCAGACCATCAGTCACAACGTCAGGGAGGATTTTTACATCCTCCTGTACATTTATCCTCAGCGATGCTTCCCACCTTCCCCTCCTTCTTCCTCCTCCTCCTCTTGGCTGGTCCTGCCCTCCTAACTACATCAGTCTCCCAGGAGTTACAGGTCAGAGGTCAAAGGACACCAAGGGATACCAAGCAGGACTCCATCAAGGTAATTCACTGAGTGTTTGGGTGAGTGAATGAGTTTGGGATAAATGGATGGATGATGTATTCGCAAGAAGTAAAAGTACCTCATTACAGCATGTGAGTAAATGTACTTTCCACTTCCACTTGCTTGTCAGACACTAATAGTGAGTACTTCATTTAATATTTTGTCATTTTGCACAAATAAAAAAATGCGACGCAGCCTCAGATTTCGGATGCAGCTACACAGTGATCGTAACACAATGAAGTACATTGGTTTGCATCTTTTGTCATTGTTGCAGGTGGTGATATCTGAGGGCTGCACCACTCAGGATGAATCATCTGACGGGAGCCAAGGAGGTGAACACCTGACATTTGGTTGAGAAACTGTTGTCAGCAGTGAGGCATGGAAAGCCAGTTTTAATTCAGCCTGCTCCTCTGTGTGATTCTCAGGTAAAGAAATCGACATGGTCCCTGGTTCTCCGCTGGTCCTGACCCATAAGATCAAACTGATTCCTTCAGTCTCAGGGTCTGGGTCCGGGTCATGTGGCTGTGAGACGGACTTTGCTGCCCTGCGGGAGCGCCTGGAGAGGCTGGAGAGGGAGGTGTCAGTTCTCAGGGAGAAATGTGGAGGAGCCGAGGGCGGCTGCTGCACATCCAAGGAGAGCAAAGGTAAGATTGTTGTTGCTTTAAAGCCTTTGAGACGATTGGTGGCGGTTGGTTGTCAATCCAAGAGCTGCTAACACACACACAAGAAATAAACACCTTTTTACTGGTGTAACCAACAAGAAGCCCAAAGTTATCCCAATAAGGAAATATAAATGCAAAGTGTGTTTTTTTTTTAAGATTTTTACGTATTTCATGTCTAGAGAGTTAATGTTCTCATAGTGGAGTTGAAGTGTAAAGTTAAAAAAGTGGAAATACTCAAAGGGAGTATCAGTACCTCCAAATTATACTCATGTTTATTACTTGAGTAAATATACTCAATTCATGACTGTGTGTCAGATTCATTCATTTTTGACAGATTTATGTTACAGTCAGTCAGTCCATCAACATGTGTGGAGCTGATCTCAGGACTGATCACATTATAACCAGGTCCAAAACCATGAGCTAATTATACTTTCCCAGTCCAGAGCAGCTCTCCTCCACCCTTCTTTCAGCAGCACACACACAGGGGGATCATTAAGTCAGAATGAGGCTGGTTTACAGACTAATTAGGAGGATTATACCTCCCACCATCACACCATAAAAACCTTGACAAAACCTTTTTTTAAACTTTTTTTAAACTCTCACTTTCTACCCATCTGTGTTCTTAATGCAGGATGATTTGCAATTCATAACACGAACACAAAAAAACATTTTTGGCAAAGACTTCTTCAGGTTGCAGGGAAAACTATTAATGAGAGACCTTTGTTTTCAAACACACTACATCAGTGCCAATAGGGCAAAAGCAACATCTGACTACACAGTATATATGCAGTTAAAATAATCTTTTATGTCTTCAGTGACATTTAAGTGACATGCTTCATGTACATCATCATTTACATGTCTTTGCCCAACACGCCTTTTACACCTCAGCTGAGCACAAAAAAGGTTTTGCGATATTTCAAGAAAAATGTTTTATGCACAGATTGAAAATTCGCCTAAAAACAAGCGGATGGAAACACATCTGTTTTAAGATGAGATGGTTGAAGTGATTTATGAGCTCATAAGGTCTCAGACCTGTTTGACCTGTTCCTCTCCTCCCAGGTGCAGGATGCTCCATTAAGCCAGAAGGTGATGAATGTCCCAACGATTGCAGTGATCAGGGTCGCTGTGAGAAAGGAAAGTGTGTCTGCTTCCCTGGTTTCAGCGGGCTGGACTGCAGCAACTCCAACTGTCCAGGAAATTGCAATGACAACGGGAGGTGTGTGAACGGACAGTGTGTGTGTGATCCTGGCTTCACTGGTACTGACTGCTCGCAGAGACACTGCCCCGACAACTGCAACAACCGGGGCAGATGTGTGAAGGGTAAATGTGTGTGCAACAGCGGTTTCACAGGACCCAGTTGCTCAGATGAATCCTGTCCTGGAAACTGCAACAAGAGGGGGCGCTGCATCAATGGACAGTGCGTGTGCAATCCTGGATTCATTGGTCCAGACTGTTTAAAAAGAGGCTGTCCTAACAACTGCAACAACCATGGAAGGTGTGTGAATGGTAAATGTGTATGCAACAGTGGCTTTACTGGTGCTGATTGCTCTGAGATCTCCTGTCCTGGTAACTGCAACAATAGGGGGCGCTGCATCAACGGACAGTGTGTTTGTGATGATGGATTCACTGGCTCAGACTGCTCTGATATCTCCTGTCCTGGTAACTGCAACAATAGGGGGCGCTGCATCAACGGACAGTGTGTTTGTGATGATGGATTCACTGGCTCAGACTGCTCTGAGATCTCCTGTCCTGGTAACTGCAACAATAGGGGGCGCTGCGTTAACGGACAGTGTGTTTGTGATGATGGATTCACCGGGTCGGACTGCTCTGATATCTCCTGTCCTGGTAACTGCAACAATAGGGGGCGCTGTGTCAACGGACAGTGTGTTTGTGATGATGGATTCACCGGGTCGGACTGCTCAGAAAGAACATGTCCTAATGACTGCAACAACCACGGCAGGTGTGTGAACGGTAAATGTGTGTGTGACAACAGCTACACCGGTGAAGACTGCTCTGACATCTCCTGCCCAGGTAACTGCAACAACAGAGGGCGCTGTGTTAACGGACAGTGTGTTTGCAATGACGGTTTCACTGGCCAGGACTGCTCTGAAAAAGCTTGTCCCAACAACTGCAGCAACCGTGGGAAGTGTGTGAATGGAAATTGTGTTTGCAATGTGGGCTTCGCTGGACCAGCGTGCGCCGCCAAAGGTTGTCTCAATAACTGCAACAACAAAGGACGGTGTGTCAAAGGGAGGTGTGTCTGCCATCGTGGGTTCACTGGACCTGACTGTAGCCAGTGTGAGAAGGGGATGACTGGACCCAACTGTGACACTGGTGAGTCAAACCCACCAAAGAACAGAAAACTATATACCAATAAAATGTACAATTAGACTCAATGCCTCTGCCTTTAATGCTTCTTTGCATTTTGACTTTTTCTGTCTCTCTCTGCAGTCATGTCAGGGGTTTCCCAGCTGAGCACCAGAGAGATCACAGAGACATCCGTCACTCTGGTCTGGACTCCACCTCCTGTCCAGTATGAGACCTACAA
This sequence comes from Pampus argenteus, assembly GCA_036937835.1. Classification (NCBI taxonomy): domain Eukaryota; kingdom Metazoa; phylum Chordata; class Actinopteri; order Scombriformes; family Stromateidae; genus Pampus; species Pampus argenteus. Next base: position 19,378,188 of record CM072879.1, read on the forward strand.
CATCACCTTTATCAGCCAGGTACACTAATCTTGTCTTTTCATTTTCATGATGTGTGACAAAGTTTTCACTTTAACTTCTGCATTGCATTCAGTTTGAACTCATCTGTTGGCCTTTTTTTATACCAGATTATGCGGTCCAGTCTTTGTCTTTCTGTCATTCAGAGATGGCTTTAATGTGTTTTAAGGGGCCAAAAACACTTCACACTCACACTACTATACTTAATCTTATACAAGATGGGATGTAGTAAGAATGATTGTGTAAATCTTCACTAATACTAAGATTTTAGAAAGTAACAAAACAAAAACACAGTAGAGTGAAAACAAATCTAAATTAAAGTATGATACATAAAAAGTAAACAACAAAATAACCTGAACCAAAGATGTTATTCAAAAGCCTGAACTCCACAGCCTGGTTTTCCAGATTTGAAAGATGTCACATCGCCATAAACACCAGAAAAAAACAATCATGTGTCGATCAATCCGCAGGACAACAGAGAGGCAGACAAACACACTTAAACACACATGCATTTCTTAAAATAATTCAGATGTATTTGCCAGCAGACGTGGCAAACAAACCAGCAGAAGTTTGTTTTCACAGCCCTCCTGTCCCAGAGTCCAGGACGCGTGGTCAAAATCCTCGTCTGCCAGGTCGTGTTGAGAAGACAGAGAAGCATGACAGACTACTTAAAGCTGTCTTGATATTTGCCCTGAGGGAGAGTTTTTACAGATCCATAAAAAACGTGTCCATCACCTTAAACAACCTCTGCTGCCTGAAAAGATTTGAGCAGAACAATCTGACTTTTGACATTTAGATAATAAGGCCAGATTTCTTCTTTTGAGTTATTTTTATCAGGTTTAAATAAAATGACAAACAGATTTCACAGATCAAATAAATCATGAGTAAAGTTTTGGTTCCGGGTTTTGTTTAGAGTCGCAGCTCTCTGTGCAGATTATCGTGTCTGAAAAGATGACAGAAATCATTTCCAACACAAATACTGATTCAGAAAGTGATACATGGTACTGATCTTACTGTCTCGGGATTTTCACAGCTTCCTGAAAGGAATGTGAATCCAGCTTCGCTAGCTTGTTGTGCTACATATCACAGTCTCTTGACTACATTGTACTTTTCTCAAAAAACTACAGTTAAATGAAGCTGTTTCGTAAAAGGTGAGGAACATGTCACCCAGTGCAGCGGTTTAAGTATTTTTAATAGTTTTTGGACAATACCAAAGGTTTTGATCTCTGTTTTTAGAGGTTTTTGTTATAAAAACACTGCACATTTCATTAAAAACTGAAATAAAAATTAAATAATATAATAGAGTCCTGCAGTCAGAATGTTAAAACTAAAATAATACATTGTTGGATCATTTTCCAACACGATCAATGAATGCTCAACATCGTTCCCACCATGTTCTTCATCCTTAGAAGAAGAAATTCTTGGAGAATAGATTAAAAAAGATCACAAATAATAACATTTGGTCCGAAATGATTTCGCCCTTGATGATAGCAAAACTGTACAGGGATGGTGCTGAGGTTTAAACTTTTTATTTGGTGAGATAATTCACCACAACAGAACAAGAACAGTCTGTTATTTCCATGACAGATTCTAGAAAAAAATGATGTATGAAATTTACTTAATGTCTCAGAGGAGATATCCATTCACCAAAAACAGTAAATCCAAGCAGGATTCACTGACTTGGCAGACTGGATATTGTTTTAAGGGAAAAATGCCATTTCCACATTTACATGACTGAAACTGAGGCGCACAATCTCTAAATAATGTCTGACCTTTATATTATGATTTCTAACATCCAACAAAAACAGTTTTCAGATTACAGCATGTTACAAAAAACTAAACAAATAAGTTGTAATATATCACTCAGACTAAATAATTTCTGTCCAACTAAATATTGTTTGTCAAAAGTCCCAAAGATTATTGATGATGTCTAACAAAGAGACAGACATCTGTACATCAGAATGTATTTCCAGGTTTCAACACTATACAAATCTAACATTAAATTATAAGTAACCTCTTCAGAAGGCAACAACAAATCCTTCTCTTCCACAGAAAATAATATTGACTCATTTTGGTGATGTCTGGATAAAAGTGCCAAGTCTAAAACATCCTCACTGTGTGTGTATGCATGCATGAGTGTGTTTGTAATTTTTCTGTCGTTATCTAAACTGTGACTAAACTGTTTTTCCTCTGCTCTGTGGAAGCCAAACAAAAGCATCAAATGTTTCAAAAACACACTTGAGATTCCATTCTTAATAATACAGTACGCATGTACCTGAATGCATCTTCACTTTCAAAATCCCAAAGAGAGCATGAAACAGCTAGCCCCTCATACTTTTAAAGAAACTGTTCAGTGCACCTATTCGGTGCCTCTGTTAGACCAAAGTCACCTGTGATATAGTTTTGTAAATATTTGTGTATTTTGTGTGTTTGTGGTAGAATTTTGTTGTTTTCCATACTCTGAGCGAGTGGGAGCATGTAGTTATTTAATAAGAGGCCCCAGAATGGAGCCTTGGGGAACTCCGTAACACTCTTGAATTATATGTAACTAGTAATCAACACAAACAGTCCCTGTATAACAAATAGTACATTCACATTTTTTTGTAAAATGTAATATTTCATGTGAAATATTGTATTTCACATGTGACATAACCACACATCTGCATCAATATTTCAAACTGTATCTGTAAAAAGTTACAAAGTCACATACTGTACATTACAAAAAGGTAAAATTAGGTCTATATAATATATAAAACATTAACACATTAACACATATTTGAATTTGAAAATGTTTAGCTTAAAAAGCAACTAAAAAATTGAAACTACAGCTGATCGCTCTACTGCAGCAGAAAGTAAACGTTGACATTTGAGTCAATATCAAGCTGATTTAGAGGCTAAACACAGAATAAGAGTTTAAAATGACGATTGGTTCAGCCCGACATTAAACTGTTTGTGCTTAATAATCAACACACTGCAAACACCTGTCATAACCTTCTGATAACATTACAAACACACTAAAAGGATTCTGTCTGGTATCCCAAACGTCTTCTCCACGCTGACTGAAACGTTAGAAAACAAGCTGATGGTTTGATCGTAACCAGAGGTTCATTAGATTCGTTTTGGCATTTGGTTCAAGCACGAAACGGACCACATGTGTCAGTGTCTGAAACCATGTGGGAGACTGTAACACCTCATCTTCTTCAGGGCTGATGTTCCTGGATCATTCCTTTCAAACTGAGTTTTGATCGTTTTATTTTCTTCTCTCACAGTAACCTTAAAGTGATTCGTGTGTGTGTGTGCGTGTGTGTGTGTGCGTGTGTGTGTGACTTTAGCAACACAAACAGCAGTAAACAGAATCGCATCAGATCATGTGTTGCACTTGTTGTGTTGAACAAAACATAAACTGCAGCGTAGCAACAACGTCTGTGAGCAGCAGGTTTGTGACCAAACGGCTCACTGTGGCGCCTAATGAACATTATGACCTCAGAGAGCTGCTGGCAGAACACGATGTTACACATTATAATATAATAATGATAATAATAATCTTTATTTATATGTGCAGTTTTCCTACCAAGGTATTTTATAGAAAAATGAAAACAAACGCAGAAATCATAAAATGTGAATCAATGCTGCAGAAAAGGCATCAATGTGATGATAGAACGACTTCAGAGAAATATATAATATATGTAGAAATATAGAAAAAAGTATTTTTTACGTAACTGGAAAAACAATGTAGTTGTATATGAGCAGACAGGGTTGATTGAGAGGAGAGTCCTCATCCACGTTTCTCTCATTAAATTGAACATATACCAGTCACACGCTCACTCGCTGCTGTTGGAAACGGTTAAAATGATTTTCTTTTTAAGCTCCTCATCATCTCTGACAGCAGTAATTCTTGGCTGCTTGACATAATATTGAGTCAGAAGAGATGTTTGACTTGTTTTCACTCATCATGAATTCATTTATACACTAACCTTGTTTCAATCTTTGATCTTGTTTAGTTTGAGATTACATTTTTTAAATCGCTGCACATGAATGTCAACGAACGCAGCATCAAGCTCATCTCAGATATATAATGCTCTTTTTTTTTGCAGAATAGATCACATAAAGCCCTCTGAGACAAATGTATTTTGTGATTTTGGGCTATATAAATAAAATTTGATTTGATTTGATAAAATATTTCTTATTGCTCCTTTAATCCCGTAAGCTCAGCTTCACTTGTTCATCAGGATTGTCCATTCACAAACATGTGTCCTCATTCTGCAGCAGAAGGCTATAAAGAAAATGACTGATTGTGTTGGTATCTGTGAGGGTCATGATCATGGACAGAAAGAGAGAGCGGGCTGCTGGACAAAGAAAACACTCTGAACCTCATTTCCTTCAAAGACGTCACTGACACGAAAAGACACCAGTTCACTGGTTTCCTGGCTTTCTCTCTAACATGTTTTTCACACACAGTTGCAGTGATCATCTCGGCTCTGAGGGAGGTTTAGATCACAGTAAAAGTTCCAGGAAATATCCACAGCTGCCCACAACAAGAGAGAGAGAGAGAGAGAGAGGACATGATGTGTGGAAGGATGGAGGAGAGATAGTTAGAGATGGAGGAAGTGATGGAGAGATGCGTGAAGAGTCCTGCAGAGGGAATAAAAGTGGAACTGACAAGAGGATGTGATGAGAACAAGTCAGCTTGTTTTTATGAACCCACAGAGAGGACAAATATTCTGGGTGAGGTCCGTGTGAAGCACGGAGAGAGAAGAGGAGGAGGAGGGAGATGAGAGACCTGCTCACGCTAGCGTTTTAAACCTTTAAAACATGGAAAGGTGTGAAATTCAAGTTGTTGTGGAGATTCATGTCAGAGGACTATATAAAAACAAAAAGAGCTAAAATATTTCACATTTTCTTACATACAGCATGTGAGCTAATTAAAATTCAGATGAACGTCCCGTCATTTAGTGAAATTAGAAAACTGAGGTTCACAATTTCTCACGTGTTTGTTTGGGTCCTTGTGTTTAACTGTTCGCCCTTCAGCTGAGCCAATCATCAGACAGACGTGATCCCAACTTTCAGGTGTGACAGGGTCATGTGAGTTCAAGGAAAGAAAAAAGAGAGAAAGACAGACAGTGTCTCACAGTAAATACAGAAAACAGAAGGAAAGGTCGGGAGAAAAAGATGTAGATGTGGGATGCTTGTTGCTGCTAGGGGAAACATGTAAACACTGTCAAAAACATGGCAGCTGCCAGAGAGCTGACATCACCACCGGCCCACAGCTGTGACACAGAGCAAGAGAGAGAGAGAGAGAGAGAGGCGGCGTTGTTGTTTACCAGACCAACAGATAAACAAAAGACTGTCAATCAGCAGGGAGGAAAAGAGTTTGAACCATCTGAGCTACAGAGACAGAAAATGAGACGCTTAAAAATGATCTTAACCTTTCGTCTGCTGTCAGTGTGTAATGTGCAGGACGTGGCTCAGAAACAGAACTAATAGAGAGTCACTTAAAGCTCTAAAAACACGCTGCACTCAGTCAGAGGTTATTACTCTTGATCCTGGAGATCAACTTAAACTCTGCACAAACATTAATTGCAATCCGTTCAATAGTTGTTTAGATATTTCAGACTGATTTTGTCATCGTGTGAACACAGTTTGAGATTGAAGCAGTCAGCATGTTTTATTATCACTGTGGTTCATATGCAGCTCATCATCATCGTACTAACCACTAATGATAGATATTAAATCTAAGATCACAACTCTGTTAAGTCACTGTTGAAACATTCGTGATATTATAATATATATATTATATAAATATGTTTAAAAGTATTTCCATGGTTCACACTGTAAATCTTTATATGAGGTCAGTGACTCGTACCCTTTACTTCAGTAAAAGTACTAATACAGCAATGTAAAAAACACCTTTAACAAGTAAAAGCCCTACAGAAAAAGTACTGTGATGTTGATGTAGTTAAAGTACTGCAGTATTAGTAGTGTTTTGGTGATATATTATTATATATGACATCATTAGATTATTAATAAGGCAGGATACATAACTCTACTGCCTTAATAAACAGAGTCTGGATGTTTTTTATGTCTCATAAATTCTCTATTTAACGATATGAAACTAGAAGTGTCTTTTATATGAACATGAATATGACTGTTTCACTGGCAGGAAGTGGAGACTTTACCAGCAGTGGTCATGTGATCAGGTAGTTCAGTTCATTTAAAACTTTATTTTGGGCTCTGATGATGAATCATCTGAACTGAAACTCTTATTGATCAGTATAATTCAACGTGGACACTTTTTTTTATTAAACTTTAGCTCAGACATTTCATGAATCACACTGAAAACTGTGTTTTTACCGTTCTGCCAGAAGCAGAATGAAGAATCTCAACAACTCTGTGACGTATTAGCGTTCAAACATTCATGTTCCCCAGATGATGAACTGTAATAAATTTGATATCCTGACATTTTTAATGCCGTGCCATCATCAGGTCAACTTATTTCCACATGCAGCAACATCATCATCATGTGGAGTCGTGTTTGTGTCCAGCTGGTGAATCTAAGTCTAATATTGACTCTCTGTTAGCTCTGTTTCTGCTCTCCACCGACTCCTGAGGGAAACATCTGGCTCTGTAGCTGCTAAATGCTCCACCATGTTGACCAGCTAGTCTACAGCTAGTGTGAACGAGAACATTACAGCTGCAGCCAACAGATAAACAATGAACTGAAACTCACTATAAAGCTCCATAAAGCTGAGAGGAGCTGCATAGTCACTAGCAACTAATCTAAATATCAATTATAGCAATTTTAAATACAGTTTTGAGGCACTTATAAGTGTTTCTATTTAATGTTTATTCTTCATACTTATACTTCTCTACATTTCAGAGATAGATGTTTCTTATTTAATGCCACTACAATTAATTATAGTGCAGTTATTTAACAAACCAAAAGAAAAATCAAAGAAAATCTGGACATTTGAAAGCAGCAAACTGAATGTACAAACTCTAAATGTGGTGACTCTACTTTAACAAAACTCCTGTGACAAATAAACAGAAACATAACTATTTTTACCAGATTGATTTTCCAGCAGGAGAACAATCAGAAACATCCAGACTGCGTCATATCAGCCTCAGGTTCAGACACAACCAAACAACATCGTCCCTGAACGCACCACGAAGATGCCACACCCTCAACTCGTTTTAAAGCGTATTATGAATTTATTGGAGTCTCCGTTTTAATTATGTCACCCTCGTTCATATGAAATGAATAAAAAGCGTTTTAAAACACAGACACTGATTCAGGATGAACTCTGGGGCTCCGTCACCAGCCAACCAACATAGTAACCAGCATGGCGACCAGCTGTGGTCCATTAGCTTTAAAACACGGTATCCATTCATTAGGAAGTCAGAAAAAAATGTTAGCCCTGGTCTCCCAGCTGAGTAAACTGCAGCTTTTAACTCGGGGGAAGTTTCAGGATTTCCAGTGCAGGGAGTGAATAATAATGTTTTATGATTTAAGAACCTCTAAGCAACACGCAGCATGAAATCATCCTGAAATTATGGAAATGAGGAAACATACAGGATAGCATCTGTGATGATAAGATTATTTCTTTCTATTAAGCTCAGACTGTTTTTCACTTCAGCTGTGAACACATCTCGTTTTTTTTAATCAGTCACTGACTGACTGACAGACTGTAGAAAAACAGCATCTACCACCTGTAAGGAGAGGTCATGTGATCAATGAGGGTAGCCGAGGTTACAGTTCTTCTAGCGAGCTAATCTGCTAACGACTGAACACTGTGTGAGCCGTGTGGTAGCTTGTCTATCGGTTTTCAGATGTTGACTTTTTATATAAAGATGCCACAACTGACACATTTTAGTAGGAATTTATTGTTAAAAATTGCAGCTCTTGTGCCAGTGCTTCGTTGGCATTGAGCTGCATGCTCTTTGATATACAGACGTTGCTGGAAGTCTTTTTCTGGGCAACAGAACCACACGTTCAATGATTTGAAGAGACGTTTTGTTTGTAAAACTACGGTACAGAAACTGTAACAAGACAAATACGAAAGGATCATTACAGGGATAGTTCAGATTATAGATCCATCATTATACAGAGGGAGAATTTCGTCTATGTTGGTGTCTTTTAACCATGTGTTTGTGTCTTTTTTTCAAGTGTTAATACTCTGATTAACATGAGAGTCAGCAATATATGTATGCATTTATTGTTGGAAATCAATTAACAGCAAAACAGTGACAAACATTGTCAGAAACACTCACAGGTACAGCATTTAACCTTTCTAAAATATGCTTAAATCATAAGTTATGGCAAACTGGGGCTTAACACGCAGCAGATGCACACATTGGCCAGCTAAATCTTCCATTATGTCAGTACTCATTATTGATCCCCCACTTCAAAAGCAAATCACACAATGGTATTATGTCCTCACATGGGAAAAATAAAGGCTCACAAAATCATCCCCTTGTGCTGAGGGATAAAAATAGAACAATGCAAAATCAAACAAACAACAAATAACGTGAGCAGGAAAATGACTTTTGCTCTTTGGTCACCATACAGGTGTTTAACAGGTGTGTTTGATACGTCTTTTGATGTAATCTGAATTATTTCACATGGTTTGTCAAGTGTGGTTTTCTGCAACGAGGCTACCTGCATTAGCATTAGCTGTGTGCTTCACTAACAAATTGTATTTAAGATGCGCTCCAGTGGTAACTCAGTTCACATTGACTCAACCGTGTTGGTGGAAACTGTTTAGTACAACATCATTACAGCAACACACACAAAAATAATATACAGTGTACAGTATGTACAGTGAATCTATATGATATATACAGTTCAGTTCCCCAGCATATCAAGTACAAACCGACTGACAAAGCTTTGAAGCTGAAGGCCTTTCATAATACTTTATCCATTGTTCCTTGATAGTTGCCATCTGACTTAAAACGGTCCTCATAGATTGATCATGGCAGCCTCAGCGCTTTTTCATTAAAACTCAGTTTATTGATATGTACTGCAAGGCATAAAAATTATTTTGCAGCCCAGAAATATGCGAGTAAAATAATTTCAAACAAAAACAACTTTCAGTCAAAGAGGAAAACTGCAACTGAATGCAATACTTGAAATATAATAATAATAAAACTGCGGTTTCTGGACATTCAGTGACATCACTGATCTCTTCCAGGTTTTTTCCAGGTTCTGCTTTAGTTTGATTTTGGAAACTCCAGAAAAAAAAAAAAAAACCCAGCACAACTTCGCCCACCCACATGTGGATGCCCTGCAGGTTGCAGTGTTTCCATTCAGTCTGTCAATGATCTTAATGCATCCTGGTGATGATTACATTGTAATTTATATCACTAAAATCCAATGGTAAAAACAGAATATAATTTAAAGTTTAGATTCTGTGAATGATTAAAGTCATATTCACATATATGACTAATCTACATAACAGAATATGTATTGTTGGGTGTCAGTTTAAAGATTGACTTGCACAGTAAAAAATGTTGGGATGCTCTTCAGCCTGCAGGTACCGTTCAGGGTTAAATATATACCTAAATATTTATCCTATTTTGATTTCTGGGTTACATTAAGGTATGACGTGTGTTTGTTTTATGTTTTGGGGACTCAGAAGATTCATTAAATTTCATTCCATATTTGTAAGTTCATGGAGGTCTCTGTACTGACTGTGCTTTGTTATGTCTGTGTGATTCAAACAGAAGGACAGTGACCAGCAGATCACCGTGCAGGTGCCGGGCAGCCTGACAACCTTCACCCAGACGGGCTTGGCAGCCGGTCAGGAGTACACTGTCACTATCACTGGAGACATCAACGGCAGGAGGGGAGCCAACAGCTCAACCAAATTCACGACCCGTGAGCTGTTTACATTTATTTATTCTATGTTTCTCTTTCTCTCCATTTTATTATTCACTCCTTATATGGTGACTTGACTGAGGCAGGCCGTTTAGTAAACTTGGAGTGAACTTCTTCTTCTTCTTCTTCTTCGTCAGTCATCTCTGGTCCCAAAAACCTCCAAGTCGTCAAGACAACCTCCACGACTGCAGTGGTCCAATGGGAGCCGTCACAGGGTGAGATTGACAAATACCATATGACTGTGTCACCCAGTGACGGAGCAGGAAGGAGTCAAGGAATTTCCATCCCATCTGGCAGAAACTCCGCCCACATCCAGCAGCTGGAGGCGGGGCGTTTGTATGACATCATACTTGTGGCGGAAAAAGGCACGAGTCGTAGTGAACCAGTGACCACTCAGACGGTTCCTGGTGAGTAAAACCAAAGTCGACTGTTGAGGATTGATTAAAAATTATTTTCATTTAAAGGCCTTGAAAACCTATTTGAGTTTGATTATTTTCTGTTTTCACTTGTTTGAAGTCAGCAGGCAGCTGGAAAGTTGTGATATCACATATTTCTGTGCACAAATCAAAGGTTACAGTATATATTTTTTAAATTAATTACAGTTCTTTGTTCCTTTTGCCATCTGATATGATATGATATAATGAATCACAGCTGTCTGGTGAAAACCATGAAGCACCACATTTTAAAGGATAAATCTGGCGATACTTAATAATTTCCTTATTGTCAACAAAGTATTATGTGATAGATGCTACCTTTTTTCTCCATGTTGTCAAAAACTATTAAAAACACAGCAAAGAACTTTTTATAGGACAGTGAAAAGTGATGTTGTTACAGCAATACTGTAAAGGCATGTAAAGTTATAAACAGAACAGCGAGACATGGAGATAGATGGAAAGAAATATAGATAAAATATAAGGATAAAAAGAGTTTAATCACAAAGGAACAAAAGGGAAAAAATTCCTTGCTCCAACATTGCTTCGGTTAACCGTGAGTGAGTCCAATGTTCCTCATCCAAACTGTATTCAAGTGAGTGAACAGCTTTGCTCCTGCTAAGCAAGAGGAAGTGAAACTTTAGGTGACACCTCATTATTCAATGGAACGCATCATATAAAACACATCATATAAAACGCATCATATAAAACGCATTACAGTAATGAGAAAGTTCATGAAGCGAGGGGCAGCTTGAGCTCTCCAAGAGAAAAGTACGTTTCAGAAGAAAATAATCTGTTTTCCTGAACTCTGTCATGATATATTCTGTTCAACAGAGACACAGAAACGAAGCCTGTTGAATTCCTCTGTCCAAGGTCAACATTAATTACATTTAAATTTCCTTGCAGGTTGTTACATGGATACCGGTGCCCTTTGCTATTGTTCTTGCATAATGATGATCATAACAATTATTATAACTGCTTTTCTTCCTTTTATTAGACCAGATACATTCTGGGTTCTTCAAAAACAGCAGCATAAAATGATCTTAACAGTGATCCCTTCACATCTTTAGGGAATACATTTCCAAAGGTTACCATGGCATCTGTGACCACACAGGTCACGCCAGCACCAGGACGAGAGGTTGGCAACAGAGACCAACAGTTTAACCCTTTGCCTAAGAAGCAAGCCTTTGACCAACAGGAGAGGAAGGAGGATGGGAGCCATAACCAAGAACCCTCGGCCACCGTGATTGCCAAAACTAAACCTCTGGTCAACAGAAAAGACAGTGCCAAACTCACTGAAAGGCCTATATTGTCCAAGAAGCCAAATGTCTTGAATTATTTACGTTTCAACACAAGCAGAGATGTGCCTGGCGTTAGAAAGTTTGGCCCTGTAATTTTGAAACAGAACCCTGTAGGAGAGAAGAAAAAGGTACCATTTGCAGTCAAAAAACCTAAACCAAGTGCCCCCTCTGTAAGAGACAGGAAAATAGCTTTAACTGTGAGACACCCCAGTGCATTAAGAACTGAGAGTAGGGGAGACAAAAATCCAGCTATAATGTCTGGGACTGATTCAGGAACCAACTCAGAAAAACAATTTCGTGCCGTTGGTTCACAAAAGCAACCAGATGTTGATGCAGCAGCCCGTGGAAGCCACACTGATCCAATGTCTTTAGGGCCAACTGGGACTGGTCAAAGTCAAGAGAAGAAATGTATGAATAAAATTAAAGTGACACACAGATTACCCCTTAAGGACAGAGGTAGTGGGTGTAGAGCGGATGGAAATGTGCTGGAAGGAAAAACTACATCAGACTCACATCAGGGTTCCTCTGAAACAGATAATACGCAACTGAAAAATAATAATCCTGATTTGAAGTTGTCGTCCGCAGAGACCGAGCACAACTATTCAGCAGATCCTTTACATAAACTCCTCACAGACACTTTTGACAGATTGAATACCACAACATTTTCTGTGCACCTGTCCAAACCTGCAGACCTTTCTGTTGATGCAGCAACAACAAGGAAGCAGATTTTAAAAGGACTGAAGCCACTGTCATCATTGTCGTCTTCTTCATCAGCCCTATCAACCTTACAGTCATCATCATCACCACATTCATCATCCCTGCCACCATCTTCATCATCATCCTCTGCATCTGTGGAATCAAAGTCACTATTTTCATCTTCACCATCAACAGTAGCACCTTCATCATCATCATCATTAACATATTTAATCTTATCATCACCATCATCATTACAACCATTATCACCATCACCTCCATCATCATCCTCTTCCAGTCCAGAAAAATCAGATCCAGTTGAAAGCAATGAACAAGATGTTTCTACTGACAAACGTAGAAAAACTATCACCAGTACTGCATCATCAGATAATCCTAAAGTACCCTCCAGAGAAGGTAGCATACCATATGTTTTCCGTCGCACACCAGCAAAAGGTGGATACATACGTCGCCCACGCCCGAACATAGGACCCTATCAGAACCGAACACGTCAAGGTTTGAAAATTCCTTACCATTTGAACCTCATCCCTAAAAGAGAGACTGTGACTCCCACTAGTGGGTTAGCATTGTTGCAGTCTTCATCTGTTTCAGAGGAATCATCTTCAGTTGAGGTAAATGCACAAATGACTGATACAAGTACAGACAAAGATGAAGCAATTATTATACCCTCTGGGACTGACCAAAACCGGAAAAAAATGCCAACAGAAGGAAGAAAACTCACAGTCCGTCATCCTCTGAAGGGGGTACACCTGCGTCGCCCTTTCCCAAATATGAGACCTTTTCAGAACCAAACTCATCCAAACGTGAGAGTTAGGACTCGTCCAGCTCAACTTTTGAATCGTTCAACGGAGAGCAGCACTGAGTCAATTTCTTCCACTGAAACACAATACTCTTCATCACCTTCTTCCAGTCCCAAAGAAAAATTCTATCCAGCTGAAGGTACAGCGCCAGGAGTAGAGGATCCTGAAGGCAGAGTTGGGGCACGCTACCCCACAAAGGTCAATTCTTCTGATCACCCAACCTCCAAAGTTAGTTTCTCACGTCCCCCACATCAATATGTAGGGCCTTTCAAAAACAGAACCCGTATAAACCTGAGACCACCTCAACCACCACATAGAAGTTCCCTGCGAGAAGTTCTAACAAGTAATCTAAATGGAAGCAGCGGCATTACAAGTGGAAGTCTCACTATCCAACGAGCAAAAGAGAATACCCCTGAAATCCTAGATAACCAGTCTGGAGAGCAGGGTGACAACAACCCCATCCAAGAAGTCCAAATTAGACAATCAGGAAGTCAAGACACTGCAGGTATAATCCACCTGGGTGGTCATGACACTACTGTCAGACCACAGACAAACCAGTTAGAAAAGAGGGACAATGGTCCGACTCAAACCATCAAATCTGGGGAAGAAGAAACTCAGACCCCAGAATCTAACTCTGATTCTGACATTCATAAAAAGCGAGTCATTGCTACCAAAAATACTGGCACTGCAATTCGTAGACCAATTATCAAACAACCTTCCTCTGATCCAAGAACCTCAAGACCAGTCATATTTTCAAAGAGACGATCATCAATTAGAAGAATAACAGGACAGAGTCACACCCAGATGAGAAATATTGGTGGAAACCAAAGGGGAGAGGATCCAAAAACAAATCAAACTGCAAAACCGGAGTTTTACAGTAACACTGAACAGACAAGGAGTGGTGGTTCCAAATCTCTGACACAATCAGATGTTTCTTCTTCTGGGGTCACAAGGGAACCTCTGAACAATGTGGGAGTGACAAACCGGACCTCGGACAGATTTACAGTCATATGGGACGCACCAGAGGCCAAGTATAAAAACTTTGTTGTGACTATGAAAGAAGCTGGAAAAGACGAAGAGCTGAAGGAGAAGGAAATCAGGAAAAAGTGGGAAGAAGAAAAAGAATATAGCAAGGAAGACAAGGAAAGATTCAATAAACCAACAAAAGAACCTGAAAATGGAAACACTGAAGACGAAAACAGATTACCTGAAAGTGTCAGCACACAGATACCAACCATCCAAAGCATCAAACCTGCAACAGAAAGAGATAAAACCTTCAAAAAAGTTGTTCCCGGTTCAGCTCGCTCCTTCCAGTTTGAGGATCTACCTCCGCAGACCGAGTACACAGTGACCTTGCTTGGAAAGAGTCCTGGCCTTCTGTCCAGACTGCACAAGCTTGTCATCAGTACAGGTACAAGCCATTGTGACAGTAGAACAACATGAATTGCTACTGTACAATGCTTCAACATTACTGTCAATGTTGGGAAGTCAGAAAACTCCTTTCTTCTTGATTTCGCACCTCGTCTATTAAGTCTTATATTCAAATATTAATATAAACACAAATTTGATGTTAACTAATTATCACGTGTCTTTAATGTGAATGGACATGTTTGCTAACTTACTCAGCGCTTCTTCTATTTTCATTTCAAGAGCTCGTGTTGTGGTGCTCTTGAAAACTGTAAGCTTGCAATTTACAGTATCAGTGTCATCATCCTGTTTTCTCATTTAATCATTGGTTCAGTGACATATAATCTGTTTTGTTGTTTGTTTTCAGCACATCTCAATGATTTAAAAGCCCTCTAAGCAACCGTGCTAATTCTGGATTTGTGCAATCACTCCACAGCATTCATGAATATTAAAAACTATATTCATACCTTATAATTAACACTCTCTCAGCCATGAAATGACACTCAAGTATTTGATGTTGAACCTCACTTGAAACTCGCTAATGCCAACATTTAGTCAGATGCCACTAAAAGACTCATATTGGTATCCCAAGGAGGAAAATCAGACAGTCTTGGGTGGTGAATCGACATCAAATAAGAGTTCATACACACAAAAATCATCACTCATTCACTGCTGCTCTGGTCTTCTCTCATTCAGGGTAAGCTAACAGCCAGCTTCACTGACACCCCTTCACCTCTCACCCAAACCAGGGTAAGACCATGGCTGGTCGCTACACGTTTGGTCATGTTAACCTTAAATATACAAATTGTGCAAATTTTAACCCTGTGATTACTATACTATATAGTAATTTGTTAACTTTTAACAACCCATTTTCTTAAAAAGGATAGTCAAATTATTGGTTGCATAATATACTGAGATTAATAAAACAAACTGGATCAAGGAATTGTCATTTATTGGCCGATTGTTTAAGAGATGATTCAGTTGTTGAATGAAAAAAATCTTTCACACTCAAAGTTATAAATGTGACAGTAAATGAACTTTTCTTCATTTTTTAGCTCTTACGACTGTGTTGAAATAATATCTAGCTGTGTTTTGTTTTCTTACAACCTTAATAACCTTGTGAAATTGTCGACTTTTCTCACTTTGTGTTTATGTCTGTCGTTTCTGCCACGCTTTGATTTTCAGGTTCGAGTGACCAGCTAACTACTCATTTCTTCATTCTTTCCTTTGCTGCTGTCCAGGATCCACCGTCTGCATTCAATTGTGACACTTTATGTCCGTATATGATCTGTATACTGTATATATGTTTGCACTGTACATATATACACAAAAACTCATTGGAGCACTAATTGCAAAGATGTGGATGAATAAATAATAAATGTGCACACCGTTTCATGTCCACCTTAAGATTTATTGTGTTTTCACTATTTTTATTGTCACTATAGACTTTTCTACTTATATCTCCACATGGAACTTGCTGCATTATGTGTCCAATATTTAACTTTTTATCTACTTCACTATATCTTCTATTTTTTCACATTGTTCTTCCTTTGATCATTTTTATTCCTACTTTGTGAATGCCTTCTTTTTCTTTTGCATTTCCTTCTTCCTTCCTTCATTCCTTCCTTCCTTGCTTGCTCTCTTTCCTTTCAATCACCTCATTGAACTCTTCTCACTGTCCAGGCCCAGAGCCTCCATCCAACATAATCTTCAGTGAGCTGACAGAAAACTCTCTGACGGTGTCCTGGACCAAACCCAAGAGACCTGTCAGTGGTTTTAAGGTCACCTACACCCACAATAAGGAGGGTGAGAAATTACATTCACGTTTTCCTAAATACAGGTGCAATAAACCGAAAATAGAACATGAAAAAACATGATGAATCACTGACATATGAACCTAACAGACGAGGCAGAGATGTGAATGTGTCCTGAAACAGCATATTTAATCGTCTCTGTGCAGATGAGCCAGTGTCGGTGTCGGTGGACTCAAACAACTCTTCTCTCAGCCTATCAAAGCTCACTCCTGGTTCCTCTTACACGGTCAGCGTCATATCCATCCTCGGACTGGACGAGAGCGATCCCATCAAAGACTTAGTCATGACACGTAAGTACTGCAGCACACAGGTTTCTCTCTTCGCTTTGGTTTATTGTCAAACAGAAGATGAATTTGTCTTGAAAACATCTGTTTTTATGCTAAAAAATGACAAATTGAATTGTTTTGACCTTTGACTTTTACAAACTTCATCCAGCTTGTTTAAAACAAGAATTATGAGGTTTTTAAAATCAGTTGTAATAATCTGAGAGTCAATGGACCAGTTTTCTTTTGTATATTTAACTCATTTCAAGACAGATGAATACAACAGTTAAAGTTTAAATATATCAGTGATGTAAATCTGCATTTCTTTCTTTCTTTGATTCTTTCGTAATGTCTGTAGCAGGTGCTGCATCTGGAAATGTTTCTCAGAGAGTCTCATCCTAGATTTGTTCTGTGTTGCTTCAAAATGCTTTTTCTTTTTTCAGATGAGTCTCTTTGCTGATGATATAACTGTTAACAAACCAAACATAATGTGTCTCACATAGTTCATCCTCTCTGTTTTACTTTACAGATGTTTCTGGCTTCTTCTGTACAGTTTATTTTCTGTTGCCCTGTTTTGACCTTCATTTGTACAAATAAGATCTATTATCAATTTGATTTATCTCTTTCATTTCTTCTCACTCTCTCAGTCCCTGACCCTCCTAAAGACCTGCAGGCAGTAAACATCACGGACACTAAGGCCTTGTTATTATGGCGCCCAGCATTGGCCGCTATCGACCAATACACCATTGTTTACGGCTCGGGGAATGGTAAGTGACGGTCTAGTCGCCTTGTTTTGTATCTGATACTACAGTTCTGGAGCTTATTAGAAAACAAACATATAACTTCTCTCCATCTCAGTTACCTAAAGGATAATTCTGGTTTATTTCAATGTGGTCATTATTTCTTTCAGTAATAATCACATTGTACTCATCAAAAGTACTTGTAGAAATTTTAGAATGAGACTAAATCAAGAAATGTATTAAAGTAAAGTATTAAAATAAGATAAAATAAAGTTGATTTAAAGCACTCATCAAAATCAGCAGTTTTACAAGGGTGAAGGAAAAGGAGCAAAGAAAACAGATTAATCAGATTTTTGTTTCTTCAGGTCCAGCAGTGAGGATTACAGTGTCTGGAAACGCAGCAGAGCAGCAGCTGAGCGGTCTGGAAGGATCCACCACCTACACCGTTACCATAACCAGCGAGCTGGGCAGCCTGAAGAGCTCAGAGGCCACCACCAGCTTCACCACCACCAGCGGTCAGCACACACACACAGATACAAACCTTAAGCCTTTAAAATGACATTAAAAGACTTTATTTATTTCACCTTTATTTAAACCCACTGAGGTGCAGTTCAGTTAAAAGTCAGGGCTTCATCCTTCTCTGAACACTTAAATAATCTGGACATTTACTGTATGTTGGATATAACTGAAATTACTCAAACCTCCTACCTGTCCAGGCTCAAGGAAAGATGGGGACGGACCAGGTGACCTCAAGGCCAGCCAGGTGACCCCTCGCACCGCTCTGTTGTCATGGAAACCACCCTCAAAGCCTGTGGGGAGGTACAGGCTGACCTATCAAACTGAAGGTCAAGACATGAAGGTGAGAGGAGTCTGAAGTCTTTTATTCATAGTAACATGAGACAAGAAGGATACTCACTCAGTTCAACCTGCTGTGACACATGTTTGAACATCAGTCTGAACTCTGTCTTCTTGATCTCCTGGTTTTTCCTTCATCCAGGAAGTGATTGTGGACGCCACGGCAACAGAGTACAACCTCACAAAGCTTCATCCTGGATCCAAGTACACCGTGCAGCTACAGGTGGAGGGAGGTGGAGGGCGCTACATCCCTGCCATCTCCACTGATTTCACCACTGGTAACAACAGTCTTTTAAATCACAGTGCTGTTCTGGTTAAAGGAAAATTCTAACAATTTTCTATATTTTTCTTGTTGTCAACAAATCTCATGTTTGGAACCAAACCTACAATAGCAGACCTATATACCTCGACTGTTGTCCAAAAACAATTAAAGAATATCAGTGAAACACACCACTGCACTGGGTGAGATGTCCCATCATTATGAAGTTTGGTCATGTTAGTTTGCATAGACAGCGATCATGTTTTCAGTATTCAGAGAGTAGTTCTGTCTAAGGTGTAACATATTACAACCTCCTGACTTTGTACTTCTGATAAATTTACAATGAGGTACAAAGTCTCGAGGTTGTGATGTGTAGCACAACAAGGTAGTGAAGCTGTAAACAGCACCATGTTTCTGCACATGCTCAGTGGCATCTGCCTTACACAGAACTACTCTCCAGAGACTGAAAACATGATTGCTGTTATTAGACTTTGGAGCCGTTTCTAAACAAGTAATTGCGACCAAACTCTGGATGATAAAAGAACAGGTCACCCTGTGCAGTGCACAATACTTTAGTGAGTTAGTTAGTTAGATCAGTTCATTGTTGGTTTAAAAAACATATAAAGTTGGCAGCCTTATCCTTTAATAACTAACAGAAGTCCCACCATATATCCCTCCTCTTCCTCAGGCACCCTGCAGTTCCCCTTCCCCACCGACTGCTCCCAGGAGCTGCTGAATGGCATCAGGACGTCAGGCGAGGTGGAGATTTTCCCACAGGGGAAACTCGGCACGCCACTAAAGGTTTACTGCGACATGGAGACAGACGGAGGAGGCTGGACGGTATGACATTATCAGTTACATCATCAGTTTGATCCACGTAAAAGATCCTGACATGTTTTAAAATATAATACACATAAATACTCAGGGCTTCTGTATTTGAGTTTACTTTATTTAAGCACTTTAAGCACTGAAACACACTTGACATCTGCCTAGAATTAGTCCACATTAGGGATATAGCTCAGGGTATACTGAGGTTTTCCTGTGTGGAACTGTTTTTGGGTGTTTCCTGTCTGCAGGTCTTCCAGAGGAGGAAGGACGGCTCAGTGGATTTCTTTAGAGGTTGGAAGGACTACGCCAAAGGATTCGGAGATCTAAGTGGAGAGTTCTGGTTAGGTAAGAAATTCACATTTTATTACAAAGAAAATTTATACCAGTAACCAGGTTTCCGTGGCTTTACATCTACATTTGTTTATAACCAAAGACTATTCTTTAATTAAATCCTATATTCTATATTTTGGTCTTAAATTTCTTCTAAAACTTGAAGGGTACTCTTTCTCACTTTCTAAAATTAGCTCTGGATATAGTTGCCTATGCTAGTTCCTGTGTTTACTTTCATTGTCAGTCACTTATAATAACAGTCTGAGCCTGTCTGAGGCAAAAACAAACACTTTTAGTGACCTTTGACGGCCATAATCCAAGGATAACATTGCAACCAGTTTCATGGCAGCCAGCTGAAGCATATTAGTCACCCACAACAAACCTGATGGGAAAGTAAAAAAATCCTGTTTCCCTTCAAGCTTTGTATCTTCAGAGCAAAATAAGTATTCAACTCAGTGCAATAGTTGAACCAATCGACAGCAGCAACATCAGTTTAATGTGGAAACAGAGGGAGATTGTAGGGTAAACACCTGTTGCTCAAACAGAAGACGGCATTGAGACTCTGCACTGTTTTCTGCATCTGGACAGTTTCAAATTCCTCTAAAATATATCAAACAGGCTTCTCTTCTTTGTCTCAGGTCTTGACAGTCTCCACAGTCTGACGTCGGTGACGAGGATGAGTCTACGTGTCGACCTGCGTGATGGAGACACGTCGGTTTTTGCCCAATACTCGACGTTCGAGGTGGCCAAGAGGAACTACAGACTGACAGTGGGTGGATACAGCGGCACTGCAGGTGAGAGGAAGAGATGCCATTTTAATTACACTTCCTGAATGAATTATGTAGCACTCACAAAGGCTGTTACTAACCAATCTCTCCACTCAGGTGACTCCCTCAGTTACCACAACAACGGTGTCTTCTCCACCAAGGACCGCGACCCGGCGCCGTTCATAACCCGCTGTGCCATGTCGTACAAGGGCGGCTGGTGGTACAAGAACTGCCACGAGGCGAACCTCAACGGCCTGTACGGCATTGACGTCAAACACCAGGTAACGTCATAGTAAAAACTCATTTGATGTTTTTCCTAAATATAGTAACATAAATGATGTTTCTTCCAACTGCTGCAGATAAACTGTAGTGTGACCAAAGACCAAATTTAGTGCAAATTCCTCACATTTTAGACTGCATAAAACCTGTTTAGATTTAGATTTCACATTTCGATTTATGTTTTACATTATTTTTCTTCTCAGACGTGAGGAAAATGAACTAAATGTGAGGAAAGTGAACTAAATTTTTAACCAAATTTTCATCATATTTACCTCATGATGACGGTAAAGCTGCATTTTGATGTGTAACATTTAAAAGGGGAACTGCAGGAATTGTAAAGCTTTATTTTATTATATTAAATTATTATTACTATTATTTACTTCATGAATTACATTTACTTATTACATCTTTTCAGGTACTTTATATATTATTATTATATTTATTATGCTCTAGTATATTAGTAAGTAATAGTTACATATTACTTATGTTATATTGTTACAATAGTTTGTATATTATATTGTACTCTTACGCTAACATATCAATACAATAAAACATTACATTATATAGACAAGATAATATATCATGTATATAATATAGAGATGGTATTCCACTCTGTAAGGTTGACTTATAGTTTTTTGTTTTATTGTTATTATTTTTATTGTATTATTTGTTCAGGGATTGATCTGGACCGCCTGGAAAGGAAAAGAGTTTTCTGTCCCGTTCACTGAGATGAAGATGAGACCTGCAGCCTTCAGTCCTCCGACCAGAGGATGAGAGGATGAGATGATGAGATGATGAGAGGATGAGAGAGGATCATGAACTTTAGACAGTACTGAGGACGACACACACATGCATATGACACACACACACACATACACAAGATGAAGACCTATTTCTTTCCATTTGTATAGAGGACAGTTATCAGTATATTACTGTACAGTTTTGTTTTTATCGTGTTTTTTAAAGCAGATCTGCTCCAACAACATTTAAAGGGTCATTTTACCCCATATTACATGAAAACGAAGTAAAAGTATTTCACATAACTCTGGTTTCACGTGCTGATATTTTGAGATATCTGAACTTCTACCCTGAAATACTGTAAGCTGTAAACATCAACAACAAACAACCGTTGTTTGCAGCACTTCTGTCAACGTTTCTCTTCTAGTTGATGAACCAAAACTTCAACTGAGAGAGATTTTCTGTCTGTCAGGCTTTTCATTGTTTTGTTGTAAATAAATAAAATAATAAAAACAGCTGGTGTATACTTCATGCAGTGGGTTTTATGATGGTTCTTTGGGTATAAAAGTTCAAAGTTGAGAGATTTTTTTAAGCTGACATTTCTGATTAAATAATAATTTTTCGACCACTTTTCAAAATCTATGTTTACAAAGACAGCAAAATAAAAATAGACTAATCATAAAATTATTAATTAAAAAAAAGTGATAACACCATTTCAGTTTTAGATGAAACAAGACTAAATATAGAATTAAAAGACAATTCAAAGAAAATACAAACAAGTCAAATCGGGCCTCAGATCTAGGACATCAAATCAAACCGAGGATGTTGTTGTGCTTTGAAGCCTGGAGGAGCTCGGCAGCGCCCTCCGCTGTACACTGTAAGATATACGGTGCACCGTGTCCCCTCAGTATGACCTGTGGACACCAGCAGCTGAGTAATGCTGAGTTTTGTTTCTTCTCCTCCAGCGTGGCTTTTTGCAAATCTCTCCAGTCTTTATTTCACTTTTTTATAGTTCCTCATTAAATGATATAATAAAAAAATAAATAAAATAGAAACCAGAAGGTTTTCTAGGATAAGTATTATTATTTTTATTGATATTAAATGTGACCAAACCAGTCAGTAACAGAAGGGTTTTTTTTATTAATAAGTGTCTTTGTTATTTATTTTTTGAAACTGCTGAGAAATGGAGACAGTTGTTGTTTTTTAACTTTCACTTTTCAAAATGTGACCAATGACAGTGAACTTACCTCCTCTACATCCAATCAAATAATTCAGAGCAGGTTGCTAGGCAGATTTAAGTAGTAAAGGTTTTGGGCTGATAGTGCAAGAGTGACTGCAGAGTCAAAAGACATAAAATACTATAAATAAATATATTAGAGTTCATTATTAGAACAATCTGTTTTTCATATGTCCCTTAAAAGGATAAAGTTAAAAAGTGTTTTTAAACTTTATCCAGGTTCAACAAATAAATCCTCAAATAACCAAATTAGTTATCTGCTGCCACATTTTATATTTCTTCTTCACTAAACTCTCATATCTACTACAGGAGAGCCAATAAAACGTCACTTCACATTAACATTGATTTAATCATGATTTTATTGAAGCGCACACACGCATGTATAGAATAAATCATATGTTGCATGTTTGAAACAAGATCACACACACACACAAACACATCAAAATATTAAAACAGCTTCATCAGTTTAAAGGAAATACTTCAAAAACATCAACTTTAATGTAAATGTATTTGAAAACATATGAATTTAAAATAAAAAACAAACTTTTTAGAGAGAGAAGCTGTAGAACGTAAATATTTTATATATAATCGTACAGATATCGATATATCACGTCTACAGTAGATTTTGAGGAGATGAAAATAAATTCAACATTTGGATTACAATATAATATCCACATCAAACTGATAAAAAGCACAAATGATAAAATACAGAAAGCAGAAAATATACTAGCTGTGCAAAAAGCAGAAATATGTATGTAAATATGTAATAATTATCTAAATGTGAATTTATTTAAATCCAGAAATCATCTCTTTGAACCTCCAGTGTTTTAAAAACTTCTTATTTATGGCATCAGATCAGATTTTTAGCATAAAGATGAGATTTAAAATGTTTGATATTAAACAATCGATTTTATCGATTCCAATACAAACAAAAATGTGATTAAATGTTCAGATAACAAAAATATCTTTATTCTTTTAATCATTTACTTTGACTTTATGTTTCATTGAAATAATTCAAAGTATTTTAAACTAAACATTCTGCTTTTATCTAAATCCAGACACACTTCACATATGGATAATATTCTAAATCACTGCAACTTGTTTTTCTCATCAGCCTTAAAGCCAATAATGTGTTGGTGCTCTGGTGCTGGACTGCTGGCTCATATTTCATTATCTCACTAGGACTTTAAACACAACCTCACCAACACAGCCGCTCACACTGTTTAATACGGGACTGTTTTCAGCCGCTGTTTGCTATAATAAAGGCTATATCATGTTTAGGAACCCATTTCTTAATGATTTCGTTGGTTCGATGTTTAACACTAATACTCAACGCTTACAATCATTTCCCACCTTTAAAAGGCAGTCATTTTATTCAATTAATGTATTATTAATTATTTTTTAATTAATTAATCAGTTGTTTGAGTCGTCCGAGTTGCTCCCTGCAAAAGTAAACAGATGTGTTACTTTCTACACCCTCTATAAACGTACCAAAGCTGCTTCTCTAAGAATCTTGTGTAGCTAAGATTGCACTTTTCTTTCATGCAAATTTCAAAAACAACATATTTTCTCTGTTTCTGTGATTTGGGTGTAACTCCTTTATCTTATAATATTCTCCTGTCAAATTATAATTACCAGAGACGCCGCTGTCAAGAGAGGGGTTGGACCCTGTGAAGAAAAAAAAAACAAGCATAGAGGTTTATTAAGGTGTTCAGGCAGCTGCTTATATCATATCTGGACTACTTTTGATTTATTTATTCACAGAGTACAACATAAACTTAAGATTAAATGTGTTAAGATCATGTTAAGAATCAGGACCTGCACCTTACATCACGTCATCTCATGTTTGGTTTAAAACTTCCAACAAACCATCTTTGGTTGATCCATTACTTGAATTGCAATATGGTTCCCTGTGTAATTGAGTGTGTGCTCCAATACCCAGCTGATTGGTGGAAACCTCTGGGCCCCAGTTAGGGAGAGTATAAAGCTCCACCCATTAACTCTCTCTCTCGCTCTCTCTCTCTGGCAGGCTCCACCCACCTCTCCAGGCTGCCTCATGGTTTTTGGTTTTCTTTGTTCTTATGGCACACAACATCTCACATCTACACATTTTCATCCATGCACACATGCACCTTCACCACTGATTGACTGATTGACACACTCCATCGTTTCTTTGGTTTGTTTTTGGTAAAAAATGTTTGTTGTTTAGTTCTTTACAATGAATCATTTCCATTTTGGCCTTCAATCCGTGTCTCCCTTGTGTGTTTGTCATGGCTCTAGAGCCGGGTCGTGACAATGGTCTCATAATCAATACAGTATTTTATTATACAACACTGTACATCAGACAAAGCTCAGCGTCTAACATCGTGTCTTCCAAGAGTAAATGTTTACCTTCTTCCGTTTCCATCATCTTCTTGGTCTCTCCTTTGTTCTCGTCCACTTTATTGAAAATACAAACACACAAATAGATAGAAAATCAACGTAATGGACACACTGTGGATTTTGGCCTCCATCACTTACACTGAAACATATTATGTTGTTTGCTTGGTAAAAACTAGAGTCACAAAACTACTGAGACTTTTTAAAAATATGAAACTAGATATTTATGAGCTGTTTTTTAAAGATTTAAATAGGAAGCAACAGGCAGGAATAATATTGAGATAATACTGTATATTACAATACAATAATAATATTGACTCATTGTTGGTTTAACTTGACAACAAGACATATACAGAATAACACAGCCTTATCCTACGAGCTAAATAAGTCCTACCGAAGCTATAACCTTCAAGTTAAAGAAGAAATAAAATAGTTACCTGGAGCACTGGTTTTACTTCCTCCTGTTGATAAAGACAACATTACATTAATGAACAGCTGTACAAAAGTCCATAAAGAAGGTGTTTTATTTAGTGAGAAAGTGATGTTATATTATGTGCAAAAAACTGTAAAAACACTAAATGCAAATGTTGGGGATTATTTTCCTAAAAGAGGAGGAAATGTTTATCATAAACGTGTGTGTTATGTCGTAGCGTCTTTTATGAACTACAGTTGGGAGCAATTTTAGAGAGAAAAAAAAAAGAGACTTTAAACTCGCCAAATATGAGATAAGAAGCACCTTAACTACATGATGACTGATAGGACTGTTATTCACTGTGACCTATGAACACATCAGGATGTCATAAAATAAGAGACCTGTGCACCAGATAACAAGTATGATTTAACACACCTGTTTATCTTCCGTGCTCATAGCGGGAACGACCGTGTGTCATGTTTTGTTTACGACAGAAATGACGAAGTATTCATCAGTTTAGTTCAAGTCTCCATTTGTGCCATAAAAGGCAAAACTCTGAGGTATATTTAATTACAGCTGCTGCTAATGAAAGTATAATTATCAGAACACTGCTAACTGTAGTTTATTTTTATTTTATGCAAGGATATAAAATAAAATATGGTCAAATATATCCCACTCCACCGATACCTTGTTGAGAAAACAATATCCTGTATATTGCACCTACCTAGTTTCCATCTTTTATACATGACCAGTCCCACACCCACAGCCATTAAACCAAGGATCACAGCCACCAGACCACCAATAATGGCTCCAGTGATTCCTCCAGGATGTTCAGGAAGTTTCTGATCTAAAACACAGAAAGCATTCACATTAGTTTCACATTCAGTTCACCTTCAACATCATTAATATAGAGCGTCAAGTGACGAGAGTGCTACTAAAATGTAGATGTAATAATCAGTGATGATGTGATAGAAGTGATAAGATACAAATTATTGAAGTAAAATAATATTTGGAGTCAAAAATGATTCTGAGAAAAAAAAAAAAGACGAAATTTTCTAAATCCGAAACAGTTGATTCTTGACAGTTGATGTTTTTTCTCATGTAGCTTCGAACTATGAGACTCCACCCATCTTCAATAAAGACATTTGAACACTTTTTTTTAACATAATCTCCCCCAGTTAACAATGTGTCAGAGTTTTTGCATTTTTCCCCAAATCAACTTGTGACAAATTGAAATAAGAAAGTTTCTTACCCCAAACCATCTCGATTCTATAATTGGAAGCTCTGTGAGCGACTTCACACTTGTATGTAGACACGTCAGTCCTTAAAATCTCGATACTGTCTCTTCTCTGGAAGGTGTCGTCTTCATTTGGTCGAACGCCTGAGGAGAGCAACCCGTCCTCTCTATCCAGAACACGGCCATTCCTTGTGATCCTTAGGATGATGTCTTTTGGGTAGAAACCAGTGGCCAGACAGTTCAAAATGACGTTTGTGTAAGTTCTGGCGTTCTTAGCAAACACGTGAACCGTTGGTGGAACTGGAAAGAGAAACCGTTAATGAGTTAATGTTTGGAGGGTGGATATAAACCATCGTCACAATAAACTGAACAAAGACAATAAGGTAATTTAAATGTATTTAATTAATAAACTAATTTCTGTCATACATACTGGCTTTTTGCAGCTGAACTTCTCCGTAACGTACAAACTTCTTCAACCATTCCATACACTCGTTCTCCAGGTAGCCTCTGGTGTACTCTTTCAGGACCTGGACGTTGTCCCACTTCCTCTTGGTCGGGAGCGCTATGTCGACGGGGGCGACCCAGACTGCATTGGCGTCGTCGAAGGACAGGAAGTCGCTTCCATCGTAGCTGTACTTGTCCAATCCGCGGCTAAACGTCATAGAGCCACTATCATCCATTTCACCCTCACAGCCGTGCAGCCACTGGAGAACGTGGAGATCTGAAGGGGAGCGACAGTGAAACATGCAGCAAATAATACATTAAAATGGTGTTAATAGTTATTGATTAATCAAAAAGTCCGATAGTCTGACCCATTTCATGGATCTTACCACCGTCGGTCTGATTCATCCTCTTTTTCAGGATGTCGATGTTGACTTTGAACCACTGTTGCTTGCTCAGGCGGGACTGGGTGCCTTTGACCCAGTAGTCGTGAGGAAGTTGCTCCTCCATCCAGTGCTGCTTGGGAACTTTTTTCTGGTGCTCACTGTCATAGTAGTCGATCATCCTGTCGTCCAGCAGACCCATAGCTGTGAACTCATGGATGCCCGGGAAGTGGACGGGTTTGGACAAGGCGGTGTAGATGTAGGTGAGCGAGTGCTTCTCTGAGAGGAAAACAAGCAGACATGTTTACAGACAAGGCAGATCAGACGTTACGATGTCACTTCCTGTAAACGTTTCTTCTAATTGATAATAATTAACATGCATTTTATTTACATGTATTAATACACAGTGGTGTCTTTCTGATACCAACTTTATTTTATTTACTCCACCTCATCTGTAGGTCAGTGTTGTTTACTGCAGTAATTAATCAGCTGATTGGTAAACATTTTGATAAATTATGTTGTTTCAGTCCATCTGCTATTTCTTATTTCAGTTATGAGTCAGTAAACAGTTTGAGGATATCCATTAAAATGTCTTTTGCTTGTATATATTCTTAGATTTGTATATTTTTATTCTATATATATATATTTTTTCTCTTTTTATACATACTTTTCTTGTCCTGTACACATAGCAGCATTAACAATAAAGTTGACTTTGACTTTGATTAAAAACAAACATGGTGAGAAATTATTATTATTATTATTATAAGAAAAAATAATCGACAGTTTAATCTGTAATCATATATAAACATAATAATTTTATATATTTAGACAATGAAACTCGTGAGCACGTTAATGTGAGTTAGGCCCAATTCACCATTTAACACGCGCGGATATTAAAAGTCACTAAAGACGTTATTTTTAGTATTTAATCCATCACGTGTGTTTTGATGTTTATAAACATGTTTATAAATAAAAACATGTTTATAAACATGAAATAAACTAACCGTCTATATGACAAACATCAGAAACATGAATTTCCAAGACGTCACGAGCGGCTCTATTTTACTTTCACTTTTAACCGGAGTCGTTTTAACGAGTCAGGAAACTCTAACTTACCGCTGTTTACCGCGACTTCAGCCCCCAAAAGGACGAGAGCTGCGATCAAATACATTTCAGCACAAAGTCGACTCTGTTCACGTCTTTAAGTCGGTTTTATCCCTGATGTTGGACGGTGTTTGCTGCCTGTTTGCTGCCTGCTTCCTGCTTCTGCAGCCTGTCTGGTCTGTGAACGCACCAACACTGCAACTTCCTGGTTAAATGTTTGTTTGTGACACCGACCAGACTGACGGGAAGTTGACCTCAGTTACTTTACTTTAACACAAAGACACCTGACAAATATTATATTATTATATTAAATTATCATTCTGAAAACACATCATGGATAATCAATTGATTGTTTTGTCTATAAAATGGCAGAAAATAGAGACAGAAGATGATATAATATCTTTATAATAATTAATACATGTTATTTATAATAACAAAGGAAATATTTACAATCTCACTTTCAGGAAGCATTTTTTTACTTTTCTAATTTAAAAAAAAATGACTACAAAAATTATTCAGTTATGAAAATATTTACAGTTTAATTGTCTGTTGATCAACTAATTGATTAATTGACTATCTTTAAAAACACATAAGATGCTTCAAGCTTCAATGCAGTGAAAAGCTCCAATTTCAACCAGTTTGACTTGTTGTGAACAGAAATAATGAAACTTTTTATTTCCTCGATTTGAACGTTTGAACTGATCATGTTAAGAACTCCTCCTCACCTGTCTTTATCATAACTCCTCCTCCTCATCATCTTCCTCCTCTTCCTCCTCCCAACCTGTCTTTATCATAACTCCTCTTCCTCCTCCCAACATGTCTTTATCATAACTCCCTCTCATCATCATCGTCCTCCTCTTCCTCCTCTTCCTCCTCCCAACCTGTCTTTATCATAGCTCCTCCTCAACATCATCTTCCTCATCTTCCTCCTCCTGCTCCTCCCAACCTGTCTTTCTCATAACTCCTCTTCCTCCTCCCAACCTGTCTTTATCATAGCTCCTCCTCAACATCATCTTCCTCCTCCTCCTCCTCCCAACCTGTCTTTACTCTAACTCCTCCTTCTCACCTGTCTTTACTCTAACTCCTCCTCCTCCTCCTCACCTGTCTTTACTCTAACTCCTCCTCCTCATCATCATCTTCCTCCTCCTCACCTGTCTTCATCATAACTGCGTGTCTTAATCATAATTCCACAACATTAAAATCCACCAATAATTCAAAGATCAATCTAAAGATAATTAATGAAACTCGTGAGCACGTTAATGTGAGTTAGGCCCAATTCACCATTTAACACGCGCGGATATTAAAAGTCACTAAAGACGTTATTTTTAGTATTTAATCCATCACGTGTGTTTTGATGTTTATAAAAACATGTTTATAAACATGAAATAAACTAACCGTCTATATGACAAACATCAGAAACATGAATTTCCAAGACGTCACGCGCGGCTCTATTTTACTTTCACTTTTAACCGGAGTCGTTTTAACGAGTCAGGAAACTCTAACTTACCGCTGTTTACCGCGACTTCAGCCCCCAAAAGGACGAGAGCTGCGATCAAATACATTTCAGCACAAAGTCGACTCTGTTCACGTCTTTAAGTCGGTTTTATCCCTGATGTTGGACGGTGTTTGCTGCCTGTTTGCTGCCTGTTTGCTGCCTGTTTGCTGTCTGCTTCCTGCTTCTGCAGCCTGTGTGCTCTGCACGCTGCGTTCAGGTGCTGCTCGTACAGACATTATGCTGCGTTCACGTCACGTGTTCATACTGACCATTAGAAGATCCCTTCACTTACAATGAAGGTAAATGTGTGCATGAATCAATTCAGAGCAGGTTTCTAGGCAGATTTAACTGGTGAACGGTGAGCAGAGGATTTCTACAGATATGTACATGAGTTAACACACATGAAGTACTCCCTGAACCAAATATAGATGTATAAATATGATTTTAATACATGGCATAAGTTGTTAGCAGTGATGTAAGGTAGGCTAGACTAAGTAAGATATGAAGATACTCAAGGCTATAAGTATATTTTGAGGTACTTGTACTTTAGATGAGTATTTCCACGTGATGCTACTTTATACTTCCACTCTAGTACATGTCAGAGGTAAATCTAGTACTTTCTACTCCACTACATTGTACTAAACTATCTAACTGTATATAAAGTAGTTGAAACTAGCTCCACCTCCAGCAGCTACAACAGTAACATGCTGCTCTAACACTGATGCTTCAGTATTAATATATAATGATGTCATATATAATAATATATCAGTCACTACTGATACTGCAGTACTTTAACTACATCAAGATCACAGTACTTATGTACTGTTACTGCAGTACTTTAACTACATCAAGATCACTATACTTATGTACTGTTACTGCAGTACTTTAACTACATCAAGATCACTATACTTATGTACTGTTACTGCAGTACTTTAACTACATCAAGATCACTATACTTATGTACTGTTACTGCAGTACTTTAACTACATCAAGATCACTATACTTATGTACTGATACTGCAGTACTTTAACTACATCAAGATCACTATACTTATGTACTGTTACTGCAGTACTTTAACTACATCAAGATGTGGAGCGTTTCATTTGTTAAATCTTTGAGAACCGTCAGAAATGAAAATCTAAATTACCACATCGGCTTCCTAGAAAGTAAGAAAATAACATGCAACAAACAACATGAAGGAATCAAAAATTCAACCCCAAAAACTCTTTATTCAAGCCAACAAATTAACACGTGTACAAAGGCCTACTTTAATATATCTATATACATGTATTATTACACTGTGTATTTGACACTTTAACATTCACTTTTGCAGAGAAGCTTTAACATTTGATGCTGACGATGAGTAAACATGCTGCCTGCTGTTTGTCTCTCTCATTCATACATTCACTATAAAACTAGTCTTAAATCTACAGATTTTAGAAAAAAACGAATCATTCATTCATGCATATACATTTTATTCAGTTTGTTTCACTGTGTTTACTTTTGTTTGTTTTTGTCGTGATGATGGGAGACTAAAATCTGCGACTTTCAAATATTCCTCGAACTTGAGTGCAATCTGCCTTTAATCTTGTACTTCTTCCTTTCTTTAAAGGCTGTGATCCACTGAGCAACTGTTGTAGCAACATCTGCTTGCTGTCATTCATCTTAATGTGTTTCTGTTTGCGTTGCGTGTCATTTATTGTCTAAAACATTACTGAGTGTATCACCACCCTCATGTGTTTACTGAATTCGTCCTCTTTATCTCCTCTCAAGCTCCTCTTTCCTTCCTGTTCAAACCTTCTCTCATCAGTTCCACTTGTCCTCTTCTGGGCCTCCCCTCCCTTCATCCCTCCATCCCCTGTCAGTCCATCTCTTCCTCCCGAAGCGGAAGCCGAATCCTCCTTTCTCCCGGCTGACAGCTTGGAGGCCTCCAGCGATGGAGGTCAGAGCTTCGTTCCTCTTCCCTCCGTCCTCCCCCTCTCCTCCCTCCTGATAGTGCATGCTCTCCAGCGAGTAACCCCCGGGGAAGGGGGACAGTGGCTGGGCCATCAGGTTTCCTCTCTGGGCCCTTAGCAGTGCCTCCTCCTTCCAGGGGCTATCCTGCTCCTTTTTCTCCTGGGCTACATGGTCTTGGGGCCACACAGCCCAGGCTTCAGGATGGATGTGCCCATTGTCCCTCAGGTCCTCCAGAGCAGCCTGGAGCTGCAACAAAGCAGATTCTAGCTCAGGTCCGTCCACTGTGGACAGGAGGGCAGTGGGGGAGTGAGGGTACGACGTGACGGTCCATGGAACAGAGCAGAGGAGGACGAGGGGGAGGAGGGTGAGCTGTGAGATGCCGGGATGGAAAGAAAGTCTCATCTGGTGAAACAGTTCGGGGGGGGGGGGAGAGGTGATTTTGAGTTTTGCAGAAATTATGAAAGAAATTAATCAAATTCAATAGCAATCAATTATTAGCAGATCAATTCAATTATTCAGTTCAATAGCAGTAAATAGTCAGGTGAAGCTTTTCAGATTTCTACCTACATTGTTCCATGTAAACTTCTGTTCTTATTTAATAAACTGCTGTAACAAAGGAATGCATGTAAACATAATGGTAGCCAAAATTATGATCAGTTATTGTTTTAAGTAATAATACTAAAAAAACAACTAAATCAATATTATTATTTATTAACAGGCACATTTACAGTAGAGATGCTCAAAATATGAGTGTTTTGAATGGAGGAAAATATAAACGTATGTATACTTCTAAAATAACAAAATATACATACGTTTATATTTTCCTCCCTTCAAGGCTTTATAATCCATTAATGTTTTTATTTCTCTAAGTGAAATTCATCCTTTGTGTAAGGATGAATTTTGCATAATTATAAGTAAATATTTAAATAAAATAAAAAAACAGTATTATTTCCTTTCCTGTAAAATATCACTGAAATCTGGTGTGTAGTATGAAGATATCCTGCTAACAAACACGTAAAAACAACAACGTAAACATCTGTAGCAGATGGATTATTAACGGATTCCAGCCAAAATACGGAGATCATATTTTAGTTCTCCGGCCAGAAGACGCTCAAATGCTCAAAACTTGGAACCAACAAAGTAAATTATTACTGGTCAGACATTGGCTGGTCGATGTTGGCAAACCATCAGGCTTTTCTCAGAAATAATAAAAATATCACAAAGATGTGCAAAAGTCTCAAAAGAACGGTTAAGACCGAGGTTAGATGATAAAATGAGAGGATCACAGCACAATGCTCAGGTGCAAGAAGTCCTGACAAATCAAATATGCAATCCATCAGTCTAATAACAATAATATAATAATGATAATAAATAAGTTTCCCGCCAGCATTTTTAATTAATAGTAACCAATTTAGCTTCTCATGTCTGCAAAAGTTGCTGAAGTCTGCAACTTCTGAGCTGCTTTGGATTTGTAAGAAACTTACAGAAAAGTGTAAAATATATATGAGAAAGATGTTGCTTACGTCTGTTGGCACCAACGAAGAAGAGGAAGCACAAAACAAACAACAAAGATCCTGTTCTCTTACCTTGAGCCGTGGTTAAACTTGTTGTATCTTCTCCAACATTCGTTGCCTCTGACCTTTTTAAAAACTGCCACAGGTTGCCATCACCCATTGGCCCCTCGGCCCTCTGACGCACGCAAACATGTGTGATGACCCTCCTAACCTTCATTCCTGCAGCTGAGAAACCTCGGTCCACTTCAGCGCCGAGGTCCAGAGTGTCATCATAATTATCGCCGCTTGATTGAGGTGGCAATTCACAAAGAGGAAGTAGCCGGTTCATTAAGATGTTTGCGGGGAGAGAAAGAGAGACGGGCGACGACGGTTTGTGGTTTCTTTTGTGATCGTGGTCGTCATGAAGGTCGTCTCACCGGGAAAACGCAGACGTACCTGAAAGAATGTCAATCAAGCAGTCTGGTTGGTTTTGAGTCATTCACTCAAAACCAATTATATGACAAAAGATGTGTCCTCGCCTGGGCGTTGTTTCATAACCACTTTTACTTTTCAGGCTATTTTAAGACTGAATGATGCTCGTACTTCTTCGAAAATCCACAAAAACTGTGAACACTCTGAAGGCTTCAAAGGTTTATTTGTCACACACACAAGGGATATATGACATATGAAAAACAAGTGTGAGCAAATAAAAATTAAAACTCAATTCAACATCAGACACGTTGCACTGTTCTGGCTTCTGGATCTATTTATCGGTTATATTTCATCTTCCCTGATTCTCTGACCAGTTGCAACACATGTGATTAAAGTGACCACAACGTATGGATGTTTTTCAGTATCTAATTACATCAAATTACAATTGAAACACTGAATGAGTGCGAGGATCATAGAATAACCATGTTAACTTGATCAGCTAAGACGGCAGCTAATGATTATTTTACTTATAAAGCAATTTATTCATAGATTAATCATTTAGCAGATACAACCACAATGAGAAGTGCCTATAAATGTTTATCAAATGAGAAGAATCCACAATAATATAAAATGGAAAAAGCAAGAAATCCTTCAAATTTGGTTTTCTTTTATTTATTAAATGCCTTATTAGACTGATATTCTAATTGATCTTGTAAAACGTCAGCAAGAAAGTTCATTGATTGCAACCTTTTAATGTTTTAGTTTAAAGCTCCATATTTACTGGTTTTTGAAGAATGTGTAAGTCGTCTCGTCTAGCAGTAATGTGGTCTAAAAGGATCGACTTCAGGATCCACTTCTCTCTCCTCTCCTCCTCCAGCCTCCCCAAAGTGCCCGTAGGCCTCCAGAGAGGAGATACAACCAGGTGCACTCTGGGAATTGTAGTCCAGGAAGAAGGCGGGGTTTTGTGGCTGGTGTAACAGGTTGACAGCTGGGCTGAGCGGGGCAGTGAGCAGGGAGAGCTGCAGCTGGTCAATGGTGCTGGTGGGGAAGGGCTGCGATTGGCTGGCAGGTGAGCAAGCCGGAGGTGGGGAGCTGGTCGTCGTGGTGACGCCTCCCAGAGGAGTGGAGGGGGAATGAACCTGAGAGTCGTCGGTGGAGAGGGAGCGTCTCAATTTAGCCCGAGCGTTCTGAAACCACACCTGGGATAGAAAGTGAAACCTATAAAATGTCCATATGAACGTTTATTCATGTATGTGTTCTGTAAAGGAAATTACTATCAACACACATCTCATCAGATTTCTCTGAGTTATCAATATGCTTTTAATTCCTACAACTCTACATTTAGCCTAGCTTAGCACAAAGACTGGAAGCAGTGGGGAACTGCTAGGCCTCAATTGGATTGGAGGATGATTTTAAAGTGTGTGATGTCACTGGTATAATTTCCCACCTGCAGGACTCTCTTGGGCAGGCCCGTCTTGTGTGAGAGGCAGGTCCAGTCTTTTCCATCAGGATTGTGTTTCTGGGCGAAATATGACTCCAGGGCTCTGAGCTGCTCGCTGCGGAAACACGTCCTGATTCGTTTAGTCCGCCTGCGGGTCCGCCCACCTGTCGACCTTTCATTCAATCGCGGCTCAGGACTGCTGACAGACTCCTCCCCGTCAGCTGAGATCCGATTTTGAGCTGTTTCACATACGAGCATTTTGTTAGATAGCTGAAGGTCTGTCATGTACCAAATGTTCATCTTCTTTCACTTTTTATCTCAGAGTTTTGTTGTTTTACCTCATAATTTTGATTTAGTATCACAATTTTGATTTTATTTGCAATTTCTTAAATCTCAAACTTGTATAATAATTTTGACGTAAATCAAGATTTTGGAATTTTATCTCAAATGTTTGATTGGAAATTTTTACTTAAAATATTGACTTTTTAATCATAATTTTTTTTAAACTATTGATTTTTTAATATCAATATTTTCACTTCATGTAATAATCTTGACCTAAAACAATATTTTTGACTTTTGATCATATTTTTGGTTAACCTCAACAAAAGTTTGACCAAAGTCAACATTGTAATTTTTTTCTCAAAAGTTTGACTTAATAACACATAATTTTGTCCCATTTTTCTCTTTTAGTCAATTTGATTTTTAGCATAATTTTGTTTTACTATCTGATAATTTAGATTTGTTAATATTAAAATTTTCACTTTATGTAATAATTTTGACCTAAATCAAGATTTTCATCTCAACAGCTTAATTTAATTTAAAATAATATAATTAAAATAATTTTGTATTTTTATCTCATTATTTTTATCATTTTCTCTTTTATTCCATCATTTAGATTTGTTATAATAATTTGTTTTATCATCTGATAATTTAATTTTTTTAATCTCATCATTTTCATTGTCAAATCATTTTTACCTAAATCAAGATTTTGAATTTTTATCTCAAAAGCTTTATTTAAAAATTCCATAATTTTGTCTTTTTATTTCAAAATGTGGAACTTTTATCACCTGCTGGCAGCAAACTGTAAATTGAAATATGAGAATTATATCTTAAAAAGGAATTTCAGCAGGACAAACAGTTTAAATGTAGAAATAATAATAATAATAATAATAATAATAATAATAATAATATTTTGGTCTGGAAAAGCAAACTTTTAGCAGATTTGAGGTTTGTGGTGTTGTGTGCATACCATTTGTTTCAACAAAGATAGAAATGACTTGTTATTTCCATGCATTCTCACCTTCTTTCAGATTTGGTTCAGGCAGAGGATTATGGGATAGCGGGACGCTCCCATCGCCGTGATAATGTGCCTGACAGTAGAGGTTCTGGCCCTGCATGCAGTACAGGTTCCCGGGCATTAATTTGATGTCACACTCCTGCAAAACATCGTCATCCTAAAATAATCTGCATTTATTTGCCTTCTTATGTTAATAGTGAGATGAATGAGTAAATTAGAGATGTTTATGTAAATGTCTGTAAGACTGTGAGCTAACCTCGCAGGAGAAGCAGTGGGGATGGAAGGTCAGCTCACCGGACCTCATGACCAAAGCAGAAGCTGGGATTGGCTGGAAGCAGCGGGCGCACTGACCAACGCCAAACATCCTGACCATGAAGAAAAGAAACAGCTATAATTCATAATAATTAATATAAAAGTTTCTTTTATTTTATTTATATCTTGACTATCGTTGCCTTTTTTTTTTACTGGCAGAAATGTGCTTCCATACATAAGAACACACATCATTAATTTACAACATACATAAATAAAACAGGCCCCATAAAGACATGAACACTTTTCTAACGTGATGCTTGCATGCATCATGTGAAGGCATCTTGTAAATTATTTTTTGTAGAATATTTTTCTGACCTACAGTAGTCCTGCTGGCAGTAGATGTTTCCATCTCTCCAGTAGAGTGAGGGGTGTGTCTGTAGCTCACAATGACATTGGCTGCAGCGGAGGCAAACGCTGTGCCACACGCTGCCTGCGACCAATAGGAAGTAGCGGTCGCACACCTGCTTGCCACAGCCGGCGCATGTCATTGGCTCCTGTATGGAAACAGCTGCTGGGGTCTGGAGTCCGAGAAAGATTTCAAGTGATTGATTAAAAAAAAATAAAAGACACTGTTGACAAGACAGGAAGGAAGACTTTTTAACCAAATTTAGATCTTTGAACAGCCAGTATGAACAGGAGCAATGATTACAGTCACTGTTCATATGGACACCTGACTGATGCTTTAATAATCACATTTCCTCAACGCTTACGTTGTCTGTGGCAGCGCTCTCCTCCATCCCTGCCAGGGCTCCACCCAGCTCCGCCACCGCCGCCTCGTCAGCAAGGTCGCTGCAGTACAACAGGTCCTCGAGGGCTCGGTCGTCTGGTGACATCATGATTGTCCTGAGAAGGTAGAAGATAATCATCTCGTCCACTTTGTAATCACAGCCTTCATTAGAGAACTTAAAAAGGACTAACTTAGCGTCTCTATTAATAAACTACAAGTGTTGGACACAAACACAGATTAACTGTGGTGTTCTTCACTTGTGGCATCGGCCTTTTAACTTGACATCAAGCTTTTCAGAGACTTAAAACACTGGTAAAAAATATTATATAATATATAATATTATATAATATATATAAAAATATATACATATAAAATTTGTTTTATAATTGCCAAATTTCTTATCTAACATTTTTCAGTATATAAGCAGGTTGGTAAACATGTTTTATTAATATAATTTAACAATTAATATGAACTGAAAATGGATAGATGTTATTTTAGAAACAGCTTCCTGCAGCACAATCTGCTGTTACTAAAGTTACTGTCGACAGAAGGAAAGATGTTTGTGAGTTAACTTTAATATTCTTTAACACTTTCTAGGAACGTTTGTTCATGAGGGAGCTGAACTCAAGGCTGCGTCACAGTCGTTAGGCAGCGTATCATAGCATTCACCCAGTTGGACAGAGGTGGAGGGAAGAGATGAGTAAGATCTTACCTGTGATGTTTAGAAGCTCCTGGCTGGTTTTCTGCTGAATCTTTACGAAGACGATCTCGACAGCTTCAGAAAGTCCTGAGCTTCTCTCTGAACACCAACACCTGTCTGCTTTCAGAAAACACGCCTCTGTGGGGAAACGAATGCCTCTTTTTGCTTTGTTGTTTGTCTGTTTTCTGTCGTGCAGTAGCCCACCTGAGCGCGCTCTCTCCTCCAGGTGTTTCTTTCTGCAGCCGCCCGTCTTGTGGTTTTGGGATCCGTTTCCCTCTTCAAGCACTGACCTGACATCTGCTTCCACTGCAGCTGAACAGACAGTGACAGCGGGATCCGCACCTGTCCCTCCCGCCTCGCATTGTCCCAGATGACATCCCCGCACACACCTGTAAACAAGAGGCCCAGGTGGCTCAGAGCACAGGAAGAAGTGCTCTGATTGGGTGACAGGTAAGCAGATGGGTGGGGGGGGTGCAACCCTGGGACCAATTAAAAAAAACAAAAAAAACAAAGGGTGTTTAAAAGGACATCTGGGATCAGAGCTGGAGGACGAAAAGACGACGGACACAAGTGGAGATTTCCCTCGATCCCTCAGCTGCATTTGGACCAAACCAGTTTCCATTTTAACTGAAAACATGTCTGGTAACATCATAATGAGACTTAATGACACTACATGTTTGCTTGGGCCAAAATAAGACATCAGGTACATAATAAGAAAAAAAATCTTACTGTTTATTCACAAAATAATTGTACTTGAAATTCATAAAGGGCACAAAATACACATCAATAATATATATATAAAAAAAACAATATTAAAACACAGAGCATTGATCATTAACAGTAGATCTATTCTGTACAGTAAAAAATACTTCGACAATGTCTAAAAACAAGGCCTGTTATTGTTAAAAAGGAGCTGAACTTGTGAACTTGAATTGTGACCTTTGTCACAACAACCCCCCCCCCAAGTTATTACAAACACCAAAAAAACAAAACCTAATTTTCTGAAATATGTAGCACAAAAGTTGAAAATGTTGAAGTCCGTGGTTGTCAAAATTTACATTTTTTCTGATTGATCTCTGATTGATGAAAATGATGAATTTTATCATCTTGAAGTTCCAGTTTGATATCTGCAGCCAAATAGATATAGAGTCCCACAGTACTGAAGTATCCTAACAGACTAAAGTTGTAAAAAAAAAATGTCTTTCCTGTCCTCGTCTGTGGTTTTTAAAGGGACTCCGCGCCTCGGATCCTTCTGGCCAGCTGAACGTCGCGGGGGAACAGCGTGACCCGCTTGGCGTGGATGGCGCACAGGTTGGCGTCGGAAAACAACATGACGAGAAACGACTCCGCCGCCTGGGAGGAGGAGGAAGAGGAAGGGACACGGGTGTAAAACTTCCTACTACCCACACTGACCCTGAAGATATTCTCTCTGAACAAGACTACGCTGTAAGAAATGACTAAATCCACAGGCCTCGTTCGAAATGTTCAGTTGAAATTAATATCGGCATCTTCACAAGTTACAGCCGGTCAAATATGAAAAACACAAAGAATCGTAGCCAGGCTACATTATTTATACTGTATCCTCAAGTGAAATCAGTCTGAATTTGTGATGTTTGTGCTGCTTACCTCCTGCAGGGCCAGGAGAGCCTGAACCTGCCACCTCAGAGCTTCCCTGGAAAAGTTCTGACACACCTCACGGACCTGAACCGACAGCATGAACACACAAACAGTCACGCAGGAGCAAGAAAACAAGTAAACATCTGCTGCAACTCACAAATCATACAACAATCTGTAGTACTTCCTACACAACCATGAAAAGCTTTTCTGGAAATTTAAATTTTCTCTAAACTTGAACTTGAGTGCAAGTAAGTACTGCACACACGCCACATTCAGCACACGTGTGCATGTTTACTGAGTAAATGTGATTTTAAGAAGCCCGTCCTATCTGTGAATGTTCACCTCAGGGGCTTCTTGCAGTTCGACTCACCAGGCGAGAGAAAGGTCCCTTCCTGAGCAGAAGGTCAGAGCTCTTCTGGTATTTACGGATCTCCATTAAGGCTTTAGTTCCTGGACGAAAGCGCCTCTTCCT
Organism: Pampus argenteus; assembly: GCA_036937835.1. Taxonomy (NCBI): domain Eukaryota; kingdom Metazoa; phylum Chordata; class Actinopteri; order Scombriformes; family Stromateidae; genus Pampus; species Pampus argenteus. The sequence continues at coordinate 19,418,736 of CM072879.1, forward strand.
GGGAGACGCAGCAGGCTTCTCTGCAAAAAAAGTCAGGTCAGGAGCTGCAGCGATTAGCTGACCGACTAAAAATTAGACTGAAGCAATTTTGATAATCAAAGAGATTTTTAAGTGAAAACTCAATCATTCTCTTGTTTCTGACAGTAACACGTGTGTCTCGTCACTTTCACGTTCATGAGAGATTATATGTGTCTTATATCACTGTAACACATTTATTACTCAGTCTTCAGCTCTGATGCACACGGAAAAAACATCAGTTTGATAAACTATTAAACTCTGAAGTCGCTCAGGAGGTTTTTCTTGTATCAGCTCAGTCTATAGGAACCTGTTTCCTGTTGCAACCGGGGCCAAAAGGTTAAAAAAAACCCTCGCAAAGCTGTTTACGTTTAGCATCTGACCAAAATCATGCCCGTCATTCAGTTTTTATGCTTGTGGGACTTTAATAAAACTCTGATAATGTTGAATGATGAATGCCTGAATTATGTAAAGCCATCGCTTTAACAGATTAAGGAAGGCAGCAGTGTTACGTATTATGACTGAAAGGTGACCTCATCCGTTTGACTCATATTTAGTCTTATTTCCTCCATCACTCTCACTTGAAACTCCGCTCCGTCTCGGGGACTTGGGAGGCGGCTGTGTGGGCCGACGTTGAGGGGTTTTGCTCTTCCTCCGGCTGGAAGACGATTCATCATGGCGCATCACGTCCAACACACACGTCAGGAACACAAGACGAAAAAGACTGCAGCAAGACGAAACAGATCATGTGATTTAAAAAACAGGCGTCACCTTAGAAAACTCTTGTATACAGACTTTTATCTTTGAGTTTGTCCTTAAATTGACTCTTTTAGTAGAGTTTCAGGTGCTGTATAATTAAAGCTGCAGGTGATGTCTTTATTCTCGCATCTAAACGCAGTTGTAGTCTCACATGCCAGGCAGATAACTAGTGCACAGAGAGGTCAAAGGTCACACCCTGCAGCTTCAAGGTCCTGCTCAAAGGCATCATTAATCGATAATGGAAAACAAAGTAGAGATACTAGTTATTAAAATACTCCTTTACAAGTAAATGTCGAATTCAAAATGTTAAGTAAAAGAAAAAAATATTAGTAAGAGATAGAAAAATATCCTTTATTTATATTCCACAGTGAAAATAAACAATTAAAATGACGTCATCTGTTTTACTGGAAAAACTGACGTACTAACGTAAGATATACCTAAGTTATGATTTTATATGAGGACATTTAAATCAATGTTAGAGTAACGTTAGGAGGAAGATTAAAGTAATAATAATAATGTTATTACTTACATTAAATACAACATGAGTAACTTTAACGTTAAGTTATCTATAAGCTAACTGTATATTTAAAAAAAACGGCTACTTAACGTTATATGTTTGCTAGCACGTTAGCTCCCTGGTCGGTTTAACGTTAGCGTAAGTTTTAGGTGCTATTTCACGTTTGCAGCAGAAGTTGTACGTTTGTAAAACTTTGCCAACACAATAAACACGCTGTAGACGCACCTGTGGAGGTGAGTAATATTTCCGACACACTGGAAATACAACTTTAAACGTCCGAGTGAAGCGGAGACATCAACAAAAACAAAAGCGTCCAACTGAAATTCAAACGACGCCTCTTCGCCGGATCCACCAATCAGCTCGCAGCGGGTGGGCGGGACAAGCTTTATGGAAGCGCTTGATAAGTGTTACCTGATAGCGCTGCTCGAGCGGGAACTGAGCTGCTGCCTACACATTGCACGTTTCAGTGATGCACCTGGTGTAGAGGCTGAAACGCACCTTGAGGTTGACTGAAAGCAAAAGCAGGCTGATTGGAGATCTGTTTAAAAGGCCAGACAAGCAGGTTTGAAAGAGTAGAATAATGTTTAAAATTATACTTTAATCACTTTGGATTTTGACCCCCATCACTTTCTACATGACTGTTGTTTTAACACACACACTTAGAAAAGAAAAAAAAACACGTGAACTTACATTTATTGTTTTGAGTTGCTCCTGGTGAATGACAGACGTGAACGTTGCCACATACAGCTGATTTATCATTATGTTTCAGTGTTTTGAATGTATGACTCTTATATTTCAGTATACGCTGTGAGAAATAAACAACTTCAACAAATAACATGAAGCCACTGATCATTTAACAAAGAAAAACTTTAATTGCATAAAACTATGATGTCATGGAAAACTACTTCCTTTACAGTGATGCTTTATAGATACAAAACAACCTTTATTTTTTAACCAGTACACTGATGTACTACTACATATGGAATATGATTTATTCCACCACATGTATTTTATTCAGTGTCCATGACCTGAACAGATTCATCAACCACATCCAGGGAGAGCGGGGTCACGGTTTTGGTCAGGACGGCCGTAGTGCCGGGCTTATACCTGTACTGACCCTCCCTGCAAGACAAAACGTGTATTCATTAGAGCTGTTACACCTAATACAAGCTAATACACCTAATAAAGGTCAATTCAATTTTGTATGACATATAAAAGTTTTTTTGAAAATAAATCATCAGCATCAGCTCGAAAGATTATTGATGAACATTTTATGACCTTTTGACCCTTTCTTTTACTCGGAAAAGCTTTAGAATATTTGAGGAAGGAGACGGTGACAGTTTTTGTCTCTCCTCAGCCAACAGGAGCATCATTTGTGGCTCACTTTTTGCCCTTGGTTGCAGGTTTCTCGTAGCCTCGCAGGTACTCCACCCCGGCCTGGGTGATGACACACAGGTCCACGTTGCTGCCTGAACCCAGGTCACAGAAAATCCCAGCAGTGATGGCGTCCCGGACGAGCTGCTTCGCCTCTGCCAGCTGTGAGGGAGGGTGGAAGGAAAGAAAGTCACTTTAGGGAGAGAACGGGTATCGAAGTCCAGTCCAGCCTCTACTGGCCATGTTGGAGTGCTGCACAAACATGACTGAATGACTGTTTTTTGCTAATTTATTTTCAAGCTTTGGAGTTTCAGCCTCCAGTTTAAGAACCACAACAGAAAACATTTTTCTCACATTGCTTTCTTTAGATATTTTTCTAGATATAAATAAAAGAAAACGAGATGCTCTCAGCAGGGAGGGGCGATCTTTTTAACTCATTTTTAAAACTGTCCTGGGAAAAACTTTGTTGTGTTTTTGTTTTATTTAAACCTTATTCAACCAGATAATCAGAGGTATGAAACTATATGCTATAGTTTGTATTTTTGTATTTTATTTATTTATATGCAGAGTAACTGAAACCAGTTATGCCAAGTTTAATACATATGAGATATCTAAGGTATAATTTCTGTCGGATTTAAATGTGAACTTTAAAGAAATGTCAGTCTCACCTCCATGTTTGGTTTGAATCTGTCCTCAAATACAGAGATAGCAGCTGCAGCACCAGAACCTGAAACCACAATCAAACATTCATTTTAGCTCAACCAGGTACACATATACATACATACATATACACACAGGTATAGGCACATAAACGCGTACCCATAGTGAGGAAGGGCAACTTGTCGTAGGAGCCGTGTGGGTAAACGCTGTACAGGTGGGCTCCAGTCACATCGACTCCTCCAATGATAAGTGATGAACCAATGTGACCCTGGTACCTGAAAAACCAGACAGACGTCACTACAACATTTCTCTCTATCAGTGAGAGGAGCAAGAAACAAGTCTGCCTCTCAATAACTGACACAAATATGAACGAGCATGTTGAAATAAAAACACAAGAAATCACTTTTTGGATGTATTTTTGTGATTCCAGTGTTACTTTCTCTCCTTTACTGAACCCGTTGTCTTACACACAGTTATCCCTTCATTTAATCTCCTCACCTGAACAGCATCTGTTTCAGCTGTCGGGTTACCATGGCGACGAGAGGAGGTCGTCCGGTGTTGAGTGTGTGCAGCTCCACGTTAGATGACATGATCTGTGTGGTGATCTCTGCGTCTGCAGCCACGCCGGCGCCACAGCAGCTACACACACACACACACACACACACACACACACACACACACAGTTTAAGAAATGTAACAGTGGATGTTTCTTATATTGTTATTTAATCTGCTGTCTTCTGAGAAAATCCACAAAATTTACATCACAAAGTCCAGATGTTGTGATATGTAGCCCAACAAGCTAATAAGCTTTAAACAGAACTTGTTTTCTGCACATGCTCAGTAGCGTCTTCCGTTACACAGAACTACTCTCTGGGGACTGAAAACGTGATCTCTGTTATTAGTCTTTGGAGCCATTTCTAAACAGACTAACGTGACCAAACTCTTCATGATGAAGGAACATGTGACTTTCTTAGCGAACCAGATATTTCATATAGAAAATGAACATGACTGATACTCAGAATATCTTCCATCGTCATACGAGTGAGGAACTGAAGATTAAACTGCTTCTACTCACTAGATGTTGGGAGCGATGTAGTGAATCTTCATGCAGTTTTTGTCGGCCACCACCATGTCGTCTGTCGCCCTGGTGTCTGCTCCCAGGATCACTCCATCCTGACGGGCGAGGACAGGAAATACAAACAACTGGTTTACTTCCAGAACAACTTCCAGTCTTCTTATTTAAAGGGAGTTCATTGGGGTTGTAAGGTGGCAGTTTCCCCTGCTTAACAGTTTTTGTACAAGTTGCATCTCTGTCTGCAGTGGACGCAGAGAAATGAAACTGGTATCTCATGTGACTCTGGATACATTACAGTTTCATAAAATATCTGTGCTCCGATGAAAGTAAAGACTCGGGCACCTTGTAAACGATACCGGCGATGGTCGTCCCTGTCTTTCTGGCTTTGGGAGCTTTGTAGCCGAGCTCTGACAAACTGGACTCCAACACTGTGTTCCTGGAAATGATGAACAAGCAGGAGACAGAAACATGTTGATTGTTTTTGGCCTCCATCACTTACACTGAAACGTCTAGGAAAACTGTGAAGCTGCCCTTTAACTATCTCACAACCGCTCATGTTCATCTGAGCCCGGTTGGGAAGCGCTACTTAACATTGAGTCTGCAGTATGTCTATGTTCCTAAATTCAATAAATATTATCATCCATCAACTGATCCTTTTTGAAATGTGTTTATATATTTAGCATTAAGAACATGACATCTGTATACTGTCTAAAAATTAATATATATATAAAGGTAAGAAGTGCACAGGAGTCACACATGATCAGTTTGGTAATAAACACCATTTTAGCTTCAGTAAAAATGGATGCAGAGGTTTTCTTTACCTGCGGCTGTTTTCAAAGCAGAAACCTCCAGCCTGCTGTTCACAGGGCTTCAAACTGTGGATCATGGTTTAAGGTGAAGGCAGAAAAGATGATTCTGAGGTAAAAACTGGGCTGAGGATTAAAATAAAACCCTGCTGACAGACTGTGTGTCGGGTTCAGAGGTTTTACTTTTACTTTCATTTCTACTGCACAAGCCAAGCCTTCACTCTCCACTGTAAAAAAAACAACAAAAAAAACTACACATTATTAAATCATATGAATCATTTAAAAAAATAAAAAATACATTATGTATGAAAACCATGTTGATCTGCTATACAGGCTAATTTTGAAAACATTTTTTATATTTTAGGACTTTAATAGTTAAGTTGCTGAAATGACCTGTTGTAGTATGTCTACTGATACTTCTTACAGTGTATTCAAATTGGACAAACAGTCAAGATGGAACCTGTTTTCTGGATGCCTAAAATGTCGGCTCAGGTTTCAATGAACTTTACTGTTTCTTCTAAATGTTAAAGGCTCAACTGTAACTCCTGTAACTGTTGAGCTCATAATAATTCAGGATTAGTGACATTTTTACATGACTTTTCTTAAAATAACCCAGAATGCACACAAATAAAGTAGCATTTCAACTTACACATTTGTATATTTTAGGTAACAAGATGATAATATAGTGTATGAATGTTTTTTTTATATAAATACATGTGAATAAAATAATGACTTGACATGACGCAGTAAGTGTTTGAGTGAATGTGTTCTGCTGACCTCCATTTGAAAGTGAGGATGGGGCGCCCTCCGCTGTTACAGTAAGGTACTACATTGAAAGTAAAGTAAAGCAAATGTTTTATACAGAATCCACATTGAAGGAAGATTTGCTAGTTGTTGTTGTTTTAATATACAATGCAAATATTACAGAACAAGTAACTTGAAGTTTGAAGTAACTTGATCTGGTGACCCTTTGGAGGGCCCCGACCCCTAGGTTGGGAACCACCGGACTAAACTAGCTAACTGTATATAAAGTAGTTGAAACTAGCTCCACCTCCAGCAGCTACAACAGTAACATGCTGCTCTTACACTGATGCTTCAGTATTAATAATATAATGATGTCATATATAATAATATATCAGTCACTACTGATACTGCAGTACTTTAACTACATCAAGATCACTATACTTATGTACTGTTACTGCAGTACTTTAACTACATCAACATCACAATACTCATAGTAGGAGTTTTCATGTAGGACTTTTACTTGTAATGGAGTATTTGTACATTGCTGCATCGGTACTTTTACTGCAGTAGAGTATCTGAATACTTCATTGATTAGGAGACAGACAGATCTTTCAGAAGCGTTGCTGTTTTTATTTGTTTACGTACGAACGTCATGACGTCACCAGGTGGCGGCAGAACATGACGTTTTTGAATAAACACAGCGGTTTGACGTTTGGTTTGTTTATGTGTGTGTGTGCGTGTGTCCGTCCGGGTGTGTTTGTGTTTCTACGCGGACACAACACGGTGTCTTCATCACGACAAAAGCAACCGTTAAACTCTCGGTTGTGATAATCGCCGCGTTTTCCTGCTTGTGTGCTTGATTTTAACCAGTTAGCTAAGCTAGCTTGTCCGAGTGCGGCGTTACCATGGTGACGCTCCGCGCTCGAGGCATTGGGGACGCGGAGCACAGCAACAGCACCGAATCCCCGCCACAGGATACACCAGCGACCCGGGGCAGAGGCACCGTGACCCGGCCGGAGGAATCTAGACTGTCCAGTGTGAGTTGGCCCGCCTGTGTGAACAGCAGAGCGGACTTTTCTAACCAGACTGCCCGGCATCATTTGAGTTTTAGTTCTTTTCTGTGTTAACTGACTGCAGTGGTGGAAAGTACTTTATGTAACTAAGTACATTTAGTTAAACCAGCGTGACTAATGTCACAACAGTTTCCACCTTTAATGTGAAATTACAACCTATAAAAAATCATCTTGTATTTTCATACTCTTATTTGCAAAATATGTGTAGATCATTGTGTCAGTGTGACACTGAATGTTTGACTTTTTTCAGGAATTTAATCCCGAAGACGATGACCAGAATCACACTGATGCAGAAACACAAGAGGATGGTGATCAGAAACCAGCCAGAACCATCATCAGGTGACAATTTACTATATCAAGCATGAACAGCACTTTCCTTCATGCTTTACCAAAGGACATGACGTAAAGAACTGTGCAGTAAAACCAGATATAACAAAAAAAAAAAATATATATATATATATTGTCCAGGAGATATAAAGGTGTGTGAGAGTTGTTGAAACTTTTTAACTTTAGCCCTTTTGAATGATTTGTTTGTTTTGTGTTTATAGGAAATCCCAGCGGCTTCAAAACAACACAAGTAAGCACAGCAACATTAACCACAGCAACGCAGCATCACTTTACTGTCACAACACTTTTAAAGTGCATGTTAAAAAGTAGGAAGACAGAATTAATAAATTAACTGTCTGCTGACAAGTTTGTCAGACAACAAAACAAAAAAACAAGGACAAAAAAACAAGTTATTGCAAGTTTTGAACTTCCAAGACCCAAAAAACTTTTAAAAAATCCTGATTTTACTTGAGAGTTTTACTCTTTCATGATGGTGTAAATGATACTGGTGCAATCTGAGGGAATCACTGATTTATAGACACAAAAAAAAGATCAGCTAGAACAGAAATGTCAGAACCCATCAGTTAACATGTACTATAATAACGTGTGTGTGTGTGTGTGTGTGTGTGTGTGTGTGTGTGTAGGTGCTGGGAGCAGTGGGCTGAGGAGAAGCACCAGGCCATCCAAACCGACCAGCAGATACCAGGCCTCCAACATGTTTGACGGCATCAGCATCAAGTAAGACAGCAGCACTAAGCACTGTGTTAAAAAGTCACAGCCTCCTCATTAAGGTTGAAACGAATTTCATTATTCAATAATGTATAATTGATTAATCGCAATTTCTCAAAGGCCACAGTTTTGACACACTAACAAAACCTGCAGATATTCAATTCACTGTCAATAATGACAAAGAAAAGCAGCAAATCATCACATACGGGATGTTGGAACTCAAATATTTTGGCATTTTTGCTTGAAAAATGAAAATAGTTGATCTGTCGATCAATTAATCGTTGCCGCTCTACTCGACCTCTAGCGGACCTGTGCTGTGGTATCATCATTTACTGCCTGTTATTGGTGTTATCAGTAAGGCTGCGACTGACTAATCGCATGGTCTATAACATGTAAGAAAATAGTGAAAAATGTTCATCAGGTTTGGATGTGATAGTAAAGTTGATTGAATCTGATTGATGAGTGTTCACCTCAGCACTGTTCTTTCTGCAGCGCGACCAGCTCGGTCATAAAGACGATGGACAGCATGAAGAACAAGAGGCGGCTCAGTAACAACAAAGAAGGCGTGAGTAGCTGGCGCGCGCGCGTGTGCGTGCGTGTGTGTGTGTGTGTGTATACAGGTGTATATACAACATCACTCCCTCGTTCCTTCACTGTCATTGCCCTACATCACTACACATTACTAATCGTCATCAATAAGCGTCATCACTCTAATTTTCTGTAAATGGCAGCATGGGATTGTTAGAAAATAATTTTTTCTTTGAGCTACAAAGAGGATAAATGTACACACTCAGTTAAAATGGCTGAAAATATAACTAGGCCTAGTGTTTACATTTGGTAAAGCATGTTGAGATGTTGTCTGCAGCTCTGGGTGCTGCCTCTCATATCAGATGGTTATGAGGGCGGGGCACCCAGCTGCACCCTGCCCCCCTCCCTCTGCTCGCCGGTCATGGGGAGTGGGCGACGGGGGCTAATCTCTATCAGCCGCCACCATATTGGAAGGCCGAAAGCAAAGAAGCACCAGCCCTTGTTTTTTGTGTTTGTGGACAGAAACAAGGACAGACATCATTTAGATCAGTCAAATGATCCCAGTGAGGAAATGTGTGTGCAGTGCATCACTAGTAGAGAACAAATGCTGTTTGCTTGCCTCATGTTTATTCACAGTAAACCGTGAAACCTGCTGTAATTTAGAAAACCAGTAACAAGAAAAACAGTCCTTGACAACAACAACAACAACAAATAAATGTTGTTGTCAGTAAACATCGGTTGATCGTTCAGAACAGACATCGGATTAGAACCTCTGTACACAATTTCTGACAGTGTTTTTGCTTTGATGCTACTGCAGAAAATCTACTCTAAAGCCCAGAGGAGGAGAACGCCGGTGCCCCCGCAGAGAGAGCCCAACGACAGCGAGGAGGAAAACGGTTCGGCAAACACTTTGGAAAGCAGAATAAGAGAAACGAAGAACAGGGTTTATGAAGATGCAGAGGTCTGAAAAAAGTTTGCTTTTGCTTTCTCTCGTATTTTCAGGCGTGGTCGATGACGACACACAGGAAGTGGCTGCAGATGAGGACAGCAACTGCAGCGTTAACCACAACTTTGACGCCAAACTGAGCCGAGCCTCGTCGCTCTACCAGGGACCCAGCAGCGGTCAGATGTCCTGCAGAGTGCTGCTTTTTGCTCCTCTTTATCACCAGTAGAAGTAACATAAAAGCCGTTCAGCTGATCAAATGATCGATTGAACCTTTTTACCATCAGGCAGAGCTGAAAAGATCAATTAGTCGATGACCAGACAGTTGACCCTTTCTAAGTCCCGCCCCTTATTGCATGCTTTTTTTTTACCTTGTTAAGACAACAAGTTGTGACATTTTCTCTGATGTTGTTTAGAGTTCCCGAAAGGAACCTTACGGATTAGCGCTTCTGGACCAAACATGACCCGCACAAGAGCCTACAGGTCAGACTGTAGAAAGAACACACACACACACACATCCTTTTTACTTCTGTCTTTCTTGCTCACTTTTCATGTGTTTTCATTTTGTCCTCCAGACCAACTAAGAGTGCGTGTTCGAATCGGTCTGATGAAGACAACGACTCTGATGATGAAGACCAAAACGATGGAAAAGTCTCCAGCAGGTCAGTAGGAGGATGACTGAGGGACGATGACTACTTATACACTAGAATGCACTGTTGCTTCCTTTTAGGTTTTTAAATGAGGGCTGCAACTAATGATTATTTTCATTAATCGATTAATCTGCCAGTCAGAAAATTGTAAAAAGTGCTGTTATAGTTTCGTGGAGCTCATTGTGACGTCTTCAAATTTTGCCTGATCAAGAAAATCCAAAGCTGACACACATCTGGACAGACTGAATCGATTCTCACTAATATTTGTCCAGCTTTAAGCTCAGCGTTGTTGACAATGTTTTTGTTGTTTTTTGCAGCTGTCGGCCGCTCGGCCTGCGTACAGACAATCTTCTGGGGAGTCGCAGAGAGAAGATGAATGCAGGAGCAGGCCTGGCGGACATTGATCCCACGGCCATCGATCAGTCTGTGAGTTTAGCTGCATTTTATATCATATGTTAGATTATATTCAGAGTTAAACCCACTGGATTGTCTCATTCTTCAGGTGGGTTTCGACAGTATTGGAGGTCTGTCGGGTCACATCTCAGCTCTGAAGGAGATGGTTGTCTTCCCCCTCCTCTATCCTGAAGTCTTTGACAACTTCAAGATCCAGCCTCCCAGGTAACACACACACACACACACACACACTTTCCACTGGTGGCCACAAACGCAAAAGAAGAAAAGCCTTAATTAATAAGAGACGTCAGACTCAAAAGTCCCTGCAGTGCGATACAAATGTGATCTTAAATGGTTCATTTAAATGTTGAAGAGACAGTAGCATAAAGCACCACATGTCCCACAAATCTGATAAATATAGTACCGTGATTCTGAAAAGATCAACATGGATGACACCAAACATCTTTAATTACCTCTCCAGAGGTTGCTTGTTTTACGGTCCTCCCGGGACAGGGAAAACGCTGGTTGCCCGGGCGCTGGCCAACGAGTGTAGCCATGGCAACAGGAAGGTTGCTTTCTTCATGAGGAAGGGAGCTGACTGCCTCAGCAAGTGGGTGGGCGAGTCGGAGCGGCAGCTGCGGCTGCTGTTTGAGCAGGTGACACACGACACACTGTAAATTATTATTAATTCATGTTAATGTTTAAACACTATATTTTAACACTTTACTAGTTTTTCTGAATGTCAGTATTATTTATATTTACAGTCTGTTTAGCATCAGATTCCCTCTTTGTGTTTCCCTGTTGAGCTGTGGTGGAAGTATAGGAACAAAAAGAGGGACTTTGGCTCTAAAAACACTGTAACGTTGAAACATATCTGCTGGATTTGAAGCTTCAGATTAGCTTCATATAAACTTTAAATCCATGTTTGTGGGTTTAGTCTCCATCACTTCCATTGTAAGTGTATTATGAAGGGATCTAATGGTCAGTATGAACAGGAGGATGATTACAGGATGATTATTTGAGCTCCTGACTGTTGTTATAAGAGAGATAAGATTGTGAACCCATCTTTAAAACCTGTAGAATTCATTTTCTTTCTCCAGTAATATGTTTTACCAAAGTCAGAGTTTGAGTGTGTGTTGGTGTGTGTGTCGTCCTCAGGCGTATCACATGCGTCCGTCCATCATCTTCTTCGACGAGGTTGACGGCCTGGCTCCAGTTCGATCCAGCAGACAGGACCAGATACACAGGTCTGTCTGCAGCCTTTGTCTTTACATTCACGTGTCTCAGTCACATGTGGAGTGTGAATGGATAAACTGCAGTAAGGACAAACACTGTTTTGTGGCTGACAGCTCCATCGTGTCGACGCTCCTGGCTCTGATGGACGGGTTGGACAGTCGAGGAGAGGTTGTGGTGATTGGAGCGACTAACCGGCTGGACTCCATCGACCCGGCGCTGCGACGGCCCGGACGCTTCGACAGGGAGTTTCTCTTCGGCCTGCCAGACAGAGAGGTGACACTATATATATTCTTTTTCTATATTAATTACTATTATACAATTAATCAGTTGTTATTACATTTTCTAATTGTACGTAATCTAATTTTTCCATTTCCATTTAAGCATTTACTGTTCTTTTATTCATAACCCTGAATATTTTTCATTGTATTGTTTGTACATATATAGTGTGACGACGTGTTATGTGATTAACTGTTTCAGTCTCGTAAAGAGATTCTGAAGATCCACACGAGGCAGTGGAAACCTCCTCCGTCTGAAGATTTCCTAGATGAACTGGCTGAGAGATGCGTCGGTAAGAAAGACAGCGGACGTGTTCGATCAGTCCAAACAATAAGCTTTATTCACTTTTAGTCACATTTTCTTGAAAGAGCAGACAGACTCCAAATCTGATATTTATGGTATTTATGCTCTAAATATTTTAACAAAATAGATCAAATGTCCTAAATAATCAATTATAGAGCAGTAACTGACAATTATTACAGTCCAAGGTAATGTATTCACATTGTAAGTTTTATTCCACCAACAGTCTAAAACACAAACATCTTCAGTTTATGTCACAGAAAAACATAAAATCCTGGCATATAAGAAGCTATTTTTTCATTTTTATTTTTGCAGTAACTAAAATGATAAATTGATTGTCAAAACATTTGATCCCTTAACCAACGTAAAGAGTTAAATGTGTACAGATTAATTGAACTAGTTTGATTTCCTGAATGTTTCCCAGGTTACTGTGGTGCTGACATCAGGGCGGTGTGCACTGAGGCGGCACTGTGCGCTCTGCGACGCCGCTACCCGCAGATCTATGGCACCTCCCAGAAGCTCCTGCTGGATGTCTCCTCCATCGCCGTCCACAGCTGCGATTTTGTGGTGGCCATGAAGAAGATGTCTCCGGCCTCGCAGCGCTCCGCTGCCTCGCCCGCCAAACCCCTGTCATCTGTGGTTCATCCTCTGCTGGGCGCCGCCCTGCGTGACATCCTGGAGGCCCTGCAGAGGCTGTTCCCCCACGCCGAGCAGGGCATGAAGAGGAAGAGGGAGCCAGGTGGGTCAGACAGCAGGTAGACTGAAGGTTCTGATCAAAACACCATCATACCTTGATTATTTCCTGCTGTTTCCTGCACGTCAGATCTGACCTCCGGTATCCTTGACGACGGCCTGATGTATGATGGAGACGAAAGGTCCTGTAACTCCAGCATCTCCTCGCCCTCAACGTCCAACAGCAGGAACTTTCTGCACTTTGCCAGGTGAGTCCGACCGACATTTCATTAAAACCTGGACCAGCAGGTGAGTTCATTTACACTCTAATACTCCTGATCAGATTTGATGTTTTAATTGTATGTTTTGTTATGTAATGTGTATATATCTAATAACAAACTGTACATTTTCTCAATAAAGCAATTTACAGTATTAGTTACTTTTCTATAAGCTCATCAGCATCTACCCTCTTTCTCCTCTTGCTTGATCTTTCATCACATTTCTCTTCACCTCCCCACCCCTCTCCTGCAGGAGTGCGGTCAAACAGCCGACGTCTCACCGTCCCAGGATGCTCCTGGCAGGTGGTCCCGGCGCTGGTCAAACCTCCCACCTGGCCCCAGCGGTGCTGCACACTCTGGAGCGTTTCACTGTCCACAGCCTGGACTCTGCAGTGCTGTTTGGAGTCAGCAGCACTTCCCCGGAGGAAGCCTGCTCACAGGTGACTCCTCAGGAAGAAAACACTGAAACTAATTCCTCATTTGTTGAGCGCCTGTTATCAAATGGGAGCCTTGTTGGTCCTAATAAAAATCAAAAGATCAGTGGCGAGCAGATATGTTCAAAAACTGAAATGAAACACCACATGATGTAGTTTATCTTTGACGATTGATTATTTCACTGATAAAATTCAACAAGGTTTTGTGTCCTTGAACATGCAACCTGCAGTGACATCTAGAGGCGATAGTAGGTATCTGCAGTATTCTTCAACCTTTCAACCATCACAGAAAACCAACAGCACAAAATATGAAAAACTATGTAAATATGTTATGAAATAATAAAAAATGAGTTTTGTCGAGACATTAATAACTCAATCAAAAAATGAGGGCAGAGTCAGTGTTCAGATGTTTGGTTTGCAGAAGGTAACCTCCTCCTCTGTCCCATCAGGTGTTCTGCGAGGCTAAGCGCACGTCTCCCAGCATCCTCTACGTCCCCCACGTCCAGCAGTGGTGGGACACAGCGGGGCCGGCGCTGAGGGCCTCTTTTCTCAGCCTGCTCACCAGCATCCCCTCCTTCTCCCCCATCCTCCTCCTCGCCACTTGCAGCATCCCCTTTCAACAGCTGGATCCAGAGGTGAGCAGCTAGATTGAGCTGGATCATGTTGTTGGTCTGGTGATTCCAGGGTGGAGCTACTGAAATACTGTGAAACTGAGACGTTCACTAATTCAGAGGAAGCTGAGTTTCATAAATGAGTCAGAAAATAAAGGAGAATGTATTTAAAGCCTTTGTCCTCTTACATCATTTGCATCAGTGAGTAGTTTTCAGCTGTTTTTGAATAATAAAAAAAAAACTTATGGACATTTTCTTGCTTCTGCTTGTTTCCGTCTTCAGATTCAGTCTCTGTTTCGGGAGGAGTACGGGGAGGTTTACACCGTCAGTGTTCCCACCCATCAGGAGAGAACGGACTTCTTTCAGGACCTTATTCTGAACCAGGCAGCCGAAGCTCCACCCCCCAAAAAAACTGCATGTATGTGACTCTGTGGTGTGTTTGTTGAGTACAAATCCTGAGACTGGTGTTTCTTTTTCACCTTTCCCCCAATAATCCCCACCCAGAGTCTTCCTGCTAGGCTGAAAATTAAACCAAAAGTATCAAAAAACATACAGAGGCAGTCAAAAGTTTGGACGCACTTTCTACTTCCTGGGTTGGGAAGGTGTCTCCAAACTTTCGATAGGTTCTGTGTATTAAATCCTCTCCTCGTCATTCCCCATCAGTGACTCAGGCCATGGAGATCCTTCCCCTGGCTCCACCGCCACCTCCCCATCAGCTGTCGGAGCAGGAGCGCCTCCGTCTGGAGGAGCAGGAGGAGGACGTGCTGCGGGAGCTCCGCCTCTTCCTGCGTAACGTCACTGAGCGTCTCTCTCTGGACCGCTGCTTCAAGGCCTTCACCAAGCCGGTCGACATAGAGGAGGTGAGTGTGTGTTACTGTTATCGATTCATCATTCAATATACAGAATACATTATTTAGATAAAAACTTAAGCAAATGTCCCAGATGACAGAAATCACCAGGGACTGAATAAACATGTTTCAGATCCATGATCCTCCCCTTCTCGTCCAGGTCCCGGACTACCTGATGGTGATCAAGAAGCCCATGGACTTCTCCACGCTGTTGACCAACATCGACGAGCACAAGTACGTCACCGTCGGCGAATTTATGTCAGACGTTGACCTCATCTGGCAGAACGCCCTTGAGTACAACCCGGACAGTGACCCAATGGGTGAGAGACAAGCTCCAATGCGGTGTCCTGTTGTGTATATATATATATATATATATATATATATATATACATATATATATCCTTCTTTGAGGCTCCGTGTCTGCTTGATGAAGGTTTAACAGGTGAAATAAAACACCTTTTCACGCTTTTCACCTGGACCTCACCATCAGGCACTCAGCTGCCAGTATATTAGAGGTAATCAATGATTAGTCAATCAACAGAAAATGAACATGCATCAACTTTGGTAATTGATTAATTATTTTAATCTATTATAAAGTAAAAATGTGAATCATTTTCTGTTTCTGGTTCATAAATGTGAGGATTTGCATATTTATTTGACTGTAGTTAAGACTAAACAAGAATTTTAAAAATGTAAATGGATTTTTTTATCAAAAAGAACGATAGATGGATCAATAATTTTGTGTTTGTTTGTGTGTGCGCGCGCCGGGTGTGTGTGTGTGTGTGTGTGGCAGACCGTCACATTCGTCACCGAGCGTGTGCGCTGAAGGACACGGTGCGCGGCATCATCAAAAAGGAGCTGGACGAAGACTTTGAGAGAGTTTGTGAGGAGATCAAAGAGTCACGCGTCAACAGAGGTGAAACTTCCTGAAGCTCTGCTGTGAATTTGTCTCTATACAACTGAGCAAATGATTGAAAAAACTATGAAAGAACAGCAGCTGAATTCCTAAAATATAACAGCATGCAAGAACATTTTCTGCCCCGTCTGTGGGTGAGTTTCATTCAGAAAAATGTTGAATCCATCAGAGCACACAGAAATAAAGATGACACAAAGTTACATGCTAAAAAACATCTTTCTAAAGCAAAGTGCTCCAGGACTAACATGAAAAGTGGTCATGTGACCAAAGAGCTATTAGAGGAGAGAATATTACAGCCTGCAGCAGGTGTAACACAACACAGGCAGATGTTTACAACCACTGAAGAAGCCAAAATATGCCCCTTCAAATCATTAAGTTGAAGGCAACACGATTCTTATGTCAACCATGTGTTTTTCCCCTTTGGAGAAAATCATGTTTTGATCATGAAAAATCAAAGTGCAAGAAAATTGGTGAATGCGACAAGTTGTCATGAATCAATTCAAAAAGAATCTGAGTGGTTCTTGTATGAAGCCTAGTTATCAGTATATAATAAAACCTCTGAACCACAAACTCACACTTTTATTTTGCTGGCAGCTTCGTCCTGTGGGACTGACTCAAACCCAGACGATGCCGGCCGCCTCTGCAGCTCCGCTTCCACCAGGAACATCCCCCGACCTGCACGTAAGTCCACCATGAAGCTCCTGAATCATACTGTATGTACAGGAAGTTCACTTTGTTTCTTTGAAGAGAACAGGAAATAATCTCTTAATTCTTATTATTGATGGAGAGAACACATTTCCTCAACATGAGGTACTAATGATCAAGTCACCACCACACGCAGGACACTGAGACACTCATGATTTTGCACTTCAAACAAACCTACTTAGTTACTTTGAAATAACACTGAGGTAAAGTAATGTAGACAGGAAGCTGCAGAGTGTTATTCAACCATGAAAGCATCAGAGTGAAAGTGCAGACGAGAGGAGGAGGAGGAGGAGGAGGCAGTTGTAACAGCAAGAAGGAGAGGAGGTGCTAAGAGGGATACCACAGATGAAATGGAAAGGTCAAGAGAGGAAGACAAGGAGGTGAAGTCTGTCTCTGTCTGATGACATTTCCAGGTTGGCACCTTGTATGACAGCCTCTGCCATCAGTGTATGAATATGTGAATGGGTGACATGTATTGTAAGTGCTTTGAGTGGCCGGAAGCCATATAAGTGAAGTCCATTTATCATTTACTTGTGTCTCTTGCCTCCCCCCCCCTTCTCGTCTCTCCAGCTCGTAAGAAGAAGATTTACAAAAAAAAACGAAAATCCAAGTGGAGCACCGGAGTCATTAAGAAAACCAGGAAAAAGAAACAACCCATCCCCGCCTCGCTCTCCTCTTCTTTCACGTCCAGTGAATGTGAAGAAAACAGAGTTATAACCAAAGTGATGAATGGTTTTGCTGATCGAAGCTCATGCACCACATCAGAGAGCAGCGATGGTGAGCACAGCCACCTAACGGCCACCATGAATGGGCACCGCCAAGCACCAGACGCCCCTGCTGTCACAAGAACCCAAAATGGAGTCCTCATGAACGGGTACCACCATCTGGAGTCACATGACCCTCAGACAGCAGGCTTGGATCTCAGACGACCAACTCGGACCTCAAAGGCTCCATCTAACCCAAAAACGATGGTGAACGGGATTTGTTTGAGTAAATTAGGTCTGTATGCCTCACAACAAGCTCTAACCCTGTTCTGCTAGCTGGGCTTCACTGGACTACGCTGCTGCAGCTTCCACACGCCGCACATACAAAGTGTGTCAAACACGTAGCGAAAGTAAGACTGCTGCTGAACAAGCGTGAACAAGCGTGAACAGGCCGAAGCTTCAGACTCTGGGCAGCGAACCAGGCTGACACGAAATCTCTTCACATGCTTGACGTGGAGAGTAAAGAGTGTTGTGGTTTAGGCTACATACTGTACGTCCCTTTTAGAAACAATGACATCATGTCAGTTATTAAAGGACAGTCAGGTATCCATATAAACACTGAAATCATTCCTCCTGTTCATACTAGCTAGTGGAGGTATAAAGTAGCATCAGATGAAAATACTCAAGTGAAGTACAATTACCTCACAATTGCACTTGAACACAGTACTTGGGTAAGCGTACTTTCCACCACTGGTTGAGTGCTATATGAATAAAGTTGAGTTGCTGTGCAGGTAGAAATACACAGAAGGTTAATCCTGTTGGAAGGTAGATCAACCCTGGCGAGGTACTAAACCTTCTTCATCTTCTTTTTCTTCTTCTTCTTCTGCCTCAGAGAGACGTAACAGGAATGAGTCGGCCGGCTTGGAGCACCTGCAGCCGTTGGACAGCAGCAGATCTGCAGAGATCCTCGAGGAGGAAACGATGCCGCTGGTAGTCGATCACAACAAACTGAAGGTGAGACTTCAGTCTTTACAATCCATCACATGGTACTTTCACATTAGTACTTTTAGTGTTAGCAGCCATGGTGGCCTGGTGGTAGAACTAACGGTTGTATTAGTAATCAGAAGTATGATCGTCGTCACTGAGGCGTTTGTGTGTTTTTCAGGAGCTCCTGAGTCGAGCAGTGGCCAGGACGGACCGGGCCGAGGTGGAGCCGCTGGAGAAGCTGTACGCTGTGCTGGCTCAGTGCATCTACAGACACCGCAGCAACTACAACAAGACAGAGCTCGTTCAGGTAAGATGATCACACCGAGCAGACCAGCGGCCCCATCAACAAACCTGACATGTAACAATACAGACACACAGTCATATTTCTGAACATGACTTGCTAGTTTACTTAATATTTGGTTTATTGGTGATGGATTCAGATTTAACTGGGTAATGATTCTCCTCGGTATAAATACTTTTAGTCTTTCATGTCACTTTAGAAATCACTTTTCACTTTTCCTTTTTTGTTTCCAGGAAATGAAGAAAGAAATCGACAGTTTCTGCTGACGCTCCGTACCGTAATAAAATGTAATAAAACCTCAGTGTGTACCAGCATGAAGGTGTTTACTCTTCGTTTTGTTTTTATATTTTGATATGTTTATAAAACACATCAAGTATCAGAAATAACTCGTTGTTATTATGTTAGATGTTATTTATAATATTAGAGTATTTATTTATTTATGCTTATAAGGAGTAATATTTATGATCATACAGTATTTGTTTAATTTAGCTTTATAATGAAGTAATTTTGAATAAAAGTGATATTGAGGCTTAAATATCATCGTCTGTGTTTTGTGTTCAGTCTGACCTCAGGTCCTCTGGAGCCTGTTGGTGTTATCAGCTTTGATTTGCACTCAACTGTATGAAAGGTGCAAATCAAATAAAGTTTGTTTGATTTGTTTGTTTTAATGCAGAACTTTTACCTACAATGTGGTATTTTTACATTGTGTCACTGCTGATTTTACTTTTGCATCTACACTTAAACAGTCAACTAAGGCCTTTAAACAGTCTTTGAGTCCTTCAGTGTCGTGGGTACAGCGTGTAACTGTACCTTCAGTACACGGCCTACTTCACTGTGAAAGTACCGAGTCGGTCTGTGACGTAATCACGCACGAAACCTTCTGTCCTGACGCTGGTATGAAAAAAACAAAACATTCATATCTGTCAAACTGACGTCAGTAAATCAACCGCCGTTTCCGTTTTGCAGGGATCCCTTCAGAATAAACGCTGCTTCGAAAAAGAAGGACAAAATCCTGCAAAATATGATATACACTAAATACAGTAAAGTTTAATTTTAATAGGATTAGGATAAATACTACAAAAGGCAGTTGTTATCTTGCACCAATGCACTTTTTACTCACACTTATTGTTGTACTGTCATTGTATATCTGTGTCCCCAGTGGGACAATAAAGTACAGAATTGAACTGATTACTTTTTAATTCTTAATATTGATTCTTTTAACCTATAACATGCTTACTGAAAGGTTTTGACAAGCTAGTTAAAATTTTTCAAGTCTGTCTTAAAACAGTCACAAATGAACAGTGAAGCATGTCAAATCCACAGTGCTTCTGTCTGAGGGAAACACATAGAGGACTGTAAATATGTCAGATATCCCCTTGTGTTGCATTCAGGTGCTCCCCCGATGGTCCCATTTGCCTGAGTTGGGAAGTCGATCTTCGACTTGTTCATGAGCTTTAAGTTGTAATGTGGAAACAACACGAACGCTACAAAGGCTGTAGTGTCTAAACAACATGTACGCTTTACTTTTAGCACGTACTGCAGCTTCCCTCTCAAAGTACACACTGTTACATGCAGACAACTGGGACATACTACTTAATCATCTGTCATTTCCGGGATCTTTTAACAGTAGGTATGAACAGGAGGAATTATTACAGCAGCTGTTTACTGTTCATATGGACACCTGACTGTTGTTTTAACACACACTTGAAAAATAGTGAACTTGTCCTTTACTTTTAACTGCGAGCTTTTATTTTGAAAAGGTTAAACCGGATACATTTTTCGGCCGTTGCTCGCTTGTAGCAGCGGTACAAAAAATGGCCATCGTCAGATTCGGTGAACTATCGGTGCCTTTTTTAATAAACGGTCCCTTTTATTAACAAAGCAGCAGAATAAACAATGCGAGGCGCTGCGGTACGAGCCGTGACGGAGGCTACCGGGCGGTAGTTAGCTCGCTCCCGGCGGTTAGCGTGGCTCTGTGTCCGGGCTGAAGCAGATGGGAGCCTCGGTGTGTTCGGGGAAAAGGCGGAAGACTGCGTATCAACACACCAGAGGAGCAGAGATGCTACGAAGCTACAGCCGCTAGCCAGCTCACTATTTGTCCCAGGATGCGGGTGAACAGCGGCCGATACACCAGGTAAATACACACCGGGGTGACGAGGAGCTCCTGCCCGCTACAGGCAGCCTCAGAGCCGGCTAGCTAACGTTAGCTGGGTGGAGGTTTGGTTGTTGTCTTAACTCCGTCTGTTTATTTCCTAGACAGAAAGCCTTGGCGGTGCTGGAGAAGTGTGTGTTTGTGTGTGTGTGTGTGTGTGTGTGTGTGTGAGAGAGTGTGTGAGTGGGGGGGCAGGAAGTGCATTTTCTGCTGCAGCCTCAGAGTTTGATTGCATGACTTTAGGATCAACCGCTCTGAGTGGATCATTAGTTCATCTTTAAAGGGTCATTCCTCCCATTTGTATCTGATTTACCACAATCAGGCGCAGTTTACGGCACAGTTTATAAACAGTGTATATTGTAATAAATGTCAAGATATGAGATGAAAGTGTCACAGCAGCAAAAAGGTAGATAAGTAAGTTCAGGCTGCGACTAATCATTATTTCATCATTGATTGTAATCAGTTAGTTGTTTGGGCCACAAAATGTCAGAAAATGAAGAAAAATGTTAATTATTGTTTCCCAAAGACCAAGATTCAACTTAAAATATCTTGTTTTGTCATATATTCATTTTACTGATGCTGAAAAACAGAATTTTATTTAGAAAAATGACTCAAAACGATTGTTTTGTTTTATTTCTTGTACTTTTTACTTTTTTCTCGTGTGATGGGAAATATTCGCCCATTTCCAGGTGTGTTGGTGTCACCAGTGTTTGTTTTGTCTGTTTGCACTTGAACACACAAAATAAACTAAAGCAGATTGGTTTAATTACCTGATCAAAATATAGCAGCAACAATTAGGCAATTAATCGATTAGTTTTGCCTGCTATTTTGACAATTGATTCATTGTTTTGAGTCATTTTCTAAAGAAAATTTGCAAATTGTCTGAGTGTTGTATGACAGTAAACTGAACTGGGCTCGAATTTCCCAGTTTTTGGGATTAATAAAGTATCCATCTATCTATCTATCTATCTGATGGTCAGGACCAAACCAGACATGTTTGGGCTTTTTTTCTCCATTTTGCACCATTTTCAGACATTTCAAAGACCAAACGACTAATCGATTCATCAAGAAAATGATCAACAGATTAATCAATAATGAAAATAATGCTTTGGTACTTTTATGTCTTCAGAAATTAAGGACAACAAAGGAACTTTTCAACTGATGACGTCCTGCTTTATGGAGCCACAACGGGACGACTTGAACTGAGACAGTTTCGATACTCAGATAGACGCAGCCCCAACCCAAACTCAGGATGTCGAGCAGGAGGAAATCCACCACTCCCTGCATGGTTCCTCCTCGAGAAACTGTGGACTCGGATCAGGAGATGGAGGACGTGACGGAGGCGGCTGAGCCGGAGGACAGTAACGGCGTAGCGCCCGCGTCCTCGGAGGCTTGCGGTCCGTCAGAGGAGCGTGGCGGGGAGGCAGATGTCCGACAGGTGTCAGACCACTACCTGGACTTGAACATGGCAGAAGGAGGCTACGAGTGCAAATACTGCAGCTTCCAGACGTCCGAGCTCAACCTGTTCACCATGCACGTGGACACAGAGCATCCTGACGTCGTCATCAACGCCTCCTACGTCTGCATGGAGTGTGATTACCACACCAAGAGGTACAAGATGTGTGTGAAAACTACTGTTAGTTAGTTAGTGCCAGAGTTATTAAACTAATCACCAGCTATTCTGATAATCGATTAATCGTTTTGAGTCTTAAAGAAAAAAATGAGTCCTCTGTGTAAACTATATTATATTGTGGACAAAATGAGACGTTTGAGGACGTCATCTTGGGAATTTTGGAAACGTTGATCAACATGTTTCTCCATATTTTGACATTTTATGGACCAAACAACAAATTGATTAATCAGGAAAGAAAATTGACAGATTATTTAATTGCTTGTTCTACTGATCTTTAAGCCTCCGAAGCAATAATTGTGTTTTTTATTGTTCATCAGCTTTTGTTTGTCATATAAGACGTGTTGTTGGACCTTTTGTTTAAAAACTAACAAACAAACAAACAAACCACTTTTGGATCTGTTGAGGTTATTGTCTCCCTCCGTACAACCACATGTGCATCATTTAGACACTAAAGCTCGCTGAAAGCTAAATCAGAAGTAAATCAAAGATAAATCGAGCACTCGAGTGAATTAACTCCGTCTTTCTTTATTTCTGATGAAACCTACATTCTCCTCCTATAGTTACGACACGCTGCTGGCCCACAACGCTCGCCTCCACCCAGGCGAGGACAACTTCACCCGCACGATGGTGAAGCGGAACAACGAGACCATCTTCCAGCAGACGGTCAACGACCTCACCTTTGACGGCAGCTTCGTCAAAGTGGAGGACGTCGATGCGGAGGAGACGTCCTGTAAAGGCATCGCCTTCAGCAAGACGCCCATCATGAGGATCAAGAGCAGACCGGAACCCAAGAAGTTCACCGCCTCGCACAAAATGGTCATAGACGATGTCATCAAAGTGGAAAGCGACTACGAGGACGACGAGAACAAGGAGCCGCCCACGCTGTCCCCTGCGCCGATGACGCCCGCCGCCGTCACCCCTCGTCTCATCCCCGTCTCTACGCCAGTGCAGGTCCAGGCCGTCCCGCAGAACATCGTGGTCAACAGCTCCAACGTGCTGCAGATTAAAGGTGGCGGCGGCGGGGCCGTGCTGCCTCCGGGGACGCTGGCTCAGGTTCTGTCGGCGCTGCAGAACCAGCAGAACAGCGCTCAGACACAGACGCAGCTCCTCATCCCCATCAGCAGCATCCCCACCTACAACACGGCCATGGACAACAACGTCCTGCTGGTCAGCGCCTACAACAGGTAACCGCACCTGGACGGGCGTGTCTGACAGTAGAATCAGATTCTGTTGCCTGATTTCAGATTATATTATTTCAAATTTGTTCACTGTAATGGTGGTTTTGCACACTCATTCTTTTGCAACTTCTGCTCCGTGAAACATATTTTCCTGTCATAAATATCCATTCAATCCTCGCCCCACCAACAAAGGACCAACCAGGTGATCTGTTAGCTTGGAGCTAGCTTCTTGAGTTTGTGATTGACACAAACATCTCTGCTTTCACCGGCAGTGGAAATGTCTTCTCTTCACTCTGACACTGCAGGAGCTGTTTATTGTTTACTTTGCAGAGCTACATTTCACAGAAACGTAACAGTCGACCTCTATATCATTTCTGTGCCGTAGGTTTCCGTATCCCTCGGTGTCGGAGATCATGGGCTTGTCGTCGCAGACAAAGTTCAGCGAGGAGCAGATCAAGGTCTGGTTTTCAGCTCAGAGGCTGAAACACGGAGTCAGCTGGACGCCAGAGGAGGTCGGTTCTCCACAAGATGCCTTCACACCACATCGGATCCACATCCTGTGTTATTAGGCTGCGGCTCTTTAGTCCCTCACATGGCGCACATCTGATGTTTTCTAATTACTGTAAATATCAGGAAACTTTCTGGAATCACTTTTCTTTTCTCATATGTGACAAAAATAATCAGACAAAAAAGCTTTCAGCCTGCAGGCAGCTTTTATCTGAACGTCCACTGTTCAACCTGGAACCTAGTGTTGTTAAACATGTTTGAATCAATTCAACCTCACATGAGTTGGATCGTAACACACAGTCATCGGTTGATTTAAAAACCAGCAGCGAGCAACTGTATTTCATTAACTCAAACACTTCACAACGACCTGCCTAAAGCTGGCAGTGTCTCCAGACGTTTATCAAATGACTTCATAAAACCGTTTTTTATAGACTTGCTGTAATGTAATGTCTTTATTGATGATGTGACCTTCTTTTAGGCCGTGTAACTCTGCCTGACCTTCACTGCTTTTCAGTTTGTTATGGTGGCATTTTACTGTGGGTTTGAAGCTTTTACCATCACGAGGCTCCAGTTAAACGTTAGTTTTCTCTGAGTGAAAGTGTCACTCGTCTTCAAATTTTGGGAACGTATGATTTGGCTTTTGTCAAAGGTAAAAATATAGATTAGATCAGTGCTTGTGCACTTTTTTACGGCTTTTCTCAAGAAGTCCATTCTGACATCACAATCGTACCTCGAGCTGTTCTGATGCTTTTAGTCATATCACATGATCTTCATCATACCGTTTCCAAAGGACAATATGTCAATTAATACAGTTGAAAGCTCCAGGACAGCTCCTAAATGGATCTTGAAAGATTATCCGACAGTTTCACACTTTGTTATTTTTCTCTGCAGGTGGAGGAAGCGAGGAGGAAGAAGTTTAACGGCACAGTGCAGACTGTCCCTCAGACCATCACCGTCATCCCCGCCAATCTGGCCGCGGCGACCAACGGCCTGCAGTCCATCTTTCAGACTTGTCAGATCGTTGGCCAGCCGGGCCTCGTCCTCACACAGGTTGGCGGTAACGGCGGCACCGTACCGGTCGCTTCTCCCATCACGCTCACGGTCGCAGGTGTCCCCGGCAACCAGCCTAAAGCCGCCGAACCGTCAACATCAGAATCAAAGACTGAAATGTCAGCTTCGTCAGCCAGCACGGCACTCCATTTAGACGCAGCAGCGACCAAACCGAAGAAGTCCAAGGAACAGCTGGCGGAGCTGAAGGCGAGTTACGGCAGGAGGCAGTTCGCTACCGAGGCGGAGATTTTACGGCTCATGCAGGTCACCAAACTCTCCAAACGCGCAATAAAGAAGTGGTTCAGCGACACTCGCTACAACCAGAGGAACTCGAAGGACCACCACGGCGTCCTGCTGAGTGAATCCCCGTCCAGCAGAGTGGTGGCGTCCGGAGGCCGGGGAGGAAGGAACAACAGCGGCAGCTTTAATGACAGCAACACCAGCGACAACAACACCACAACCACCATTGTCATCGACTCCAGCGATGATGCCAGCGACTGCTCCCCGACTTCTGCCATCGCGCCGGGGTCATCGGGTTCCTCCAGTGACCCACGGGTCAAATTCCGCCATGCCTTCCCCGACTTCACGCCGCAAAAGTTCAAGGAAAAGACTCCGGAGCAGCTGCTCATACTGGAGGCCAGCTTCCAGAAATCAGACACGCCCTCCGATGAGGAGTTGAGCCGGCTGCGAGCGGAGTCGAAGTTGACGAGACGTGAGGTGGACGCCTGGTTCACTGAGAGGCGTAAAATGCCCTGTGGCGCACAGTCAAAAGATGGAGACGGCGAGGGAGATGACGAGAAGACGAAACCAGCTGCTGTGCCTTCGTCCTCATCTCAGGAGCGACAGACCACGCCTCCTGTCAGCAGGAAGACGATGAAGAAAACTCCGGAGCAGCTTCACATTCTGAAGAAGGCTTTCGTCCGCACGCAGTGGCCGACGCACGAGGAATACGACCAGATGGCGCAAGAGAGCGGCCTGCCGAGGACGTACATCGTCAACTGGTTCGGAGACACACGCTATGCCTGCAAGAACAGCAACCTGAAGTGGTACTACCTCTACCAGAGCGGAAAGGTGCGCATGTTTCTTTACCTTCATGATATTTAATGTTAAATGTCAGTAACAGTAGAAACAGTCATTCTTTACACAAATATTTGGTGGATTTAAGGTGGACGAGACACTGAATGGCGGAGCCAAGATCCAGAAGAAGCCCAGAAAGCGTTTCCGAGGTTGGTCCAGGAGGACGCGCCGGCCGAATCCCTGCAAACGCTCCCCACAGAGCGGCGTCGCCGCCATCAAGGTCCGTGTGTGCACTTTGTTTACCTACAGTGAGAAATGTCCCGTTAAATTATATAATTTCTTCTTTAATGTGATGAAATGGTTAAACAGCACGACTTCACCGGAGCATGTTTTTTGCTCCTCTGTAGGTGAAGTCCGGGAAGTCGTTTCTGAAGGAGTACTACCTCAAACACAGAGCCCTGAGCGAGAAAGACCTGGACGATCTGGTGGCAAAGTCCAGCATGAGCTACGAGCAGGTGAGGGACTGGTTCACTGAGGCCGCGAGGCGGGCGGAGGAGGGCAAGGAGCCCTACAGTGACGAGGAAGGAGAGGACGAGGAGGAGGATGAAGAGGAAGAAGAAGAAGAGGAGGAGGATGAGGCAGCAGCGGCAGAACATGCAGACAGCGAAGAGGAGATGGAGGTGAAAGAACAAGGAGAGGAGGCCTCAGACGAAGACTGCGATGAGGAGGACGAGGAGAAGGACGACGCCGAAGAGGACCATGAAACGATCCAGGAAGACTCTCAAGGTGTCAGCCAATCACAGCCTCAGACAGAGGAGCAGACATGAGGAGACATGAGCAGACAGGTGAGTCAGATCTTCTGTAGTTCAGTCAGCTGATCTCCCCGCTGGTGATTTCTAAATACAAGAAGCTCAGACGGCTAACGAAGCAGCAGTCTGACATTATGTCAAGGACGCGCTGCTTGTCACCACCGCAGTACGAAGGTCGCCCTGAAGACTTTGGGTTGGTTCTGCAGCTTTTTTGTTGTATTTGAGCGTAGGCAGAGATCATGACACGCTGTGATGAGTCCTCATATTTCAAATAATTAAGTCTAAAAAAGTTTTGTTGCTCTGAGACACTCGTAAGAGAAGTCAGGAAACGGACGGCTGCTGTGTTATATCAGAGGTTGTTGAGTTGTTGTCTACATCACGTATCACATCGTTCATAGTGCAAAATTAAGCAGCTGCACGAGTGGTTTATGTGCAGAAACCTTCCCTTCATGACCTATTTCTTTTTATTTCATAGGATTAAAGTTGCTTCCCCCACTGTGAAGACAACACAGAGAACGATGCATGTCAGTGTTTCTCAGCCGGCGGGTCGGGACCCAAAGCTGGGCCGCGGGAAGCTCGGACAGAGTCACCGCTCAGATGGACGACGTGTTTATGGGTTTGTGTCCTGATGCAGCTGAGAAGCACTGAGATGAAAAAAGGACAAAGCATCAGGATTTACTTTGTTTGGGCTGATGAACTTTGAGGACCAACCGAACACGCAGGACGCCCCGAGTAAGTTCCAGCTCCGCTCCTGCACACATAACAAGGCTTCGACTCAGCTGAGAATGACAGGGCTCTATTTTCGCCTTTTCTGTCATTTTTCTAACAAAAAAATAAAATAAAATCAATGTTTTTTCAGTAAACTTTGTATAAAGAAGAAAAAAAAAAAGCCAAAACATTTCTAAGAGGTGAGACCTCTCCTGATTAAAAGGTCTTTTCTGATAACGGTGGAAACATTTTACTGTTCTGAGAGAAAAGGTTTATAAAACCAGTTTTGTTGTTGTTTTTTTGTGAATAGACAACAAATTAGTGCCATTCTGTTTATAAGTTTTTGTTTTTAAATCAACAAATCCGTGCTGGAATAATTTCCACGTCGATGTTTTAACTTTTGTATTATTATTTTTTTTTTCAAAGTGATTTGCTGAAGTCTTCATGACGTCACATAAAGGGGATTAAATCCATTATAATATTATTATTATTATTATTATGCTTTTGAGTTCTGTTGAAAATGGTGATAATTTCCATGTTTGCAGGTGTTTGGGTCCATTCAGTTTCAATCATATCAATTCAGTGAATTTACCTCCAAACACACAAAAGGACAGACGTGACTTCCTTAAAGGGACAATCCACCATAAAAGGTCTAAAAATGTCTCTCTTTAATCACAAAATGTCCAATCAGAGTTTTTATTCTTTAAGTAGTTTACATAAATTATCCCAGAATTCAACTGAAACACAACATAGAGCTGCAAATACAGATTATTTTCATCATTTAGTCTCTGAAATAAAAGAAAACGGCGAAAAACATCCTAAAAGCAGCAGTGACGTCCTCAGATTACCTGTCCAAGATCCAAAAGTCTTAATGACAAACCATTAATGATTACAAATAAAGATTATTATTCAACTAATAGATAATCGATTAATCCCGTGGAGGCTTTTTCTCTGATTCCAGCTGCTAAACACAATAAACAACAGATTAATAGATAATTAAAAATGATCAGTAGTTTTAACAGTGGAACTCTTTCATACCTTCAATGAGGTAAAAGGCCTGTTGAAAGGCATCCTGGGAAATGTGGACGCCACCTGCGTCAAACACAAGGCGGATTGTTCCTTTAATGTGGAGCGTTGCCAGTTCTTGAGTCTTTTTAAGCAGAATAAACAGAGTTGATCGACTTGAAATGGAGTTGAACCCAAATACTGTTTGTGTCCAAAAGAGAGAAAAACCCCACAAAAAGCCGTGTGTGTGCTCTACTTCAGGAAACAGGCAACTTTACCTCAGTCAGTTAAGCTACGATACGGTAAGATTGTGACATTTACACTTAAGATACAATACTGTATGCATGAAAATACGAGTACACAATAATAATTATGTCTTTCAGATGGCGTTTCTTTTCTTCTTTTTTTTGTCCTCGCCACCAAAGTAAGTTTAAAGAAAGAAAAATAAAGACATAGTTATTAGTGCGTTTATTTCCTCAAATACGGGTGAACTAGTAAACAATCTTTCAGGTTTTCCAATAATTACAGACGATATTTTACTGGACAAGAAACCGCGAGCACTTGGTTCAGTTCCAACGGGAACTTTTTAACTTTTCGTATGTCGGGGGAAACTTAAGAAATAAGCTTGTGTTGTTGTTGTTGTTGTTTTCTCTGTGTTTCCTGGATCATGTAGGACTCTGGTAGGATATGCAAACATCAGAACAATCAGCGGGTTTTAAAGCGGCTTCATTGGTGACGTGGGATCCTTATATGAGCTCTGTAATTAAGCCTTTCTGCCATTCTTTAAATTGCTTTAATAGCCAACAGTTTTAGTAGTTAATTTATTTATTATATCTGGACCTTTATGGATATCTTCTTTTTTTTTTTTTTTTTTTTTTTGGTCTGCAAGCAAAAAAATAAAAAGTGAGAAACGGGTTTGATTCAGATGCTGTTTTTATTTTTCATTTGTCCAGATTCACGTTAACATTTTACTGTTTTTACAATATATATATATACACACACACATACATCAGGAAACCTTTCAATTTAATGCAGTGACGCTCAATAATTATCGACTTATCATAACTTCATTATTAACTATCATGTCCATATATCATCCTACATCCTGACTTCATGACATGAAATGACCTGATGAAGGTGTGACAGGATGATGATGATGAGCTGAGTCAGCAGCATAAAGCGAGTGTGAACGTTGGTTTGTGAATGTATTGATGAATTGTTATTGATTAAACTTCACAACTAATCGGCATGTTGGAACATAAAAATGCTTCAGAAGAACTTCAGGAACGTTTTCAACGCAGAACTTTAACTTGTGATAAACTATTTCACATTGTGTTGTTGTTATTCTAAGTACACTTTTGGAACAAACTAACCTTTTTATATTTCATATTATAATATTGTTGTTGTTGTTATAAACGCCTCACAGATCCGTCCTCAGTCTTTTAAATCCTGCTTTAAACCATCTTTTGTTCCACTCGTGCCGTTTGTTTTCCAGCCTCGTTCCTGCAGTCTTGTTCCCACACTGAACCAGTTCATCCTGAATCATTCAAGGTATTCAACGCCGTCGCCAACGGGCCTGGTGAAACGCCATAGAAACCAGCAGTACCATAGAAACCAGCAGTACCATAGAAACCAGCAGTACCATAGAAACCAGCAGTACCATAGAAACCGTTCTCACCAGTTCAGAGAACCTACTGTTCTTACTTCTTTCCACCTTTTCAGCCTCAACTTTACATTTCGGGATATTTTTGCTGGTTTTTTTTGGCTGAACTCGGTTCTCATTTGGGGTGAATTTATCCGTGAGGTTGCCAAAGACATTTTCGGAAGCCATGTTGGGGCGTTTAGGCACGTCGGGCTCTGCCTTCTTGTTCCTTCTTTGTCCAGCAGATGGCAGTGTGAGCCCAAACACACGCCTCTCTCGGCTCTACTGTAAATCATGTAAAGCTGGTTGGGGTTAGGTAATACACCATTTGTTCACAGATCTGGACATCATCCAGCCGTCCTGGAAGTTCACCGACTCTAAACCCAGCGCCACTCAGATGGGGATTTTTCCCCTTTTCTCTTTCTGTGCTGCTTTTTAGCTTCAGAGAGTAAATTAATTCAGGAGAAACGCTTGATTCATGTCCGTCTTCACAACATCGAGCTCTGCCCCATTTTGTGGCATTGGGTCTGCCTCTAAAACACCAGTTACACGCCACAAATGGTCTGGCAAGGGCCTCTGTGAAAACACAAGCAGACCGCCGGCCTCGCAGGAGATTAAAGTTGACTGTTTTCAGGGTGAAATGAGGAGAAGGGAGTGAAAAGAGAGGCGGCGACTCAAGAGTTAACCTGCACAAGACCCGTCTGAACCAGGGGTGGGACCCTTCCTAATCAGAGCAGAGAGAAAGGGATGGAGGAGGAGGAGGAGGAGGAGGGGGAGGAGGAGGAAGAGAAAATTAGAGTCGACACGAGTGGTGTGACGAGCCAAGCAGAGGCCGTGTGAGGACAGCAGAGAACCCTTTCACTACTGACCTACTTCCACACACACACACGAACACTGTGTGTGTGTGTGTGTGTCTATATGGCGGCCGGCCGATGAGGACTAAATCTCGTGTTTAATGCTTCACGCACACTCAAAACCACACACACACACACACACACACACTCCATTTTGACAGCACACTCTGAGAACATGTGGTTCTGTGGTTCTGTACGGAACCTTTTTAAGGTTCTGTGTGTTGCTTCAACACAGAGCTGTTTTAATGCGTTCATTATTAGATTTAACCTAAATGAACACATTAATTTACAACAATTATATCCAGAGCAGATCTGAGAAACATGAACTTCATCATTCAAATGTTCTTTTAGATCACAGAGTAACTTTTCATTTGATTAAAAGCCTTTTTTTTTCTTCTCGTGTTCATTTTGACACGTTTAACTCATCAAAACAAACACTAACTCACGAGGATTTTGTCAGCAGGACATCAGGACCGTTTGCGATAAATTCTTCTGTGAAACAGGCGACATTCGTGGTTACCGTAGTAACAGGAAGCACAGATTAATACGACCACAGACACTTGTTGAACAGGAGAGCAGCTGGTGTATCAGTCTGAATTATTTCCTTTTAAATGTCAAAAAAATGTTGCACATTTATTTTCATCCGTTCTTTTATGGTCGAGTACTTTTAACTTTTAACAACGATGAATGTCAGATGGGAAAAGACTGAAATGCACATTTGTCCTCGACTGCATGATGTTTGCTGTCTGTCCTCCTTTGACTCTGATGAAGACAGTTAAACGTTAAAGGCTGCAGATCAATCAGTGGACTCCGGTCTTTTCTCATCTGTCCCTCAC
The DNA here is from genome assembly GCA_036937835.1 of Pampus argenteus. Lineage (NCBI taxonomy): Eukaryota > Metazoa > Chordata > Actinopteri > Scombriformes > Stromateidae > Pampus > Pampus argenteus. Next base: position 19,450,988 of record CM072879.1, read on the forward strand.
CTGAGAAGCACCTGATTCAGCTGCAGATTGCTGGAAGATGTGTGGAGAACCTCTTTCTAACAATAAGTGTGCAGGTAAGTGGCCACCTGTAGTCACTGCTGCCTCACAGCGACCTTCCTCACATTAAATCCCATAAATCCTCCTTCGTGTGGTGAAATCTTTGGTCGTCAGTCCAAACCGGTGTCCCTGGTGAGACTCAACCACCGAACGCGGAGGTTTGGAGCTCTGACCACCAAAGACTGAAGCAAAGAGTCAGAAAAACAGGATGAAGAGAATAAACAGGTCGGTGTCACTTTTATTAAGCATCAGTTTAGGATAAAGTTGAGGAAATGCACCAATGCACAGAGTGACATGAAGTAAACTTACACGATGGATGAAGGAAATAAAAAGCCAACTGACATTTAGCTTTTTTAATGTGTTGAACAGGAACAGGCGGCTCGATGTCCTCATTTAAACCTGACTCGGGGTTCCCCCCGCAGGACCTTTTTATGGGAGGATTTTTAAGAGTGCAGGCGTTTTGTTTTTTTCAGCCGATTACGCAGCAAAGAGCGAGCGAGCAAGGAAATATATATATGTGTGTGTGGAGAGAGAGAGAGAGAGAGAGGCTGTCTGGTGTGTGGGTCATTCTGAGGACACCTCGCCTCTCTTCACCCCATCCCTCCCCCTCAATCCTCCTCTTTTTCTTCCTATACCCTTCCTCCTCTCTCTCTCTCTGTCTCTCTCCTCCTATACTTCCCCTTCCTCCCTCCTCCTCCTCCCCTCCTCCCCCCACGCTCCCTGCCTGCTCGCTGCTCTCATACGGCCTACATATCCAAACACTGGATGACTGGCTGCACCAACACATAGCTGCATCTGTTTTGCTCTGGAAGTTTATTCATTCATTCATTCATTCATTCATTCATTCATTCATTCATCCATTCATTCATTCATCCATCCATCCATTCATTCATTCATTCATTCATACATTCGTTCATTCATTCATTCATTTTCCCTTATAAATATGATATATGTTGGGAGGCAACTAGTGATTGTTTCATTTGTATTATTAATATCAAAATAGTTGAAAACTAATTTTATGTTACAGGCAAAAAGCAAAAATCACTTTTTTTGTCAACTTTTTCAGTTTTTCTGCTTCATATTATTCATCACGTGGTCGATAACACGACGTTATTTAGTTTATAATCACAGAATATCAAATAAACCAGAAAACATTCACAAACAGAAGATAAAATCTGAGAATTTTGACTTTTTTCCTTAAAAAGTGACAGAAAACCACCTGTACGACTTTACTGTTACTAATATCTGACTGGTGCTGCGTTCACTGTCCGAATGGCTTCACTGTGCTGCGTTCACTGTCCGAATGGCTTCACTGTGGTGCGTTCACTGTCTGAATGGCTTCACTGTGGTGCGTTCACTGTCCGAATGGCTTCACTGTGGTGCGTTCACTGTCTGAATGGCTTCACTGTGGTGCGTTCACTGTCTGTACTGTCGACCGTGACCTGCTGACCTTACCGTGTAATGAAACCGGCCTCTGCTGCCGTCTGTATACGTGATACATCACATCGTGTGGCGCTGCGGCAGTGATGTGACCCCTGATGATGAGGAGCTCCTTCCTCTTTGTGGGATCTGATGTGTTTTATTGTGTGAAGTTTAACTATTTATGAGCCTTTTTTTAAAACCTTTTGGTGGAACAATATCGCTTCCTGATGGTTTTGTCAGACAAGGACTCCAGTTGGCAGCAAAAAGATAATTTTATGCTGTCAGTCATTTTTCTTCAAATGGTGGCTGTGTCTGAGATAAATGGGAGATGTCATTACTCACGCTAACGTGCTGGCTGGGAACCTGCTAACAGTCATAACACCTCTCATTACATCTATTCAATCAGGAGGGAAGAAGGGATAAACGGTGCAAACGAGACAGCGTTTCTCTCCCTCGTCCCTCCACGCCGCGACTCTCCAGCCTCGTATGTACTGTCAGAGTGCTGCCGCTCTCCTCCTCCTCTGTTTGCTGATAATCCTTCCAACATGAGAATAAATAATTCACCGCTGTCGGCTCGCTGCCACGTCACTGCAGCTTTTTGTGTTTTCCCCTCCCTGATACTCTGAGAGTTTACATGCTCGGTTTACGTGCTGACTGAGGGACTAACCCTAACCCTAACCTGTAGGCATTTTGAAGAAGAAGAGGGACGGTACGTGTCCCACCGCAGTGAGATATAGTCCCTGCAGGCTGCTCTGGAGATGTCCATGCGTGGTGCTTCCACTGCTCTGTCCTGTGATAATCCCTTTAACATGAGAACATTTGCCATGTCAATCCCACCGGCCCAGAGCCACGCCCCGCCCCCTCTAAATGACCTAATGGCCGCCTGTCTCACATGCCACAGCTCTGACGGATCAGTTGGCGGACCGCCGCGTCCTCAGAGGACCCCTGACAGGCTGCGTTCGGCCTCCCTGCTCCGCTCGTAGAAGACATTTATCCCAACAGGGACGCCGCAGCGTACCCCAACGCTCCCAAATACCAATCTCTGGGTATTTCAGGTTATTTATTTATTTCTGTTGTTATCTCCTGTTGCCACGGAAACAGGGAATAATTGAAGAGATAACTGAAGTTTTATTGCCTTGTTTAACTACTTTCTGCATTCGTCATGGCTCCATTTATACATGTGATGTGTTTAATTGTGGTTCCATGTTAGTTGATTAATCTGCCGCCGCTCAAACACAGATTAACAACATTAAGCTCCGCCCACCGCTCAGAGTACACACGTGTGTTTACTGTCTGATAAAAACAACAATAAAAAGCTTCATTATTCATCTAAAACAGAAACAATTAAAAATAAATCTTTTTTTCCAGCAAACTTGAATTATTCAATGAATTTGTTGATTAGTCGAATATGACGACAATTTGTTTCCTAAAAATCAAATCAAATTTTATTTATATATCCCAAATATATTTGTCTCAGAGGGCTTTACAATCTGTACAGGGAGTGACACCCTCTGTCCTTAGACCCTCGATTAGTGAGGAAAAACCTTTTAACAGGGAAAAAGGTGGAAGAAACCTCAGGAAGAGCCACAGAGGAGGGATCCCTCTCCCAGGACGGACAGACGTGCAAACATCAGATACCTTCTGTACTCGTCTCTTATAAAGCTGGGGAGCACTATTTGTATTTTTTTGTGCCATAAATCTGAAATATGTCCCAACAACAGTGTTAAAGTTAATGTAATATCTTGGATTGAGACCATGTATTTGTAATTGCAGCAGTTTTGGTTTTTAGATGAATTTATAAAGAACTTTTGTTCAGTGAGATTCTCAGTGGAGCTCTAAACCCAAAATCCAGAGAGCGTGCTCCAAAAAACATGAAGTTTGCACATATCAAATTTACAGGTCAGGGAGGACAAAACACTCACATTACACGTGTTTATTTGAGTGTTTGAGTATTTCTTTCCTCTTTGACTTGGAACTAACTTGCTGTATTTGGTGTTTCATTTATGTTGTTTTTGCACAGCAGGATTTCTGCATTTAAGGCTTTTGTTTTCATGTACATGGGAGATGAGACTTTTATTGTTTAGTATTCACACACACACACACACACACACACACACACACACACACACACTGCAGTGTGAACAAAACCACAGAGATCATCCAAAGGTCAGACTGAGGATGCTTCATACATGACAAGAAGAGAAAGTCTCTTTCTGTCCCAGAACGGATTATTTATCTCCTTTAAAGCGGGACTCTACGCGTGTGTGTGTGTGTGCGTGTGTGTGTGTGTGTGCGTGTGTGTGTGTGTGTGTGCGTGTGCGTGTCTGTGTGTGTGTGTGTGTGTGATGTGGTGGAAACCCGGCCTGTGTGACGGGTCTTCCCAGGATACCAGGCAGTCAGCTGAACGTACACACCGGCTCATGTACTCCAACGCACTCACGTTTGAGCGCACAAACACACTCCGGGCGGCATGTGTGCGCTCACCGAGGCTATGTGACCTGTCTGAAAAGAAAACAACAACAATAAATAAATAA